>CM059186.1:133601393-133918856 GCA_030323885.1 Branchipolynoe longqiensis
TGCTGCTTCATCCAGACAGGATGGATGAATGAGATCAGCACCTGTTTCCAGTGTGACGGATGATGGGGTCTGAAACCCAGGATCTGCTATTTATCTGTAAGATGTGTATATGTGTATATGTGTATATGTGTATATGTGTATGTATGTATGTATGTATATGTGTATATGTGTATATGTGTATATGTGTATATGTATGCAGGTATGCAGGTATAGCAGGTATAGCAATACCTCAGGGAGTTTGACGCCCCTGCCTTGCAGAGTTCTAAACCACTGCCTTGTGGTACAGGTCCTTGACAGAACCGAAGGCTAAGGGAGCAAACCCTAAACAGAAAACCATGTCACTGTGGCAGCATTAAGGGCGGTTGATGTATGGAACTCCCAACATCTCCCGACCAGCCACTGCAGGGACAAATAGATTTGCGCCTGTCTTGACATGTTCTTGCCGGTGTGAAACCTCTATTTGCTCCCCGAGAGAGTGCCGCTGGTAACTTGCAAAAGCCAGCAGCACTTCAACACTTTTGCAGGCAGCTTTCATGAAATGTACAACCGCACAAAACACCATACCGGCTCGGTCGTCGCCCGGGTTATCAAGGACCGCGCTGCTCGAGCTCATCTTCCGTCGACAGCGGAAAATCAGCTAGGAGGAACACAACGCAACACAACACAACTACTGACAATTGCCCAATGGAACGTCAGGACTCTTCTCGACCGAGAAGCAGCTGACCGACCAGAAAGACGTACGGCACTAGTAGCAATGGAACTGGCAAAATACAACATCGACATTGCCGCCCTATGCGAAACAAGGTTCTCAGAGTCTGGTAGTCTCAATGACCTGGAATACTCTTTCTTCTGGAGTGGCAAACCCGAAGGAGAGAGAAGGGAGGCAGGAGTGGGCTTTGCTATCAAAAAGGACATCGTCACAAAGCTGACAGAAATGCCACGGCCAGTAAGTGACAGAATCATGACGATGAGACTACCTTTGAGCAAGGACAACTTTGCTACAATTATCAGTGTGTACGCTCCAACAATGACAAACCCAGATGATAACAAGGAGGCCTTCTACAACCAGCTGGCAAGTACGCTCAGTGACATCCCTCACACGGATAAGCTACTGCTGATAGGAGACTTCAATGCAAGGATAGGAAGAGACAATGACAAGTGGCCCTTGGTCATGGGCAAACATGGAATCGGGAAATGCAACTCCAATGGTGAGCTCCTACTGGCTTTGTGCTCTGAGTTCGAACTGATAGTAACAAACACCATGTTCAAGCAGAAGGATGAACGCAAGACCACTTGGATGCATCCTCGTTCCAGGCACTGGCATATGATCGACTTCATCATCACAAGGTGCCGGGATAAGATGGACATCCACAGTACTCGAGCCATGCGTGGAGCTAACTGCTGGACCGATCACCAGATGCTAAGGTCAAAAGTGGCATTCAGAATACGAGAAAAAACACAACAGGCAAGGGACAAATAAACCGACAAAGCTCAACACAGCAAAATTAAGTACCATCAGTCACAGGGAGAGCTTCAAGCGGGAGATGGACAGCGCTCTCGCACAATGGGAGGAGAAGGAAAGCCCAACACCAGATGAGGAATGGGCAGCGTTGCAGCAGGTTGTATACAACACAGCTAAAACTTATCTCGGCAAGCCAGACAGAAAACATCAGGACTGGTTCGACCCCAACAATCAGGAGCTACAGAATCTTATGAGCAGAAGAGACCAAGCCCACCAGAGAGTGTTGCAGACCAGGAACACTAGATCCACCACTGCAGCATACAAAGATGCCTGCAGATTGCTACAAAAATGCACCCGTGCATTGAAGTCAGACTGGTGGGAAATGAAGGCAGAGGAGCTGCAGAGAGCTGCAGACAGAAACAACATGAAGGGCTTCTACAGCGGACTGAAGGAAGTGTGGGGACCCGTGAAGAAGGGAGCTGTTCACCTGAAATCAACAGATGGAACGGAGACCTTTTCCGACAGCAAGAGAGTTGTGGCAAGATGGAGCGAACACTTCCAGAAGCTACTCAACGTCCCTGGTGACATAGATCACGAAGCTCTGAACAACATCCAGCAGCGCATTACCAAAACATGCCTCGATGAGATTCCAACCATGGATGAGATGGCTAGAGCAATCGCCAGCCTGAAAGATGGCAAAGCACCTGGGGGTGATGGAATTCCTGCCGAGGTATGGAAGCATGGAGGAGACAATCTGCTCAAAAGACTGCACCAACTAATCACCAATGCCTGGGAGGAGGGTTCTGTACCCCAAGCATGGAAGGATGCCAGCATTGTAACCATCTACAAGAAAGGTGATCGAACAGACTGTGGGAACTATAGAGGAATCTCTCTTCTTTCCATAGCAGGGAAGATCTTCGCCAGGATCCTACTCAACAGACTATCTATTCACATAACACCTGGTGTAGTTCCAGAGTCACAGTGTGGCTTCAGAGGTAACCGGAGCACTGTGGATATGATATTTTGTCTCCGACAGCTACAAGAAAAGTGCATTGAGCAGGACCGACCACTGTACATGGTATTTGTCGATTTCACTAAGGCATTTGATACAGTCGGGAGGACCGGGCTATGGCAGCTACTGAGGAAGTACGGATGCCCAGAGAAGTTCACAACTATGATCGAGGCTCTACATACAGGAATGATGGCGAACGTTAGTGCTGGAGGGGAAGTCTCGGAATCGTTTGGGGTTACCAATGGGGTCAAGCAAGGTTGTGTACTGGCCCCCACGCTCTTCTCCATCTTCCTATCAGCAATGCTAGACGAGGCTTTCCGAGACATGGGGGATGGCATCTATATACAGTCCAGACAGAGCGCTGACCTATTCAATGTCGCACACTTCAGAGCGAAGACCAAGACTACTCAGATACTGGTGAGAGAGCTACTATTCGCAGATGACAGTGCACTGGTTGCCCACTCTGCTGAAGAGACCCAGAAAATAGTGGACGCTTTCTCCGATGCATCAAAGAAGTTTGGCCTGAAAATTAACATCAAGAAGACGGAGGTGCTGTACCAACCCAACTCTACAAGAACCCGAGAGGAGGAGATCATGGTTGACGGAAACAAGCTGAACTCTGTTCCGGAATTCACCTATCTCGGATGCACAATATCAAGTGATGGACGCATTGATGCTGAGATACAGAGGAGGATGGCCAAGGCTAGCGCATCTTTCGGCCGACTACGCCAGAGACTCTGGAACAACCACCATGTGTCCATTCGGGTCAAAGGTAAGATCTACCGCGCAATCGTGCTATCCACCCTACTATACGGAGCCGAGGCCTGGACAGCGTACAGACAGCAGGTGAAAAAGCTGCATGCCTTCATGATGCGACATCTGCGTTCAATCATGAGGCTAACCTGGAAGGACAAAGTGACGAATAAGGAAATACTCGAACGGATGGGGCTGCCCTCTATGGAAGATCTTCTGATCAAAAAGAATCTCCGGTGGACTGGACACCTCATGAGGATGTCATCAGACAGGCTACCAAAGCAGATCCTCTATTCTCAACTGTCTTTTGGCTACAGAAAGAGAGGGCGCCCCCGTCTCCGGTTCAAAGATACCATCAAGAGAAACCTGAAGCTGAGAGACATTAAGACCGACTCATGGACACAACTCTCACAGCAGAGAGCTAAATGGAGAGCGGCAGTCAAGTAATGAAAGCAGTCTTTGTCGCATCGCGACCGACAGCATGATGATGATGATGTATATGTGTATATGTGTATATGTGTATATATGTATATGTATATGTATATATGTATGTATGTATGTATGTATGTATGTATATATGTATATACCAACGTATATACTACAGTATATGCGGATGTAGGAATCGCATGGTGCTGCCCCCTCCCTCCGGTTCCACGAACCCCAGGGAGGGGTTTGGCTATTCCACCAGCCTACCCACCTGTGATATCTATACACCACTGATCCCACCGGCTGCTCACTTGCTTGCTGCCACTAGGCTCATACACACCTGTTCTATTTACTTTGCTGTCACTACGCTCTACCTACTTTGTCACTACGCTGCCAAGTCGATTTCATATTAACACAGTCTACATACTACCTGTGTTGCTGCTGCGTATCGCCCGATCGCGCCAGTGTGTCGAAGATGTGAGGTTCGACGACTTGTGAGGCTGGTCAGCTAACTACGTCTACGAGGAAAAATCAACAAAGACGGTATCGTAGAAAACAAAAATCACCGCGTATTCGACAATATTTGTGAATTACGCCTCCTTATATTCAAACTTTGTGTCGAGTGAGGACGAATACATATGCGTATCGACGTTATTGTGAAAATACTTTCAATTTCAAATGTCCACGAGCCATCTGAGTGTCGAGGAGAGGCTATTGGTTAGCGGTTGAGACTATGAGTCTCGCGCTTGTGCTGAGGCAAGCTCGACAATATGTACACAATATGCACGTTTTTGATTAAAGAAGTCGATCCATCTTATATATTCGACAATTTTGCCGATTACAAGAACGATCTGTAAATGTACGGGCCATAGTACGGGCCACAGTACGCATGAAGCTGAACCGAGGTACGGGCCATAGTACGCCTGAACCTGGGCCAACAATGCTGCTAAATGCTGCCATAGCGCAGCGGCAAAGCGCTAAATCGAGATCGAGATCGAGATCGGCATAGTGCTTACCAAATCGGCATACTGCTTACCAAATCGAGATCGGCATAGTGCTTACCTTATTCAACCGGGCTTACCTTATAGTACTGCTTAGAGCATTAATTTTATATTGCTCCTTTTACATTTATTTTATGTCCACAACTGCCATGCACATATCAATTTATTTACCTTTAATCATGAACACACTCTCAATTTATTTTTACTAGCTCATGATTGTCGGTTACAGCTCCGACACACGACTCCTAACTCCTTTATAATATCATTTTATTCTTATATAAAATACATTGGCATAATTTGTGACACTCTTGTTGATTTTAAAATTTTTGCGACATTTTACATCGCCCAACATCAACCTACTCGGCACAGCTGATACTTATGTACTGTGGACCGTGCGGCCGTACTCACCGGGGTCCGGTTAACGACAGCTGCCTTACGGCAGCTATGCAGACTAGGCACGCCAAACGAGTGTCGGAGAAAGTGAGTACAATGTCCGACGATGGCGGATCTTCGCCGATGGCGGATGGGACTCAGACGCCAACTACATCCAAGGCGCCACCAAGCGACAGCGAGTTGGATGAGAGGGAGGCCGCGATAGCTGAAAAGGAGCGGGCTCTGCAGCGCCGGAAGCACTGCGCCGAACTCGACCGCCGCGAACGCCACCTGGCGGACGAAGCGGCCGAGCTGACGACCAGGCACAAGAGAGGCAGGAGCACCAGTCGGAGGAGGAGCGGCTCTCATGACCGGCGGCACCAACGACGGCGCCGACATTCATCAAGCTCAAGCACCTCGGACGGGACAACAAGTCGGGAACGAAGGAAGCGCAGTAAGTGGTCTCTGCGTAGATACCTGGAGGACCGTAAAGACTTAAAGAAATTGTCCCCCTTCGAAGTGCTGGAGTCGTGCTGCGGTTGGATCCTCGATAAAAAGGATGTGGACTTGCGGGAGCTGAGGCGTGTCGTTAAACATATGAAGTATATTTGCGGGAAAGCGAAAACGGGGAAGTTCCAGGACCAATCGCATGCTAAGTACGATCTTGCAGTCAGGAAACTTGCCGTCGCCGAGGGCTACGATGCCTTCTGTGATGGAAACCCCGAACTAGCGCTTAAATATTACGCTTTTGAGTTTATGCGGACCCAGTCTGCCAGAGATAGTCAGAGAACAACCAGAGGTGTAAAGGGCAGCTCGGGCCAACTTTTCTGTAAAGACGGGAAGAAGCCCTGTTTTTCTTACAATAAAACTGAGGGCTGTAGCAGAGACGAGAGAACCTGCAATTTTGGGCATTGGTGCTCCCGCTGCGGGAGCAAGTCACACATTAGGGGGAATTGCCGTAAGGAATGAATACCGAGAGGCCGGGGTCGGGGTCGGAGAAAAGTTCGCAATTGTGTATTTGCTACTGATGACTATGTCGCTTCAGACTCAGACTCCCGCCCGGGCCTCGACATAACGCCGGTTCTCACACGCCCCCATCTTTCTGAAGCCGGTACTGACGATTTTGTGCATTGTTTTGATGTAATGGGAGTGGGTATGTGTCCCAGCAACTCTAATTGTCGCCAGGTAGGCGCCCCTAGTCAAGTCATTACCAGCACAGGCATTGTGAGCCACACTAATGGCGTTAACTGCCACACTGTTTGCCCCCGCGACGCCGACAAATCAGGCTCTCCGGGCGCAGGTTGCCTTGGTAGCGCGCCGGTAATAACCGCGCGTGTTGGTGCGGGGGTCGGGGCTGTCTGCCTCCGCCCCCCGTGCCAACTAGCCAACCCCTTATTACGCTATGCCCTTGAAGCGGTTAACATTGATTGGTTGAGTGTTAAGGCCTTTGGGCAAGGCCTTTGTGTGTCCGCCCTTGACACTTACTCTAATGAAAGCGTCACCTTTACTGTCACTGCCGCTTGTTCGGACGCTACGTGCCTGTGCACGCACTATATAGCAAATCATTTATCTCAGATTAAACCATGCCGCTGTTTCTGTGATTGCTTTGCCGGGGGGAACGTTGACCCTGACACTGAATTCGTTCTGCATGGGGCGATTTTTGGTTTCAAGGTTATAAATCCTTCATGTTGCGCGGTTTACGCAGGTAATTGTAATAGGAGCACCCAGAGCAGTTTTATTGATTCAAAGCTACGCACCGAACTTTCTTGTGATTATATATGTATGTATATATGTATATGTGTATATGTGTATATGTGTATATGTGCATATATGTATATGTATATATGTATATATGTATATATGTATATATGTATATATGTATATATGTATATATGTATATATATATATATATATATATACACACATATATATATATATATATATATATATATATATGTGTGTGTGTGTGCTATTTCTTGTTCAAACGGAATGACCAAATGCGTTGAACACATGCTTCCTGCATAGCAGGAAATGGGATTCAGACAAGTCCAAACCACAGCCTAAACCACCGACAGAAAAGTTAGACTCGTATGTATGCCTGCTTAGCCTAGCGCTTGGCATCACTAGGATGGGGCGAGGAGCAGTGGAATGAGGAAGACCAATTTTCCACAATTAAAATTTCCACTGAATATCACAACACCAAGTTAACATATCTTTGCCCCATCCTAGTAATAATTAATACTGAACGCCAGGCAACGTAGCGATAAGCATCCATTTTGGAAACAGAAAAAAAGTATCACCTTGGGGGGAAAAGTGTTCAGAGAACTTCTTTTGAATGAGTGCAAAGTTTTCAACGCTTTGCCTACGCTTTACGTTTTTAAGATCCCAGCTGCCCCTCTCTGTATGACGTCACCGGATGTAGCTCTTTGACACAACACACACACCAGGAGGTAAGGAACGAACATCAATGCCGGAAATTCGATACCAGTTCTAAGCTCGACACCGTTCAGATTTCCTGGATGTGAATGCTTTTTTTTTTGGTCACGTGTTAAATGAAACGCTGATGTCCGAATTCTGTCATGTTGTCCGATGAAAGTATTAAGTTTAAGAAAAAAAATACTACATTTTTGTTCCCTAGATTACATCCTTCATAGCCAACTTAAATACGGGTTCACACATTAAATATATATTGAACTTTGGTGTCCATGTGCTTGGCCGCGATACAAAAATATAAGCAAACAAAGACAAATAGATTTAAAGTATAAGTAAACAAAGATAAATGTGTACAGTATAAGCAAACAAACATAAATAGATGTACAGTATAAGCAAACAAAGATAAATATATGAACAGTATAAGCAAACAAATATAAATAGATGTACAGTATAAGCAAACAAAGATAAATAGATGTACAGTATAAGCAAACAAAGACAAATAGACAAATATATGAACAGTATAAGCAAACAAAGATAAATATATGAACAGTATAAGCAAACAAAGATAAATAGATGTACAGTATAAGCAAACAAAGACAAATAGACAAAAAGACAAATAAATGTCCTGTATAAGCAAACAAAGACAAATAGATGTACAGTATAAGCGAACAAAGACAAATGTCCAGCGGTTTGGTATGCCCGCCTAAATTAATGTTGCGTGTTTTCACACAGCACATCTGCAGTTACCAATTTAAAAGTTACAAAACTGCTTCAAACTATAGGCGAGTACATTATACCGATCAAACCTAATTAACCAGACACAATGTCCTAATCAAGAAGAGTGCTGACTGACATTCTGTGAGTTCAAACCCCAATCCAGCCAATGATTAACCAAATCTTTTCTTTTTTCTTTAAGATTTATACTGCCTATTATGGATAAGTCTGAATAGACTTGTTTTCACCATTAGACAGTTTGTCGATAGAAAGTCCTAGCCTACACTTTTACCGACCCAAAGGATCTTTAACCTCCCACACCACATAGACATGGTATGAGAGAAACTGGCCTTTGATGATGCTGTAAGTTATCCACAGCAGTGGAAATCCAAATTGGCAGAGGTGGGGGCATGGGGAATCGAACCACAGACCTTCAGATTAGGAGTCTGACCTAGAAAAAAGTAACACACTCTAACCACTCCGCCACAGAGAACACCACAAAATGGATACTGTCGCTAACTAGCCTGATGCTTAGCATTACTAGGACAAGGACAGTCACCATGACTGGCTTCCTCATGATCAAGGTAATGTGATCGGACTCTACAACTTTCAGATTTATGTCTTCCTTCACGCGCACAGAACGCGGATGCCGACTGGGCAAAGCGCAGCATCCCCGTGCGGAAGGTCAGGATCACAATTCCGGGTCGAGTTAAACCAATGACTTACAAAATTGATACTTGTCGCTTCCTAGCCAGGTGCTCGGCATTATTAGGATAGGGCAACAACTGGTTAGCTCACTGTCAAGGCAGTGTAACTGAGTGGGGGGCCATCGTGATGGCTGTAATGCATGTGTAGCCTGGTCTCCCAGTGAGGCAGCACTATGAAGTCATCATGAGTGCGCACTGTCACAAGTCGGTACCTGTCCTGATAAGACCGTACATGTTGTTAGGACGTAAAACAACACCAAACAAACCAACCGAACTTCACGCGCGCACTGTGTGTGCCTTCTGTGTCTGCTTGAGTCTCTATCGGATATGGCCAGTATTTATTTCATGTGCGAATGCTATAAAGCAAGTGCCACATATATAATGCGCTCTGTCTGTGCCGAATTTATTTCGGATGTTCATGTTTCGTAGTTGACTTGTATTTGAGTAGGTGGCTAATGGTGGTGTATTAAAGTTGCATAGTCCAAATGCTTTTGAGTTTCTGTCATTTTCTGAGATAAATACACTATGCTGATCGTTATGATCTACGTTATGTTAGTTTGAAGTAACTAACATGATCTACGTTATGTTAGTTTGAAGTAACTTTTAATCTAAATGGCTAACTTTGGAGGTATTTGTCGTTTAAACATGCCAAATTAATTTTGGCAAGCACGCCAAAACTCTGACACCATAGACTTCAGTACTAACCAGGGATGAAAGTGGTCTCCCGGAAAAAAAGCGGAAATGCTTATATTCTCCCATAGGTTTAGCATTGTCAGGGAATCGCGGAAAATTCCCGGAAGTCGGGTTACATATATATTGGTATATGCTGATAGTGCTGTGGCCTGCACCATTTGAAGCATGTATTAGTAGTGTATGCTGATAGTGCTACGGTTTCAGCACCACATATTAGTATACGCTGATGGTGCTGCGGGATTGAAAAATCCCGGAAATCCGCGGAATCGCGGAGATCTTTCATCCCTGACTAACAGGTTCTATTAAATTTTCTATGCAGGAACAAATGCTTAATAAGTGCACCAGTATCTAAGTTTAATATATATAGAATCAAATCTAGATAAGTGTTTTGGTTTTGAAAATTTGATGTTTTCATCGGACTATGCAACTTTAATCAATCAATCTGCATGTGTCTGTATGCGAATCTATGTTTCTGTATGTGTAGATCCAGGCACGGTGACCGAATCGGTAGATCGCGGGCCTCGCATGCGGAAGGTCGGGAGTTCAGCTCCTGGTCGAGTCAAACCGATGACATATAAAACTGATAATTGTTGCTTCCTAGCCTGGTGCTCGGCGTTAATATTAATAGAATATGGCAAGGATTGGTGAGCTCAGTGTCAGGATAATGTGACTGAGTGGGATATCGTGTCATGGTGCCGGCGGTCTGATTTCCCAGTGGGGCAGCCCTATAAAGTCACCATGAGCGCGCACTCTCACAAATCAGTACCCATCCTGATATGACCTTAGATGTTGCCAGGACGTAAAACTCCAACAACCAACCATACTATGTGTGGGTCCTATGTACTGCCAGGCGTCTGCGCGTCGCTACAGAAGGCACTTAATCACGCTCGGTGCACACACCTAATTTACTACCCGCACATTGTCCACTGAGGGTGAGCCACGATTCAGGACTCGGCCGGAGAGTGACTGAGCTAAACACGTTAACTACTTAGCTCCTGCCGGGACACTTCCTCCAGCCGCACATTTACCTAATGCCACTCTTTCCTCAGGCCCTGAAAGCTCCCCCCTCCCCCCACTCACCAACCACCACTAACACACACACACACACACACACACCGCCCCATCCCCTCAGCACACTCACCACATTGTCGTCTGCCCGGCCAAAATGTCGTCTGCTGTCAATCAAACTAACACCAAAACGGGGGATTATTCACTGAACACGGGGCGTTTTCACTAACAGAGATGCAGGTGCGCACTTAAATGTCGTCTGCCGTCGTTAATATGACGGCAGACGACATTCAGACTATTAGGGGATAGCGAAAGACGCCCGGCGGTCAAATGAAGGGGCACCGCCACCACAACCCCGCTAACACTCCTTCTAAGCCTTATTCGTGTGCATCACTGTCAGTAATACGATTTGAGAATTAAAGGGGCCCCATATAGAACACAACGGCTCCAGCGCCCACCAGGTCTTTACAAGACTTTCTCTTTTTATCCGATACATTATTAACATACAGTAAAACATATGTACCCGACCACCTCCACAGATCCACCACTCACCTATATTGATCGCTTTATTTGTGTGATTTTTTTCTAGGTCAGACTCCTAATCTGAAGTTCAGTGGTTCGATTCCCTGTGCCCCCACCTCTGCCAATTTGGATTTCCACTGCTGAGTATAACTTACAGCGTCATCAAAGGCCAGTTGCTCTCATACCATGTCTATGTGGTGTGGGAGGTTCAAAATCCCTTGGGTAGGTAAAAGTGTAGGCTGGGGCTTTCTATCGACAAACTGTCTAATGGTGAAAACAAGTCTATTCAGACTTATCCAGGATAGGCAGTATAAATCTCCAAGAAAACCCCCACACAAAAAAACCATTATAGCAACAACAAACTCCCTAAACGACCACCTCCCAAAACGGACCATTTAAAGTCAGTCCCATGATCGGTCCACACAATAAACAACATAACAACAACAACAAACCCCCTAAACCGACCACCTCCCAAAACTGACCAAGTAAAGTTGGTCTCATGATCAGTCGATTTAGAGAGGTCTTACTATATTCCATTCCCTATAAGGTGACACAACACAGAATCGGTTCGATGTGAGTTACACACTTTGACTGATCACAAAAGACCTATTAATTATAGGTAAAGAAAAGTGTAGGTGGGAATTGGTGGGGATAAAGAGGATCCAGCCAGACGGCAGTGTTGGGGAGTGCGCTTAGATAATTGATAGCATGGTAGCTATGAAAGCACCTCTTTAGCTAGTAATATAGGTTGCTGTTTTTTGGGTGAATATGTTTATTCTGCTGAATAAGTCTTTTGCCAGTGCCGTAGTGTGTGATAATAGAAAACAGATGCATTACATATTTAATAATATGTGTATAAATGTACAGGCTTTATCATATACATATATCAAGGTCCATGCAGTTCCTGTCTTGTTTGTTATGGGGTGATGGATATAACTTCCTAGAATGTTTTATATTTGATTGATTAACACATCACCATTAACTCCATTCTAAAATACAAATCAACTATGAATATGATTCCTTTCCAAAACATGAACATGTGAAACAAAGTCAGCACAGGATGCATTTATATATTTGTACCACATGAAATTAATACCGCCCATATCAGAGAGGGATTGATGGTTGATGCTGATCTTACACCGTGCTGGTAGAGAAAGAAGAGCAAAGAATAGATTAAGAGGTTATGAGGTTGTTTTACGTCCTAGCAACATCTAAGGTCATATCAGGACGGGTACCAACTTGTGACAGTGCGCACTCATGGCGACTTTATAGTGCTGCCCCACTGGGAAATCAGACTGCCAGCACCATGACCTGATATCCCACTCAGTCACATTATCCTGACACTGAGTGAACCAGTCCTTGCCCTATCCTATGATTGCTAAGTGCCAGGATAGGAAACGATCAGTATAAATTTTTAAGTCATTGATTTGACTCGACCAGGGTTTGCACCCACAACCCCATGGGTCCGGATCCTCCGATCTCCCAAAACAGGGGACGGATGCTCAACTCATTCGGCCACCCCGTCTGGTATAAAGATTATATGAGAAGAGTGAAAACAGTAAAGGGAGAAAATATAGAGAAGAGGGAGAGAAAATAGAGACGAGTTGAGTACAGAACTGACCACCCCAGTCCATATCGAGTCCCTTTAATCAAACCGGAACTTATGGTTATTTATAGTACAAGTCACGGTTGGGCGATCTGTAGAGCAGTCAGGGGGATCCGCCTCAAAGAGGAAATTCTATTAGAGACTGACCGTGCCGCAGAGTGGGGTGCAGAGGGTTCACCTGGCTGGCCGACAGGGGGATGTTACCGGGGATGTTACCGGCCGTGGTGCCGCCTGTACTGCGCACGCCCCCGGCTTTCATCTGGCGGGCAGCCGCGTAAGGAGAGCCGGCTAAATGGACCTCATTGAGTGAGCCCTGCACCGGAAGGGCTTACACAGTCCCGTGATGTATGCTGACACTGACAGGGCAGTTGGACCCGCCATCAGGAGGCCCACCAACCTGATGCCCCTCGGTAACAAGGATTAATAAACGCTGAACTATATGCTTAGATTATTTCTACAGCCTTTCTTCCCTCCCCCTCCTAAATTATATTATGTTTCATGTTTATATAAGCACAACGACTACGCATCACCAAAGAAAATCTATACAAATTGTCAAATATATTGAATGTTATGTTATGGTGTTATTGGCATGGTAGACCAATGTAGACAAAGCCACAAGTCAAGACTCACTGCAATGTGACTGCAAGCAGGACGGAGTGCTCTAGTGGTTAGAGGTACAAATACTCACGCGGGAAGTCATGTGATTGATTTTAACCAAAGTCCTACAAACTTGTCTAGTACTGCCATCGTAGCTGATACTTGGCAGTAAAAATGATAGAATTAGTTGATGCAGTCTTAGAACAGTGTGACTAGGTGCAGAAGTATCCTAGCGCATGTTTGAACATAGTGCATCGCAATGTCCTGGCGAAGCAGCACTATGAAGCCACTATATGTGTACACCTGTCCTGAAATTATATTTGACCTCATGCGTTCCTAGGCTGTAATCCCCACTTCCCAGTGTCCGAAGTCCATTCCTACTAAACAGTCCAAGGTTCAAAGTGGGCCTACTGTCCTCCCACCAAAAAAACCCAACTACATTCGCTGAACACCACCACCCGCCCCCTCCCTCCAACAGCTACAAATCAGGCGGGCCAAATAAGAAGGGGGGCTAAAGGGCCTGGCCCACAGCGCGGCGTGCACCTTGTCCTCCCCGGTCGGCGGGTGGCGTTCATGAAGACGCGGGCCATGTTGTTGTAAAGGCGCGAGTTCAATATATTAGCGCCAATCATGTAGCCCTTTGTGCGCCTAGTGTGGCCGCCTCCCGCCAGGCGGCAGCGCGTGTCGGACCGGCCCAACCTGCCCGGGGCCATGAGTGGCGCCGGCAGCTGGCATAAAACTTAGAATTTAGAAGGCGAGATGTCCGTCACTTAAGGGTGCGAAATGTAGCGGCATGGACAACCATGACGGACGGCACGGACAACCATGACGGACGACACAGACGTTATATAAAGCATACGTATACTTCTAATACTATTATATTCACAGGATCACAGTCCGACCATGACGGATAGCAGTATATGTGTTATAACTTATATAAAGCATATGTTATTACTAATATACTATATGTCTCCAGTTCAAGGATACCATCAAGAGAAATCTGAAGCTGAGAGACATTAAGACCGACTCATGGAAGCAACTCTCACAGCAGAGAGCTAAATGGAGAGCGGCAGTCAAGTAATGAAAGCAGTCTTTGTCGCATCGCGACCGACAGCATGATGATGATGACTATATGTATTCACAGTACAAACATGGTGGATATATAGCAGAGGCGTTATATGAAGCATATACAGTAAAACCTCTGTAAATCGACCGACCATGGGACCGACTTTAAGTGGTCCATTTAGGGAGGTGGTCGGATTAGAGAGTTAGAATATCCTTACAATGGTATTGTTGGGACCCAAATAAAGCGATCGATATAGGGGAGTGGTCGATCTGTGGTGGGGTCGGTATAGAGAGGGTTTTACTGTATATGTATGCATAGTCCAAGTCCTGAAGGGTCCAGGTGTGTTCTGGCACACTGGTGTACTATCTAAGGACAGGGCGTGGGTGAAAGGATGCTATAACAAACCACAATGGGATGGGATCCTCTCCCGCAGGCCTGTATGTCATCTGCGTAGATGTACATATTAGGCTAAGTTATCCTATACAGGTTAGGAAAAAAACTTTGAAAATTAATAAAAAATAATATAGAAACTATGTAACACCCAAAACCGCAAAAGGTTGGTCCGAGAAGGATCAGGTAAACACTCCTGAGTGCGGGACCAGACCAATCCAGTATCACAGCTGTCCAGCGTTGAAAACAAGCACCCTAACGGGAGCTTACACATTATGGGCAGAATAAAAAACTTGTCACAAAAAAACAACAACAAAAAATTACTATATACATGAGAGGCTTCAGCAATCAATACCAAGTGACTTAACATACCCTTTCATACAGCAACACATGTCTAATGGGTGAAGCATTACCTAAATTGGACATGTAGGACTAAACCCAGCTAAGTGCTCCGGATTAGGAAATGCTGTGTTTCAATCGGATTCCGGCAGTTTTAATCTTTAATGAATGCAGTCCATTCAATTTCAATGCTTTAATTAAGACAGCTTTACAGATTAATTATTTGTCAGAGAACTCGACTTAGTGACGCTGTAACACCACGCTAATTTAATTTAAAGTTAATCGACCGGTTACAAGCATGTGATCTTGTGAGGTATGTCGCCTGGGCAGTAGGGGCGGCATATGGCTCGTCACCTAATAGACCTATTTCATATGACGTCAGCATGGGTATTTAGGTCAGAGCGCGCACTGCTTGGCTGCAGGACGACACACTGTTTCACTGCACTCTCTATGGCTATGAGCAATCTTCATACAGAAAAAGTGAAATATATCTAAATCCACACCACCTAGAAGCAAACCGCTTGGCAGACAAACAGATAACATGCTTAGCAAACAGATTATATTCAATTTATATGGTTCGGGTTCTGGATTTCTATTAATTTGGAATAAAGCTAACGTTTTGCACTGCACATATCGAGAAATTCAATGCATTGTCAATGGCCGTGAGCAATCTTCTTACAAAAAAAGTGAAATATCTCCAAAACCACACCACCTAGAAACAAACCGCTTGGCACACAAATAGATAACATGCTTACCAAACAGGTTATATTAAATTTATAAGGTTCTGGTTCTAGATTTCTATTAATTGTGAATAAAACTAATGTTTTGCACTGCGCGTATAGGCAAACTCAATGCATTGTCAATGGCCGTCAGTAATCTTCTTACAGAGAAAGTGAAATATCTCTAAAACCACACCAACTGGACACAGACCACTTGATACACAAACAGATAACATGTTTAACAAACAGGTTATATTAAATTTATAAGGTTTGGGTTCTGGATTTCTATTAATTTTGAATAAAACTAACGTTTTGCACAATGCATATCGACAAACTCAATGGCAGTGTGCCTTTGTTCGGCAGCCAAGCTGCGAGTGCATGCACAATGTTTGTAAACATTGAAAGGGTCTATAAGTAAGGCCTGTACAATTACTCCCCCACAACCCCTCCTCTCCCCACACACGTGGGTTAAATTGAACAGATTGAAATTGGGATTATGAGGTGTACATTTAACTATAGCCGTTAATAATCTCATGGATTTCCGTTTCTCCGTAAAGTATATAAGTCTCTCGCTTTCCCACGCGTACCTTGTTACTGTCTTTGTATGCGTACTAGTTTAATACTAGGAGTAGGATTTGATGGCAGTGGCAGATAGAGTGGCGCCGACTTATGGAATAAAGCTGAGATTCCTTACACGCGGTATGCGGTCTGCGAATGCGAATGCGAATGCGGCAAAAAATCGAAACGCCTTGAACTCAATGGACTACAACCCTTACACGCGGCATGCGAATGCGAATGCGAATGCGAATGCGACAACTCGATCGGTCCCTGTAGCGATCGGTACGGCATGCGGCATGCGGCACCCAGGGTGTGAATAGAAACCTGAGTCTGATGTGTCCATTAGTTTAACACTAGGAGAGGCGACTGAGCATTACGGAACGGTCACGCACAAGGCTTCTGAGTGGAAACATATGGTAGTGGTGGTGATGGGGGTTCTGGTTAGTAAAAATGCTACCAGAGCCACAAAAATAGGAATACTTATCTATAATTTGGTAATTATAAAGGTAAGAACCTCCTTGTGAGGTACCAAGAGTTACATAGATATAGATGCCATATTAGGCCATATACAGTGCAGTATGGAGTATACTTGTTTATTTTTATTTTTTAAATATAGCCAGTCGTGTGCCGCATGCCGGATGCCGCATACCGCGTAGAAGGAATCTTCCCATTCGCATGCCGCATACCGCATGCCGCAGTCCGCATACCGCGTGTAAGGAATCTGCCAACACCGACGGCACTAGTGTTCCGGCCGAAAGTGTTGACAGGTATTGACACAATTATCTCATAAATAATGTTAATGATAAATGGATGGTGAATGTTAATATTATCCATAACAACTGCACAGTGTGGAGTAGTGTTTAGGGCGCCCGTCCGTTTCCTGCCAGACGATTGAAAGGCCAGCACAAATTGTTACTTTTTGGTACCTTACCTGGTGATTGGCATTAATTACTAGGATAGGGCAAAGCCTGATCGATCTAATGTCAGGATAATGTGAGTGACTAGAGTAGGGCCATCGGTATAATATATCAGAAGCGCAACACTATAAAGTCACAAGGAGTGCGCACTATCTCAGTCGGTACCTGTCCTGATGTAACTTCAGATGTTGCTAGGATGTAAAACCGTGAATCAGTATATCAATCGAACTAAGTGTACTATCCTGGCGAGTGCAGTACGACAGACTGTGTGGAACTATTGACTTGAATCACCTACCCTTATGCTCAGCATTTCTAGGATAGGACAAGTTGCAGTGCAATAAGGAAGACCAATTGTCCGGGATTGAAATTTTCCTTGCTTACTGTTATTTGTTGGGGATTTACACCCCGGTAACATCTAAAGTCATATCAGGATGGGTACTGACTTAGCACAGTGCATCCTTTATGGCAACTTTATAGTGCTGTCCCACTGCGAGACCAGGCCACTGACACCATGATCTGATTTCCCACTCAGTCACATTATCATGATACTGAGCTAACTAGTCCTTGGTCTATTCTAGTAATGCAAAGTGCCAGGATAGCTAACGACAAGTATCAATTTTGTAAAGTGATTGGTTTGACTCAGCCAGGTTTCGAACTCCCGACCTACCGCATGGGAATTCTTCGCTCTAACGATTTAGTCACTGCGTCCGGTGGTCCTGTTTAAGCAATGAAAATAATGTATATGTATATATATAATATTGCCGCAAGAGCATCACTAGAGTGGATTACTTCTTAGACTCGTGCTCTATACTCAGTGGCAGGGCATTGAGGCACATTGTCATAAGTATCATTCCGTGTGGGATAATGACGCCGCTATAACTAGTATAAGGCCGGCTTCTCAGGTCACCAAAGGTCATGCACGGTCACCCCGAGGGCAGTCCCCTCCCCTGGTTATTGTTTCACTGTGATGAGGTTGGTTTTCCTTGCTCAGAACCTAGGAGCCGAATGAAAAAGCACAAATAGCAAAGTTCTCATCTTTATTTCGCTTCTCCTGAGAGGTATGGTGCTTGGTAGAGGGCCTGTCACACTACGACGTATAGCCTTAGTGTATGCCGACATATGTGATTTTCGACCAACACATCGGTGTATGTCGTCATATGTTACGTATACATTGAGTATACGTCGGGTATGTCCCCGTTACGTCGTAATACGTTGTCTTATGACACTGTGCATCAAGGCTCCGAAAAATGTGTGTGCATGCTCAAAATTACCAACATGTGTCGAGGTGTGGCTTGTATGTTGAATGTATGCTGCATGTATGTTCAGAATACATCAGCGTACATTGGGAGTACATTAGGAATATGTTGGTATACATTGCTGCATGTTAGCCGTACGTTCAGCCGGTGGAAATGTGCAGTCCGCGTACAGTCTGTGTACTGCCAACGGATGCATTACGTACTCCTAACATACTTCGAATGTATGCCTGCCATATCTCAAGCATATTTAACGTATACGCCATACTTCTAGCGATGGAGTAATGTTGTAACGTTGGTCAGCATGCCGTGAGCATATGCGAGCATTTTGCGAGGCACTTGAATGCTCTCATACGCTAGCAATAGGTCAGAAATACATTCTGCATATGTTATGTACTATGTGTGTACGTAGTGTATACACCCATTTTTATCCCCGCCGCTGAAAAGTTTGACGAATACCGTCATACTGGCAAATTTTCTAACGTTGAGCACGCGCTTACGCCGTATGTCGTAGCGTGACAGGGCCTTTACGAATTGGCCCTGAGGCAGGCTCTCAAATACCCTGCCTTAGTGGGGAGGGTTGCTACTGTATTCTTATTAAGAACACAGTAGCAACCCTCCCCAGAATCTTAAGGACGAGAAGGGGTGGCCAAATGAGTTGAGCGTCCGTCTCCCGTTTTGGTAGATTGTGGGCTTTGAACCCACGGATTCGAACCCTGGTCAAGTCAAACTATTGACCTAAAAATTGATACTTGTTACTAACTAGCCAGGCGCTCGGCATTAATACTAATAGGATAGGCCAATGACTGGTTGCCTCAGTGTCAGGATAATGTGACTGAGTGGGATATCAGATCATGGTGCTGGCAGCCTAGTCTCCCAGTGGGGCAGCACTATAAAGTCACCATAAGTGTGTACTGAAACAAGTCAGTTCCCGTCCTGATATGAACTTAAATGTTCCCAGGACATAAAACTCCAATAACCAACCAACCCACATCCACACCCACATACCTCACACACACACACTCAACCACTATATAGTTCTATGTAGACATAGATCTAGATATTATCTCTCTTGCGCAAATAACAGTCTGGGCGAACCAGACTGTATTTACACAGGCTGATGGCGTCAAATTAGCCTTCCTTCTAAACATGGATATGTGCAAATAGCTGTGTTGGGTGGAGTGGGAGTGGGAGTGGGTGGGGGGGGGGGTGGACGCGGGGGTACCTGCCTGTAACACAGACCGGTACCTGGATCTGCATCCTGCTTCATGGTGCAATAATTACCCTGTTAGACCGAGCAATAATGGTGGTGTGTGTGTGGGGGGGGGGGGGAGGTGGGGGGGAGTGCACTGAGAGAGTAGGGGGTCGTAGTTCACCAGTACTAGCCTCTAACGTGCATTGCCTGACTGACTGAGTTGTGGGGGGTTCGTAACCTTACGATGGTTACCAGCTGCAGAACTGCAGCAATATAGAGAGGCACCGATAAATCGGTCAAATCTTTGGTTGAAGATTAATCTTCTGGTGGGACGGGTGTAGAAGCCGGGGATGTTTTACAACAATTAAATGACGAATCGTTGGGGCGGCCCCCGAATCATTCTGGTCCGGTGGTAACACAGCACTCGTATCCAGTCGACAGCAGCAAGTGTTTAGGAAGAAGGGAAGGGTAAAGGTTGGTCCACTGGTTCAAGCAACAAGAACAAAGTGAGAGAAACGATAAGGTAAAGGGCCCCACCCAAGCAAACAACTCCCTTGATCAGGGGGAGAAGTAAGCCTGGGAGAGAAAAAAAAGGGTAGAGTATAGGAAAGAGAAATGAGGAGAGTTGAGTCAAAGGACCATGTCTATTTGCTCTATGGTGACAAGGCAGCGAGCCAAAGACACAGACAGAGTAAGAGTAGAAAGTGAAATGTTGGCAGGCTCCCCCCTCCTGGAACTCTTTTCAGACATTATCAAGGAGGAGCATGGTCAGCAGAGAGGAGATAGAGAGAGGTGCAGACGAAGTGCGGTCTGGATATCATGCATTGCGGTCAGACCAGCCTTGCTCCCCCTCATCCCCCCTCCCCCCCACACACACTCACACTCACAGACTACACCCCCCCCCCCCCATCCCTGCACCGGCTGACACCACAATCACACACCTTTAATTATCTTGAATTTCTAGTCTATGACTCTTTTGCATTTATGTATTCTATCTCTATATTTTCCCGCCATTGCCCTGTTTGGTGATCGGTAGTTATTGCCGCTAATACATTGCGGGGGAACTAGAGAAGTGTTCTTTTAATCTCTTTCGATTCATGGATTCATATAACGTGGTTCTCCATGTTTGGTGTTCACAGTGCGAATGTTGTTGTTTTGGGGGAGTTTTCAGTCGCATTGGTACGCTGAAGGCTGCAAATCTGCAGCACTGTATGGGCACCGCTGAAAGCAGTCCCATGTGGTTGGGAGTTGGCTTCCGATGGGTAGTGGTGAGAGAAAATGGGGGGGGGGGGGGGAGGAAGGAAAAAGGCAGCCTCAGAGCCCAACTAGAGTCCTCTCAGAGGGCCGGGGTAGGCTGGGTGGTTGGTGTAGTTTTACGCCCCAGTAAAGTAAGCCATACCAGGACATGCCCCGACTTATGACAGTGCACACTCATGGCGACTTTATAGTGCTGCCCCACTGGGAAATCAGGCTGCTGGCACCATGCCCTGGTGTCCCACACAGTCACTTTATCCTGACACTGTGTGCCCAGTCCCTGTCCTGACCTCATAACGCCAAGTGCTGAGCAGCAACTGGTACCTATTTTATAAGTCATTAGTTTGACTCGACCAGAATCCAAACTTTAATGCCTCCAGATTCACCGGTATGCACAGTAAGTCCGGCCAAGGCCAGAGGAAGAAGTGAAGTGAGGATGGGATTAGTTAGGCAGTGGGTGGGGTTACCTTTTGGTTGTTAGTGAAAATTAGTGGTTAGTTGGTAGTGGTGTCAAGTCAGGTATGGGGACGAGGCGTCGAATGAGAAGCCGTGGCAATGAAAAGCTACATGTTTATATAGGCTGGAATGTTACAAATCACAAGCTTATACAGTAAAACCTCTCTAAATCGACTGACCATGGGACCGACTTTAAATGGTCCATTTAGGGATGTGGTTGGTTTAGGGAGTTTTTGTTGTTCTTACAATGGTATTGTATGGGCGATCGTTTGGGACCAAAATGAAGCGATCGATATAGGGGAGTGGTCGATCTGTGGAGGTGGTCAATTAGAGAGGTTTAACTGTATAATCAATTACTGCATTTTCAAACCGGCTGTGCTGGCCGAATCGGCATAGTACACACAGGCTTCGCGTGTGGAAGGTCGGGAGTTTGAATTACAGCCGAGTCAAAGAAATGACTTACTAAATTGATACTTGCCGCTCCCTAGCCTGGCACTCAGCATTACTAGGATAGGGCAAGGACTGATTAGCTCAGTGTCAGGATAATGTGACTGAGAGGGATATCAGTTCATGGTTTTGGCGGAAAAAGGAAAGGGTCCATGACAACGGGCTGATATGCCCCGCTCTGCCGTTTAACCCCAACTGGTATTGGCCACATCTCGCAAGGTATAAGGAAAAGTACCCGAGAACTAGCATTCTTCTGTTACCTCTATCACTTTATGAACATTTAGCACATACAGATGGATGAATTGGATGCTCCCTAATAAATATATAAAGCATGGTTCTACACAATTCAAATAACCAAAACCAATCGACCTAAATACACCAACAAATAAAATAAAACTAAATAAATAGAAAATAACAAAAATCACTCAATCGATCACTTAAAGACGCTGATTAATGCATTTGCTTTAAGAAATAAGACAAACTCAAATAAAGATAAACTATTTAATAACTCAAAGATATATCAACTTCAAATAATGAAAGTAATCACGTGAAAATCAAATAAAAGAAATAATGAAACAAAAAAACAAAAACAACTCAAATCATTAGGTGCTCTTAACTTAGCGAAGTGTGGAAATCAATGTGCTATACAGAGTGTGCAATACGCAGTGCACAATACAGAGTTCGCAATACGTAATGTGCAATATGGAGTGCGCAATACAGAATGCACAATACAGAATGTGCAATACAGAGTACACAATATGGAATGTGCAATATGGAGTGCACAATACAGAATGCACAATACAGAATGCACAATACAGAGTGTGCAATACAGAGTGCGCAAGACAGAATGTGCAATACAGAGTATGCAATATGGAATGTGCAATATGGAGTGCACAATACAGAATGCACAATAGAGACTGCACAATACAGATTGTGGCATACAGAGTGTGCAATACAGATGGCCAGATATTGCAATATGGAATGTGCAATATGGAGTGCACAATACAGAATGCACAATACAGAGTGCACAATACAGAGTGTGCCATACAGAGTGTGCAATGCAGAGTGTGCATAACAGAATGTGCAATATGCAGTGCACAATACACAATGCAGAGTGTGCAATACTGAGTGCACAATACACAATGCACAATGCAGAGTGTGCAATACTGAGTGCACAATACGCAGTGTGCAATATGGAGTGTGCAATACTGAGTGCACACTACTGAGTGCACACTACTGAGTGCACAATACGCAGTGTGCGATACGCAGTGCACAATACGCAATGCACACTATGCAATACGTAATGTGCAATACGCGGTCTGCAATATGCAGTCCACAATACGGAGAGCGGGGTGCCTACCTGTGGTGTGCTGAGCTGTAGTGGGGCGTTGTGCGCGGCATGATGGCGACGCCATTTTGCTTGGGTCCCGGAAGTGCGAGGCTAGGTATCCCGGAACCGGAAGTAGGCGGCGGGATGGGCGAGTCGGCCTTGGTGCGGTCCAACGACTGCACCATGCTGAGAGCTTCCTGCTTAAGGCGACTTATCTGTGTTTGGCATACTTCACAAGTTTCTCGCCAGGGGGTAGCACTACCACCGCTGTGGGTGTTGAAGCTCCCATCCGATAGGTGGAGCCTTTCTTCTATGCGTCCGATTACGTCAAAATCCTGGAAAGAGAGAAAAGGTAGGGTATTGTTTTAATGAGAATCATCTTCGATTGGTCTTTGCTTTATTTTAAATCAGTGGTGTTTAATGTGATATATAATCTAAGTATGTGAATATAAAAACTAGCACTCTCCCATACTATTAGTATTACTGGTTTTCAATTGATCATATATATATTATCACCATTATAAACATATTTATATCCCCATCAGATGATATATATCCTCAATCCAACCTGCCTCGTTTTCAGTAATGAATATGATAACTGTTTATTGTATTATTACTGTTACTATTATAGTGTGATATAAAATGGAGTTTTATATACATTATAATAATAATGTATATAAAACTCCACAGGGACAAATAGTTTTGCGTCTGTCTTGACATGTTCTTGCCAGTGTGAAACTTCTATTTGCTCCCCAAGAGTCTGCCGCTGGTAACTTGCAAAATCCAGCAGCACTTCAAACTTTTGCAGGAGCTTCATGACATGCTGTGTGGATAATGACTGACCATTGCGACGCGTTTACTCTGATCGCAGCAGAGGCTTTATGGAGAGTGGCAGTCAAGTAATGGAAGCAGTCTTTGTGCATCATGCCAATCAGCATGATGTGTGATGATGATGATGATGATGATGATGGAACTGATTAGCTATGGAGGAAATGGATGCCTTTGCTTGATATCTAATTGGGAGGTAGCTTGAGCAGCATGAGGATACATTGTGTCTGCATGCAGGTATGGGTACTGGGAAGGCCAGGGCGGTTTATAAACTGGGAGTCACTTGCTCGATCCATATCTGTGTTTGTGTCTGTTGTGTAATGAATAATAAATACCATTATAATAACAATTTCCATTATTTCACTGTCATCATTCTTCAGAAGAGTTCGTGGAGAGGAACATTGTAAGTTAATATCACCATCTAGTGGGGAAATTATTATTCTGGAAGGTGCTGCGACAATGATATTATTTGAAGACTCAAGTCATATGTATTTCAACAAAAATAGTTTACATAAATGTGTATTACAAACACCTTAAAAGTTAAAGACACCTCCAGGCTCCATGATCACAAATAGCCTGAGTTTAGAACCACTGAGAATACCGGAAGGTCGTGTTAGCTGACCTCTGACCTATGACCTCTGATCTCTACTGTATGTAAAACGAACAACAACTGAATTGCATAAGAGCATCCGATTTAAAGAGCGACTGACATCAAATAAAGAACCACTTCACCACCACACGGTTGACAAATCACCTGCAATACACGATATTCACACGCATGCGCTGTGCCAACGGTCCCAACGTAGTGTTCATCGTCACCGTCAGATGTCACATGTTCTGTTCTGGTTTCAATAATAAACTTCATTTGCTTACAAAAATCACCCAACAAGGAAAGCAATTGTTCATACTGTACTAATAATCCTCTCCCCAAAAGAACAAGAAATAAGAACAAGAACTAAGAGCAAGAAATAAGAGCAAGAACTAAGAGCAAGAAATAAGAACAAGAAATAAGAACACAAAACAACGATTTGCACACAAAACACAAAGCCCGTTGCCGCTACTCAGTGCTAGGGATCACCTGTGGCTAAAACCTCCCCTCCTATCCCCCCCCCCCCCCCCACATCCCCACCACACACACAGACACACCTCCCCGCCTAAGCACACTGCCCACCTGTCGACTCCTCAAGCAGCAACAGATGGGGGACACCGATGTAGGCGCTTTCCCGCCTAATTAGGCCGCGCCCCGTTTGATGCCGGCTGTAGGTATCCCAGCTAACACTAGTAACAGGGCCAGAAGTGGTGGTGGTGATGGTGGTGGTGGTGGTGGTGGGTGGGGGGGTGTGCGATGTGGGAGGTGGGGTATAGTGGTGGAGGGGCGTACACGCCACACAGCCTCACTCGCGTTCCCGGCACCCCCCAGCGCCTCACCATGGCAACAAATAGGGCCGTTACCACTAGGCGTGTCGACGAGCTACTGGTGACTCCCTGTCGTCTGGTGTGATTGTGAATGGTCGTCTGGTGTGATTGTGAATGTCGTCTGGTGTGATTGTGAATGTAGTCTGGTGTGACTGTGAATTGTCACCTGGTCTGGTTGTGAATGGTCGTCAGGTCTGACTGAAATGGTCGTCTGTGAGTGTGATTGTCGTCTGGTCTGATTGTGATTGTCGACTGGTCTGGTCGCCTGGTCTGACTGTGAATGGTCGGCTGGTCTGATTGTGAATAGTCGTCTGGTCTGATTGCGAATGGTCGTCTGCTCTGATTGTGAATGGTCGTCTGGCCTGATTTAAAATATGGTCTGGTCGGATTACGAATGTCATCTGCTCTGATTATGAATGGTCGTCTGGTTTGATTGTGAATGGTCGTCTGCTCTGATTGTGAATGTTGTCTGGTCTGATTGTGAAGGTCGTCTGGTCTAATTGTGAATGTTGTGGTTGTGAATGATTGTGAATGTCATGAGATGATGTGTGTACCAACTTGAATAACACTTTAATTCACAAAACTAGTATTTCTGCTGACCTTGACATTGACCCTCCCGCCATGGACACCCACTCCTCTCTCCCCCACCACCTCACCACAACCAGCCCCAATGTTGCTTCCCTTGCTTCCCTCAATGACGTCATGAACACAGTTTGGCGACAGTTTCCACACCCAATCTCCAAACTCTTCCTCATCATCATCATCCATTCAGCTTACCAAATGAGATGGCCGAATCAGTAGAGCACTGAATTCCGGTGTGGGAGGTCATGGGTTCGATTCCGGACCGAGTCAATCCTAAAGACTTACAAAACTGATAATCGTTGCTACCTGGCTGCGCCTGGCGTTTGGTATATTATTAGGACTGGTTGGTTCAATATCACAATAACAATATGACCGATTGGAATATCGGGCCATCGTGCTGATGGAGTAGTGTCGTAGCCAGTCAGCACTATAAAGCCCGGGCGAGTCCGCGCTGCTACAAATCGATCCGTACCCGTCCTCATATTATCTCAGATGTTCCGACAAAGAAAAATCCATGAACCAAATTTCTTCTGTTTGCCTGTCTGCCCGAGGCTGTGCATGCTCACCATTAAAGCTGCATAGTCCTATATAATTATGTCTGTTGGTTTGTTTGTTGGAGTTTTATGTCCTCATAACATCTACGGTCATATTAGGATAGGTACCGACTTGTGACAGTACACACTCAAGGCGATTTTATAGTGCTGTCCCACTGGGAGACCATGCTACCAGCACCATGACATGATATCCCACTCAGTCACATGTGTTCTCTGTGGCAGAGTGGTTAGAGTGTCTGACTTTTTTCTAGGTCGGACTCCTAATCTGAAGGTAGGTGGTTCGATTCCCTGTGCCCCCACCTCTGCCAATTTGGATTTCCACCGCTGTGTATAACTTACAGCGTCACCAAAGGCTGGTTGCTCTCATACCATGTCTATGTGGTGTGGGAGGTTAAAAATCCCTTGTGTCGGTAAAAGTGTAGGATCAGGCTTTCTATCGACAAACTGTATAATGGTGAAAACAAGTGTATTCAGACTTATCCATGATATGAAGTAACAAAAAAAATCTTCAATCATCATGATACTGAGCTAACCAGTTATTGCCCTATTATATATATATATATATATATATATATATATATATATATATATATATATATATATATCCATATCCCAGTAATGCTGAGCGCCGGGCTAGGAAGCGACAAGTAGGCTAGGACGGGGAGATTATTACCCCGACGGCGAATTTCCGCGACAACGCGGATTTTCCTCCATAGGATTAGCACTGTCAGGGAATCGCGGGGAAATGCCGGAAATAAAGGTTTCAACTATCCTTGTTGTGCCTACATTACCTCCCATTTCTAATTCGTTCTTGCCTAGGTTTTCTGTTCTACCAACATCCAAAGTCATATAAGAATGGGATTCGAACCCAATTGTTGTCATATAGATCCAGATTCCTTGGCATTTTGTTTAACGTTAATTAGTAAATGTCCAAAATCGTGGAAATCCGCGAAATCGCGGAGATTTTTCACCCCTGAAAAAAAGCATCCATCATTGCAACTTTAATTTGAGGTCCCATCCCGCACCCCCCCCCCCCTCCCACATAATTCCCAAATTCCTCTTTTATCGCAGTCTTCACAGGCGTCCCCCATCTCTCCAATAGTGCCCCAGCCTCATGCATCGTCTCCCCTCCCATTCACACCTCAAACAGGCGCCCGGAACCACAGAGATGGCGCCATAAGCGACTACGTCACGAAACGCCCGGCATGCAACGCGCTGAGTCGTAAAGACCACCCGCTTTAACTGGGGCCGATTACACGAGACCAGAGCTCGATTCTCGTTGTGGCCCGTCTGTCTGGTGGGTCGACATGTGATGAGCAGGTCATGCATGCGCACACATGCACACACAAGGGACTGATTATTATTTAGTTCGATCAGATTACACTGTTGGGAGCTGAACCTAAATTATACTACAGTAAAACCTCTCTAGTCGACCACCTCCACATATCGATCACTCCCTTATATCGAGCGCTGCGTTTTTGTCCCAAACGACTGTCCATACAATACCTTAACCATCATGAACAAAAAAAACCTTTGGAACCCGACCACCGAACAAACCATCAACACATCGAACATCCTACACCACCATTAATCTGTTTAAACACATTGAACATTATATAAGACAGACAAAATGTCTTGTCAACTATAAACTTTGCTTGTTTTATAAGAGAAAAAATGTAGCCCACAATGATTGTTTGAGTGACCCCGAGTATACATCTTCTACTCGGTGCTGCTCCCCATTTTTGCATGAACCGCATTGACTGGTGCTGTACATTATACAGCAGGAGCACTCCCTTAATTCTACAGGATCGGTGCTGTGACTAATACAGCACTGACCAAACTTAGATTATTTAGAATGTCAATTCCAATAGTAAGATAGCCGGAAGACCAGTGCTCCGGCGCTGACAAATCTCATATTCAGATGAATCAATACTTTACCAAAAAATAAATAAAAAATGGGGAAAAAAACCTCCCTAAACAGACCACTTCGCTAAATGGACCATTTAAGGTCGGTTCCATGGTCGGCTGATTTAGAGAGGTTTTACTCTATAAGTGATTTGCATATCTATGTGATGTGTAATGCATTATTCAAATATGTAGTACTAGTAGTTTGCAAGAAGTTTGTTTTATTTAACGACGCCTCTAGAGCACATTGATTTTTATCATCAACTATTGGACTACCTATTTCCTTAGAGGAAACCTGCAGCCACCACATATGCTACTCTTTCTGATAACCAGCAAGGGCTCTTTAATATGCACTTTCTGACAGACAGGACAGGTCACATACATGTTAGTGGACATAGTTGAACGTAGTGGAGGCTAACGTAGTTGAACGTAGTTGAACATAGTTGAACGTAGTTGAATGTACTGGAGAAGTATGGATGCCGGTACATTCAACTACGTTCGACTACGTTCGACTACGGTCAACTACGTTAGCCTCAACTACGTTTAACTACATCCACTAACGTGTATGTGACCGGCCCTAGAGAGATCAGTGCAGGCTACTAGTACTACATACACACTACATACTAAACACACAGGTGTATGGTAGCGGTATCATGTTAGACAGATAAGCCAACAGCACAACAACCATCAACTTCATAAGACACGCTCGGATAGAGCCAGGCCACGCAGGGCGGGGGGGGGGGGGGGGGGGGGTGTAAAAACCCTGCAAATTACTTCTTTCATGTTTCCATCTAACCGGCCGTTTTGGAGTATTTGGGCTTTGAATTATTTTCGGTCGTGGCAATTTGTTATCGGTGGTCGGGTTCCAAATGTTTTGTTGTTGTTGTGCTGTTTGTTTATTTTTTTTACAAACATTTAACGAAATCGGTTGCTGTGCAAAATCAGGTTCTACTAATTGTTTGGCCAAATTGACATGGCAAAGAAGGCCCATGGGGGTGATTTTTTAATTAATTTTTTTTTTTTTACAAAAACACTCTGACAAAAGCTCTTTACATGACCACCATAATTCGAAGCGAATACGGGTTTCTTTCCACATTATTTCAAGAAATTTGCCTTCAAAAGGTTATTTTTGCTTTTGGCTGCAATCATTAAAAGAGTCCAATGGGTTTTGATGTCCGAGGTGCACTAAAAACATAAGTTTCCTTCCTCTTTCTTTTCAAAAGAATAAATTAAAGAAATAAAGTTGTCTACTCCATAATTACACAAATTTATATATTTGTGAAACGGAGAGCAACGGAGGTTTTTTTTTTTTATCGTTACAATGGTATTGTATGGGCGATCGTTTGGGACCCAAATGAAGTGATCAATATAGCGGAGTGGTCGATCTGTGGAGATGGTCGGTTAGTGAGGTTCTACTGTAGCACTGTGTAGTTAGACATGAGACTCCATACATGATAGTGCGTGTGGTGAGGGATGGATGGAATGTATGCGGGTGGGGGTGTTAGTGGAGAGAGGGTCGGAGGGGAGCGCTTGGAAAAGGCAAGAGAGAGGCGAGGCAATGGAGAGGAAGAGAAGGATAGGGGTGGAAGAGCAGATGGGAGAGAAGAGAGGGGAATGGAGAGGGGAAAGGAGAGGGATGAGAAGAGAGGAGAGGATAGGAGTGGAGTGGAGTGGAGTGGAGTGGAGTGGAGTGGAGTGGAGTGGAGTGGAGTGGAGTGGCGTGGAGTGGAGTGGAGTGGAGTGGGGTGGGGTGGAGTGGAGAGGAGAGGAGTGGAGTGGAGTGGAGTGGAGCGGAGAGGAGCGGAGAGGAGAGGAGAGGAGAGGAGAGGAGAGGAGAGGAGAGGAGAGGAGAGAGGAGAGGAGAGGAGAGGAGAGTTGAGGAGAGGAGAGGAGGGGAGAGGAGAGGAGAGGAGAGGAGAGGAGAGGAGAGGAGAGGAGAGGAGAGGGGAGAGAGATGGGGGAGGGAGGGGGAGGGATAATGTGACTGCGTAGGATGGTCATGGTGCTGGCAGCCTGGTCTCCCAGTGGGGCAGCACTATAAAGTCACCATGAGTGCGCACTGTCACAAGTCGGAACCCATCCTGATAGATCTTGCTAGGAAGTAAATAAAACAAAAAAAAACACGAAGAGTAATGCGGGGTGCATAGCGCCTCAGTCTGAGTGCATCAGACCGGTCAGCGGGTGGCATTAGTAAGCTGTGAGTGCCCTCACTGCGGGGACCAGCCGACTGTACAAGGGTCGGGCCGCATTAATCCTGCTGTTCACCGGCATGAACATAAGTGGTCCCAGTGTCGCGGTTTAGATTCTCAGTGGGTTTAGAGTCTACGCTCGGGGTTCTGTGCATGCGCGTATTCGATTAACACAACCCTGGCTGCTAGAAATTCAAATAGAACACTGTGAGTGGGGTTGACAAAAACACGTGCCGTGTGCAAAAAAAGACCGGACCCCAGCTTGGCTGGGGTTGGCTAGGAGCGATGACGTCACATTTGTGCGTCAAAAAGTCGCTCGGCTCACCCGAATTGGTTAATCGTATACGCTGAAATGCCGTTCGATTTTGACGCATGCGCAGAACCCCTAGTGTAGACTCTAAACCCACTGAGAATTTAAACCACGACACCGGCCTAATCCCAGCACGGCCCAATATAACCTACACGCCGTGTAAACCATATGATGAAAGAGGCCATCTTGGGAGATATATCTGTTGTGTCCTAGCAACATCAAAGGTCATATCAGGACGGGTAATGACTTGTGGTTGGTTGGTTGTTGGAATTTTACGTCCTGGCAACATGTAAGGTCACATCAGGTTGGGTACCGACTTGTGACCCTGCGCATTCATGGCGACTTTGTAGTGCTGCCTCACTGGGAGACCAGGCTGCCAGTGCCATGACCCTATATCCCACACAGTCACGTTATCTTTACAATTAGTCAAGTAGTCCATGCCATATCCTAATAATGCCCACCGCCTGGCTAGGAAGTGACAAGTATCAATTTTTAAGTCATTAGTTTGACTCGACCATGGGTTCGAATCCCACGATCTACAAAAAGGTTAATAAGTAAAACTGTGCATTATTTATACTCGCATAATAAATTATACATCAGATATATCAAGTTGGCTGCAGCCTTGTCGGGACTGCAGTCACGTGTGGGCTGAGTCATTAATGTCAGTCAAATCAATTAGTGCAATTGGAGCAGTAGTTTATGAGTCAGCTGTCATAATTACATGCCATGTATTGTTAATTACATCCTGGTGTTCCAAGTGGGAGTCACGTGATGGCATGGCCCGTGAGTACGAGCAGCTAATGGAGCTAACATCACTTGGCTGCAGGTCCGGTGTGCACTTGGACTGACACAAGGGTGGGTGGACGGGCAAAAAAAACAACAGGCCTGAGGTTGGCGTGGGAAAAGACTCCCATTGCCTGTGTGGTGAGTGCAGGTTTAAAGCTGTATAATCTGATGAAATGTATCAAATCCTATTGACTGTGTGGTGAGTGTGGAATTGAAGGTGTATTATCAGATGAAATGTATAGAATCCCATTGACTGTGTGGTGAGTGTAGAATAAAACCTGAATAGATTTTCAAAACCAAGTCACTTGCCTAGATTTTGTTCGTTTTATGCCCTAGCCTAGCAACAACTAAGGTCATATCAGGACGGGTATAGACTTGTGACAGTACGCACTTATGTCAACTTTATAGTGCTGCCCCACTGGGAGACCAGGCCACCAGCACCATGACCTGATATCCAACTCAGTCACATTATCCTGACAGTGAGCCAACCAGTCCTTGCCATATCCTAATAATGCCGAGCGCCAGGCTAGGAAGCGACAATTATCAATTTTTAAGTCATTGGTTTGACTCGACCAGGTTTCGAACACACAAATGCATTTGTTTGGATCCCCCGATCTCCCAAAAACAAGAGACAGACGCTCATCTCATTCGGCCTGTAACCGGCGAAATGACTGGAATGAGAACTGAACTCCAGACCTTCCGCATGCAATGCCTGTGCTCTACCGATTCATCCACCACGCCTGGAGTTTGGTTCTCGGTCGAGTCAAACCAATGACTTATAAAATTGGTATTTGTCACTTCCTACACTGGAACTCGGCATTAATAGAATAGGACTAGGACTAGTTAGCTCAGTTTCAGGATAATGTGACTGAGTGGGATATCGGCTCATGATGCCAGCGGTCTGATTTCCCAGTGGGGCAGCACTATAAAGCTACCATGAGTGTGCATTGGCCCAAGTTGGTACCCGTCCTGATATGACCTTCGATGTTGCCAGGAAGTAAAACTCCAACAACCAACCAACAAATCAGCCGCCAGATCCGAGATTACTTCAGCTACGAAGAAGAAGACGAAGAAAGGGAAGAAGAAAAGACACCTGACCAACAAAACCAGAGTCCTTAATTGCGTTACAACCAACCTAATTTGTATCGGATTACACCCCTAAGTGTCCAGCCCCACTAACGGCTGCCCGCCGGCCAGCCTCCGCCTAATCCGTCTTGGTTTGTCGCGCGATGACGTCACTAATGGGGTTTCCCCCGTTTCTTACCCGCGGGCGTGACCCCGCTGTGACCCCGCTGTGACCCCGCCGTGACCCAGCCGTGACCCAACCTTGGTGCCTCACACCACCGACAGGTGGCGCCAAAAAGAAGCCGGCTAGTGTCACTTCCGCTGGCGTTCGGAGTAGTGTTTCGAAGGCAAGATTTTCTCTAGATATTATTTAGGGGTCCTTCATGATTATGTAGTGGTCCTCACTGACCTCTCAGACAAGGAGCCGCATAGACAGGTATGTGTGGGTAGTATGGTGATATCAGGGAGCCTAGGTGGTGTAATGGTTAGCACACTGGCCTGGAATGCAAAGAGATGTGGGTTCGAGTCCCGTTCTAGGCGCAGTATTTCCCATTTTCATCACTCCCCATGACACTGGTGCCATGACCAGGATCCCATACAAGCTACACACTGTATAGTTGTTGAACCTACCCTTTGTATGTGTAAGTGCACTGCCTGTATGTATGTAATTGTAAGCATTAAAAGACTTACAATTCCAGGTAGTAATGTGATAGAAGGGAACCTAGGTGATGTAATGGTAAGCACACTGGCCTGGAATGCAAAGAGATGTGGGTTCAAGTCCCACTCTAGGCGCAATATTTCCCATTTTCATCACCCCCCCCCCACACACCAATTATCAACATTTTTAGACGTGTAAAAAACCTACACATTTTCATGGCCGCCACAAAGTGAAGATAAAAATGTTGATATTTTACAACAATTGTACTCACATTTTTATAATTTTTAGAAAGTGTATGGTGGGTCCTCAGCCCTCCCCCCAACGTACATGTTTGTGAAAATGTTGATAATTGTTAATTGAAGAAGGAGAAGGAGAAGGAGAAGGAGAAAGAGAAGGAGAAGGAGGAGAAGGATGAGGAGGAGAAGGAGAAGGAGTAGGAGTAGAGGATGAGGAGAAGGAGAAGGAGAAGGAAGAATGAAATGAAGGAGAAGAAGGCGGCAGAAAAAAGGGGGGCGGAGGAGGAAAACAAGAAGGGCAGAGAGGGACAAGAAGAAGAAGAAGAAGAAGAAGCAGAAAGAGGAAGGATGAGAAGGAGAAGAACATGCAGCAAGAGGATAGAAGAGGAGGTGGAAGAAAACGAAAAAGAAGGACAAAGGGGTAGTGGATGAGACGTTTGCCAAGGAAGTGATGGGGGGTGCGAGTGGGAGAGGAGGGTAGGGGATGGGAGAGGAGGGTGTGAGATGGGAGATGAGGATAGGGGTTGGGAGAGGAGGGTGGTAGATGGGAACGGAAGTTGGGGATAGGAGAGGCGGATGGGGGATGGGAGAGGAGGGTGGGGTATGGGAGAGGAGGGTGGGGATGAGAGAGGAGGGTGGGGATGGGCGAGGTGGGTGGGGATGGGAGAATTGGAGACGTGATGATAGGGCTAGCAGAGGGACCCAGGAGAGTATGGAGGGAAAGAGGCGGGGGCAACGAGAAGGGTCAGCGCGAAATTGTAAGAGGGGTGGGGGGGGGGAGAGCAGGGAGTGGAGGAGGGGGGGAGAGGAGGGAGAGGAGGAAGAGGAGGGAGAGGAGGAAGAGGAGGAAGAGGAGGAAGAGGAGGAAAAGGATGAGGAGGGGGAATGGGAGGAGGAGGAAGAGGATGGATAGGAGGAAAAGGAGGAAGAGGAGGAAGAGGAGGAAGAGGAGGAAAAGGAGAAAGTGGAGAAAGAGGAGAAAGAGGAGGAGGAGGAAGAGGAAGAGGAAGAGGAAAAGGAAGAGTGTGTGAGTGATGGGGGTGGGAATGTTATGCCACGCCGGCAACTATGGCCATATTCAAGGGGAGATGTTTTTTTTGTTTATTTGTATAAACTCGGCTATGTCATGCAACAACAAAATAAACTTACTAAAAATAGTTTTTATGTTAAAAAAATAAAGATGTGAAGAGAAAGAAGAGGACGATGAATAGGAGGAGGAGGAGGGAGATGATGAGGAAGAGGAGGAGGAACGGGAAGAGGAAGAGGAAGGGGAAGAGGAAGAGGAAGAGGAAGAGGAAGAGGAAGACGAAAATGAGGAGATGACGAAGCGGGAAGGAAAAGGGAATAAAATGAGGAAAGGGAAGAAAGGGGGACAATTTCTATGGGACTTCTGGTGATACCCGACAGTAAAGTGATACGGCCAGAATCCACCAACGAATGGAAGCGAGGCTCTGAGGACGCCAGGGTGGTGATTGCGTCGCGGCGCATGCGCAGAGCGGCGCGCGTCTCTGACACGTGATATGTCACGTGGCAGTTGTGAAGAAGTGGGTTCCCGCCTCAAGGCAAGGCAAGGCACGGCAACGCAAGGCAATGCTTTGCCGCAGGAAGCAGGATGCAAGGCTGTTGCTGCTGTTTCTATTAATATTATCCTGGGAGGAAACTTTGGGCGGTAATATGCTGTCATCGGTTACAAGGTCGGTCGATTTACAGAAGTTTAACTGTATACATATATATATATATATATGTTGATTGCTTTATTCTGACCAGACCGGGTAGCTGAATGAGCTGAGCGTCCGTCCCCTGTTTTGGGAGATCGGGGGGATCCGAACCCATGAGTTTGTGGGTTCGAACCCTGGTCGAGTCAAACCAATGACTTAGAAATAGATACTTGTCGCTTCCTATCCTGACGCTCGGCATTACTAAGATAGGGCAAGGACTTGTTCGCTCAGTGTAAGGATAATGGGACTGAGTGGGATATCAGGTCATGGTGCTGGTGGCCTGATGAAATGATGGGTGTGGGGAGGGGGGCAGCGAGATGTGAGAGGGGTGGGAGGGGGTAGGAGGGTAGGGGGGGGGGGTTGCTACATATACCTACTGCCCTGTGTATTCACTTTTATAACAGCATGGCAGACAGAAAATTTTGTGGGAACTCTCCCAGCATGTGCGTGATGGCCTGTGAGTTGGTTGTGTGTGGGGGAGGGGGGAAGGGGGAGGGGTGTATAAGGGGTCGGGGGGGGACGCTCTCAGTCTCAGAAGCTTGCCTTCTGTTTGATGTGAGTTTGGTAGCAAGATGGAGCGGAGCGATCGCAAAGGTGCAACGGAAATCGTTGTCTTCTGAAGTGAAATGTGGAAAGGAAACGGGATGCAGCAGGAGACTTCCTGAAGGTGACTCGTACATGCAATATATATGTATATATGTATATGTATATGTGTATATATATGTAGATATGTACATATATATGTACATGTATATGAATATATAGATATGTATATGGATATATATATATATACAGTAAAACCTCTCTAAAATGACCGACCTTGGGGCCGACTTTAAGTGGTCCATTTAGGGAGGTCGTCGGTTTAGGGAGTTAGAATATGGTTGTAATGGTATTGCTGGGACACAAAAAAGTGACGATGTAGGGAGTGGTCGATCTGTGGAGGTGTCGGTTAGAACTTCGAGAGGTTTTCCTGTATGTATACATATATGTTTATATATATATATATATATATATATATATATATATATATATATCGATATACCCAATGTACCCGATAGAGCGGTCAACCTGATATATATAGCAGTCAACCTGATGTAGCGGTCAACATAATGTTGTGGTCAACTGGATACAGACGTCAACCTGATATAGTGGTCAACCTGATATAGTGGTCAACCTGATATAGTCGTCAACCTGATACAGTGGTCAATCTGATACAGTGGTCAATCTGATTTATCAGTGAACGTGATATAACGGTCACTCCTATATAGAGCCAACCCGAAATAGCAGTCAATCCGAAATAGCAGTCAACCCGATATAGCAGTCAATCTGATATAGTGATCACCCTGATACAGTGCTCGACCTGATAGAGTGGTCAATCTGATATAGCACTATTACTATTAGCAGTCAACCTGATATATAAATATAGTGGTTAACCCGATATAGCCCCCAATCTTATATAGCTAGTCAACATGATATAGTGGGCAACACTGTATAGCGATCAACCTGGTATTTCTTCCTGAGCCAATTACCAAATGTCTCTCCCCACACAGAAAATATGCGACCACTGCACTATCTGACCACTAAAGGTACAAATTCTATGCAACACCAAACTACTAGGGTGTGACTGTACATATGTGAAAATGGTAGTGAATCTGCACCGCCCACATAGAGCCCGCCACAAGCGGCCATCATGCAGTAGGAATTGACCAATTGTTGATGGCACCGCACCTCCCCTATGCTGTCAATGTCAACGTCAATGTCATTGTCAATCGCCAATCACTGACAGTGCTTGTTGGGTGACAGCACCTCCTGACGACAACTCCTTATTCGGGGTTGGGCGGAGGGGTGGGTGGGGGGGGGGGCAGTGAGGATGATGATTTGCGCTTGTCACCGACGAACACAAGCGGCGAGCATGAACCACTATGCACCATGTGTACCATGCACCATGAACCGTGCACCATGTGCAGCATGCACCATATGTACCATACAGCATGCACCACAGGCAACGGCGCGCCTGCAGCGGGCGATAATTGGGGTTGCTCCCTGAACTGTGTCCCTTCAAATTGAATTGTACACCCCGTGGGCGTGCGAGCCTCGGAACGCTGGCGACGTCGAATCAAAGCTTGCAGCCCAAAGGGGACCATGTCGTACTAACAAATCCAGGATACGCCAAGCGCATGCCCGGCTTGTTAACGCTATTTATCTTGGGATGGTCTGACCAATAAATACTTATAATAATCATAATAATAATGATGATGATAATGATTATGATGATGATACTTCATAGGATGACAATGATAATGATGCTGGTGATGATGATAATAATCATAATAATGACAATGATTATGATGATGATACTTCATAGCATGATAATGATAATGATGATGATGATAATAATAATATTAATAATAATAACAAAGGGAGAAGGTTGGTTGGTGGAGTTTTACGTCCTGGCAAGAACAAACTAAGGTCATATCCGGATGGGTACTAACTTGTGACAGCGCACACTCATGGTTACTTTATAGTGCTGACCCACAGGGAAATCTGACTGCAATATCCCACTCAATCACGTTATCCTGACATGAGCTAACCAGTCCTTGCCCTACACTATTAATACCATGCAACATGCTAGGAAGCGACACATATCAATTTTGTAAGTCATTGGTTTGACTTGAGCAGGAATTGAACTCCCGACCTTCCATACGGGAAGCCTGCGCTCTACCGATTCGGCCACCACGTCCGGTAGAGGGGAGAAGAAAGAGAGGGGAAAGAGAGGGTGGGTGGGAATGGGCTGGAAGGGGGAGGAGGGATTGGTGGTTATTATTAGGATTTGGCAAGGACTGCTTGGCTCATTGAAGGAGATAATGTGACTGTGTGGGATATAGGGTCATGGCACTGGCAGCCTGGTCTCCCAGTGAGGCAGCACTACAAAGTCGCCATGAGATTGGTGGTTATGAGGGCTGAGGGAGTGAGGGAAGGGAAGGAGGGAATGGGAGGGGAGGGGATAATGGGGGGGGGGAGGAGGAATGGGAAGGGTAAAGGGGAGGAGGGGAGGTAGGAGGACGTAAGATGGCGAAGGTTGGGGGTGAGTGGTGAGGGTGGGGGGTGAGGGGTGAGGGGGTGAGCGGTCAGGGTGAGGGGTGGGGTGAGGGTGGGTGGGGTGAGGGTGAGTGGTGAGTGGTGAGGGTTGGGGGTGACGGGGTGAAGGGGTGAGGGGAGAGGAAGGAGGGGGAGGAGGGAGGAGGATGTAAGATAGGGAGGGGTGGTTATGAGGGGTGAGGGGTGGTTATGAGGGATGAGGGGTGAGGGGTGAGGGGTGAGAGGTGAGGAGAGTGAGGGGAGTGAGAGGGAGCAGGGCGGATGGGAGGGGGAGCTGACAGCAGCCCGAGGGGTGGTGATGAGGGGGGACTGGTCAGTAGTGGCCCTGCCTAATACATCCACACACCACCAGGCGGCGCCACGTGTCACCCCATTCACAACCACACACAACACACCCATCTGCTTAGGCCGAGGCCTAATGACACTTTTTATCCTAATTTCTATGGTTCAGTTGGGTTTTAGCGCCAACTGTGGGGGTCCCGGAGTGGGTGTTGGGTTGGGTGTTGGGGGTGGGGATGGGGGTGGGACGGGGGTGCGCTTAGATTATTGACTAGTAGAATCGGACGCCGCCTGTGGTTTCCGGCCACATTCAGATGCGTTTCTCTCTCCGAAATGTGTGCACATAAAAATGTTCTACAGGGTTGGAATGTGGACGGGGTTGTTGACTTCAACTTCGGTCTATCATTTAAAGTTGCAGAGTCGGATGCAAGCAGTAAATTTACAACACCCTAATATTTATCTAGATGTGAGCCTCCATATCCAACCTGGATACTGGTGTACTTAATAAACATGTATGTTATAGTGTTGCATAAAAGGGCACCAAGGTAATGTAATAAAGCAATCCCCGTCCTGATATGACTATGTGGCGTTCTCGGTGGTGGAATGGTTAGAGTGTCTGACTTTTTTCTAGGTCAGACTCCTAATCTGAGGGTCGGCGGTTCGATTCCCCGTGCTCCCAGCTCTGCCTATTTGGATTTCCACCGCTGTGTATAACTTACAGCATCATCAAAGGCCGGTTGCTCTCATATCATGTCTATGTGGTGTGGGAGGTTAAAAATCCCTTGGGTCGGTAAAAGTGTAGGCTCGGGTTTTCTATCGACCAGCAGTGGAATGAGGAAGACCAGTCTATGACTGAAATTTCCCCTGCTTAAACAACTAATGGACAAAAAAAAGATGTTGCTAGGACATAAAACATCAAACAAACAAAGAAAATTAACCTATTAATATTGAAGCCTATGGTGTCAGAATTTTGACGTACATGTCAAAATTTATTTGTTTGTGTTTTCACTTCAAATATCTCCAAACTTAACCATTTGTAATACAATTTTACTTCCAACTAAAGATCGATAATAATCAATCTCATATATGGATCTAAGCAAATGTCAGAAACTCATAGCAATCGGAATATGCAGCCTTAATAAATTACCTCATCGTAAATATAACAGTAGTGAAGGTTTATGGTACTAATAGTTGCATGTGGTTTTGGTGGTGCTTCTAATCAAAGGTTGGTCTTTAGTGAAGGCTTTACGGTAGTAATACCAGTGCCTGTTTTTGGTGCTCTATCTAATTGGATGTTGGGCTTTACTGAAGATTTTACGTACTAATAGTTTCACGTGTTTTCGGTGTTACTGCTAATCGCTGCTTGGCTTTTACTTAAACTTTACGGTACTAATACTAATAGGTGCATATGTTTTTGGTGCTACATCTAATCGGAGGATGGATTTTACTGGCGGTTTTATGGTAATAATAGTAGTGTATCTTTTTGGTACTGCCTCTAATCTGAGGTTGCCCTTCAGTGAAGGATTTACGGTAGTTTTGATGTATGTATTTTTAGTGCTGCAGCGAGCTACACACGCCCCCTGGTGAGCAGAGACCTCACCGTCATGACACCGGTTCCACCCCCCGGATAACAAGGGAGGGGAAAGGAGGGGAGGAGGGGCACACCTCTGTCTCCGCATTGTAGCAGCCAAAGGGCAGCCCCAGGGGCATCTGTTGCCTTGGTGACAGATGGTGGCGACCCCTAGAGCCGCCGCGGTCAGTCTGGATCCGACCGGGTCACGTGGTATGGGGCGGGTCACGTGGGGTGGGACTGGGCGGGGCGGTCAGTGGAGTACATCAAGCCTCGACCAATCAGAATGCCGCTACATCATATAACTGTAATCACAGATTGTGACAATATGCAGTATTGAGCGTTCCGCTGGTCCCTCAAGAGGGACTGAAGATGTGACCCAGCATGCCACATCGACACTTCCATTTACATGGCGGAAGACGGGGTTGGTGCCGCTCCCAGCCTAATCCTTCTCGAAGAACTCACTTTAAAAGCTATGCGTCATGTAGATAACAGATTCACCCTGTACTTGTAGTACACAGGTAAATACCAACCCTATATAAAAGCTGTCGAAAAAGCGGGGAAATGTAATGAGAGCCTAAATCCACAATCTAAAAAGCAATACTTATTCTTTATATATGTCTTAATATTTCCCCGCTATCTTTGAGGTGAAAAATATAATAAAACATATAGTTCAATAGAATTTAAATTTGAAATCGACGGAGTTCTATGGCTGCCATTTTGTCTTTTTGCGTTCTCTCCCATTTCACCAACTCTGTGCCGATATAAGTACCCATCTGATACTGGAGTCAGGCATTCTACTTCCTGTTCCATACTAAAGCTATTTTTGTCCGTATTTATACTACATTGTCGTTCACCCGTGTACTGCAAGTACAGGGTGAATCTTTTATCTATGCATCATGATGACCACACTTGGTAGGGTACTTGCCATATATTTAATTCTAATGTCCTATACATATTTAAAGCAAATATTTTACATTGAATAAAATACCATTTAATATATGTGCATTCACCACCTCCCCGACCTTCCAATCTTTCCGCTGAAACTGCATCCCTGCATGCTTGGGTTGCAGGTTCAGGCAGGGCCACTACTGACCGGTCCCCCCTCATCACCACGCCTCGGGCTGCTGTCAGCTCCCCCTCCCACCCACCCTGCTCCCCTTCACTCCCCTCACTCTCCTCACCCCTCACCCCTCATAGCCACCCCTCACCCCTCATAACAGGTTCAGTCCTTCCTCAGGGACCAGCAGAACTGAGAGTACTCATATTGAACACTGAAGGAATACATAAGAAGGAAACCCAAACTGTGAAACATAATATTACCATAATCTATGATTGCTTCAGATTTGCTCAACCTACCTAGATTTGATCCTACATATCCAAATTAGATACTGGTTCACTCATTAAATATTTATTGCACTTTGCTGTTCCTGTGTTATATTCGAAAACGGACAAACAAAGCCCATATACCGCATTTGAATGTGCACACCAAAACAATAATTTGCCTGTATTCATTTCAAATATCTCCAAAATTAACCATTTAAAACAAAACTTACCTCAAACTAAACTAAATGAGATTATAATGATCAATGTAAGGTAAGTGACCAGATTAATCTAAACTAAAGATGGCCGAATCTCAAAACAATCAGATTATGCAGCTTTAAGCAAGCGATTACACATTTTGAGGTGCATGGTTTGTTTTCTTGAAGATTTGTACTGCATATCATGGATAAGTCTGAATAGACTTCTTTTCGCCACTAGACAGTTTGTCAATAGAAAGCCCAAGCCTACACTTTTACTGACCCAAGGGATTTTTTAGCCTTCCACACCACATAGACATGGTATGAGAGCAACTGGCCTTTCATGATGCTGTAAGTTATATACAGCAGTGGAAATCCAAATTGGCAGAGGTGCGGGCATGGGGAATGGAACCACTGACCTTCAGATTAGGAGTCCGACCTAGAAAAACGTATGGAGTTACTATCATTTTTCTGAGATAAATATATTAAATTGATTATTGTATTCAAGCTTACTTTAGTTTAGAATCAATTTTATTCTGAATATCTAACCTTTGAGATATTTGAAGTGCAATCATGCAAAATTTATTTCGGCACAAATGCCAAAACCATAGGCTTTTATGCAGGAACAGGTTTTCATAAAATTGACTCAGTATGCCCTTTTATGTGGCAACAAATGCTTTATAAGTTTATCAGTATCTAAGTTTGATATATAGAATCAAATCTAGCTGAATGTTCTGATTTTGACAAATTTGATGCTTCATCTGACTATGCAGGTTTAGCAAATATGTACGAGTCAGGTTCATCCACTACACAGTGCCCAGCATGTACAGTAAAACCTCTCTAACCGACCACCAGCACAATATCTACCACTCCCCTGTATCGATCACTTTATTTGGATCCCAAACGATCGCCCATACAATACCATTGTAATGATAAAAAAAAAAACTCCCTAAACCGCCCACCTCCCTAAATGGACCCTTTAAATTCAGTCCCATGGTCGGGCGATTTAGACAGGCTTTACTGTATAACAGAGATCCTGGTCACGGAACCAATGCTGTTTGTTGTGCTTGGCTGGCGGCTGTGAGGTAATTACGCAGACATTCCACGCGCTGCCTCCGAGTTTGTAAACACGACTAGATAGCCATATGCCACTTACCACCTGTGCACCACTGCATGCAAACCGGAAGTCAACATTTCAATTCCGGTGGTATTCAGAGTGAGTGATTATCCTGTAATTATACCGGACTAGTGGTAGGGTGGTTTTGTGCTTAGAGCGTTTTCTTCCCATGGGTAAATTCATCCAAGCTGATAAGTTATAAAAGTAATGTTTTGCTGCTTGCTGCTACCTGGTGTGACATTATCATACCTTCCAGTATTTGTTATTATGCGAGTGACAATGAGCCAAACTCTCTGAATGCGACAGTCTAGCAATGGCGAGTGCCCTGCAAGTTAGCGACAAGAGCCAACTTGTGTAAGTCTTTGATTTGAGCCAGCCAGCTCGGTACCAAAGCAAGCGGAAGTTGTCTGGGTGACATTGGCAGCCATCTTTGATTTGGTTTGTTTGTTGTTGTTTTACATCCTAGCAACATCTAAGGTGATATCAGGACAGGCACCGACTTGTGACAGTGTGCACTGATGGCAACTTTATAGTGCTGCCCCAATGGGAAACCAGGCCACCAGCACCATGACCTGATATCCCACTCAGTCCCATTATCCTGACACTGAGCTAACCAGTCCTTGCCATATCCTAATAATACCGAGTGCCAGGGTAGGGAGCGACAAGTTTCAAGTTTTAAGTCATTGGTTTGACTCGACCAGGATTCAAACCCACAAATTCATGGGTTCGGATCTCCCAATCTCCCAAAACAGGAGATGGGCGATTTACTCATTCGGCCACTCCGTCTGATTATCCGGATTGCTCCCCCACTCACATTAACAGAACATGCTTCCGCTTTTCCCCCACACCCAACACTTTATTTTCACACTTGGCCAGCCCGAAACCGGAAGTAACCCGAGCGAACCGGAAGTGGATAAACCTGTCCGACGTGGAAGCGGGCTTCCGCCCGATTTAGTATCGTTGTTCTCCGATAGGAGGCGAGTCAGTTACCCTGGAGGAAACTCCTGTTGGTTATTTGGGTTAGTTTTTTGGGGGTGTTTTTTATGTTATTTATATTCCGCAATCTGCGACATTTACCCATGCCAAAGAGACACGCCCTTTGTATGGGTACTGACTAGGGGGAGCTTTATAGTTCGGCTAAAGTAGTGTACCATGCACAATGCTAATAATCATAGTGCTGCCCCGCCGATGGCACAATGAGCCGATATCCCACTCACTCACTCACACTTTCATGACACACTGCATACCTGCTTGAGAATACGATTTTTTTTGCGTATTTTCTACACAGCTTTAAGTCCAAGTACGACAATACACAACATTAAAATGTTGTATGCAAGAAAAACAGACAGAGTCAGTAATATTAATACACAAATTGAAAAGAACACAATTTTTGTTGAAAGTACACAACTTATTTCAGTGGAGTACTGACGTAGGCAGTTATGGCACAGCCAGATAATCTTTAAAAAAGTTACACTAGTACAATATTATCTTTATGAAATAGCCAGATAATCTTTACACAAATTACACAAGTACAATATTATCTTTATGATACAGCCAGACAATCTTTACAAAAATTACACTAGTACAATATTATCTTTATGAAACAGAGAGACAATCTTTACAAAAATTACACTAGTACAATATTATCTTTATGAAACAGCCAGACAATCTTTACAAAAATTACACTAGTACACTATTATCTTTATGAAACAGCCAGACAATCTTTACCAAAATTACACTAGTACAATATTATCTTTATGTAAGAGCCAGACCATCTTTACAAAAATTACACTAGTTCAATATTATCTTTATGAAACAGACATACAATCTTTTAAAAAAGATTACACTAGTACAATATTGTCTTTATGAAACAGCCAGACAATCTTTACAAAAATTACACTAGTACAATATTATCTTTATGCAACAACCATACCATCTTTACAAAAAATACACTAGTACAATATTATCTTTATGAAACAGCAAGACAATCTTTACAAAAAGTACACTAGTACAATATTATCTTTATGAAACAGCCAGACAATCTTTACAAAAATGTTAGGGTTCTTGGCATACATTTGTTTCTCATGTAGATGCGAACAGACATGCCAGGGCACAGCTTCAGGCTTGGAGGGACGAGCAGAACACGAAATATCCGTAATTACCACTAACTGACCCCACTAAACCCTAACCTCACCCACTCCACTCCACCCCACCCCACCCCACCCCACCCCACCTCACACGATTAGTTCCTGTCTCAGCCGCACCAGCAGAATTCCAATGAGGCCATATTCACCGGAAGTAGGACGAGCGGAACCGGAAACGATGGAAGGGCAAGGATGCCGGCAATCAGCGGAGAAACCACAATGGCGCCTAATGGCCTGTGTGTGGATGGGTGTGTGTGGGTGTGTGTGGGTGTGTGGGTGTCTGTGGGTGTGGGTGGGTGGGTGGGCGGGTGTGGGTGTGGGTGTGTGTGTATGGGAGTATGTGTGTGTGTTTGGGCGGGTGTGAGTGGGTGAGTGTGTGGGTGTGGGTGGGTGGGTGTGGGTGTATGTGAGTGGGTGTGGGCGTATATGGGTGTGTGGGCGGGTGTGTGTGTGGGTGAGTGTGGGTGGGTGGGTGGGTGGGTGGGTGTGGGTGTATGTGAGTGTGTGTGGGTGTATATGGGTGTGTAGGCGTGTGTGTGTGTGGGTGAGTGTGTGTGTGTGAGTGAGTGTGTGAGTGTGGGTGTGGGCGCCAAAGTGTGTGTGGGTGTGCGAATGTCTCTGGGTTTGAGGTTATCACAGCGGCAGCAGCTGACCAATCAGAAGAAGGCTGTGGAAATGGAGGCTGCACCCAATCACAGCCGACATGGGGCAGCTATGTGAGCTGCCGTATAAGTTATAGAAAAGGGTCTGATTCTATTTTGAGACCTGATAACTGAAAGAGGGGAACTGATAAGTTGCTGGTCACCTTGCGGTAACATCTCAGTCCGCATAGGGGCCTCGTCTCGATGTCGGAATGTATCGGATACATTGGATAGATCGGATACCGGAAGTCTGACAAAGTCACATTAGTTAGATGTCTTGCAAAATGATTGGGAATTTTACATTGGAACTCCATTGTCCGTAGACATGTGAAGATATGGAATTCAAGGTTATTTCAAGGCTTTTCAAGGCTCTTTAAAAAAAATAGGAATTCAAGACTATTTTCATTTGGATTTCAGGGGGGGGGGGGGGGGGGAACCCCCAATGGCGAATGGTGATTTCAGACTAATTTAGATCAGTGGAGACAGTTTAATGGAATTCAAGGCTTTTCAAGACTGACTAAATTCAAGGCCTTGAAATGGGGCAAATGAAGTTCAAGACTTTTCAAACCCTGGAACACCGGTTAGTTGTTGCAAAATGGTCGGAAATTTTACATCGGAATTCTGACGCTGGTTAGATGTCGGAATATGATCAGAATTTGTGCAATGGATTCAGATGCTTAAAACTATTATTTACTAAAGTGTTCAAATTTGCCTTCCCATTATGAATTATTGTTTAAAATCTTCTTTTTTTTAAAACCCCGAATAACGCACTCAGTATCAGGATAATGTGACTGAGTGGGATACCATGTCATGGTGCAGGCGGCCTGGTCTCCCAGTGGTGCAGCACTATAACACTGTAAGTGTCACAAGTCGCTACCCGTCGTGATATGACTACAAATCTTACGAGGACATAAAACCTCAACAAACAAACATTATTTTAACAAACAAAACCTGACTGAGATTTTAGCAAACATATGGAACTTAGATGCTGGTGCATTTAATAATTTATTAAGTATTTACCGCTGCACAGAAGGGTATATTAAGTCAATTTAATAGATCCTATCAGAATTGACGCTTATATTGTTCTACATTTCGGCATGCATCTCCAAAATAAGTTAATTTTATAAGTCACCGAACTCCCGACCTTCCGCACGCGAGCCCTGCGCTCTCCAATGGGGGGTGGGGGAGGGGTCAGGTCAAAACCCTAAAATTGACCCCACTGTGCACAGGCCCTGAGTGGCATTAACACCGCTCAACGACAGGTAGAAATGTCCCTACACACAGGTGTACCAAGCCTGTTGGCCTTTCTAGGACGTCACAATCAGCTGTCTTCTTCTTTGTCAATGAGCCTACTGAAACTGGTGGCACAAGTTGGAGCCGGTATTAAACACCAAAACAGGCCTATACTAAAGCAACATACTCCTCATATCAACAATTCTTCTTTCTTGTTTTATTTAATGATGCCTCTAGAGCACATTGATTTTTATTATCGGCTATTGGACATCATTCTGGCATATTTCTTTGGAGGAAACCAGCTGCCGCCACATAGGCTACTCTTTCCGATAAGCAGCAAGGAGTCTTTGATATGCACTTTCCCACAGACAGGACTGCACATATCACAGCCTTTGGTGAACCAGTTGTGGATCACTGGTTGGAATGGAAAATAGCCCAAACTGCAAATGGGTCCATTGAGCAGGATCGATCGGATGACCGACACCTTCACAAGTGGACACTCTACTGCCTGAGCTACGTCCCGCTCCCCCACCATATCAACACAGTCACGTGCTCCATTGTAAATTGGTGACCTAAAATCGCTGTTGACAGCTTAACACTGGAGTTGACCAATACCACAGTCAGGCATGACCCCAGGAGTGTATGGTGTGTGAGTGGTGAGTGGTGTGTGAGTGGTGTGTGAGTGGTGTGTGAGTGGTGTGTGAGTGGTGTGTGAGTGGTGCGTGAGTGGTGTATGATTGGTGTGTGAGGTGTGTGAGGTGTGTGAGTGTTGTGTGAGTGTTGTATGAGTGGTGTGTGAGTGGTGTGTGAGTGGTGTGTGAGTGGTGTGTGAGTGGGTGTGAGGGGTGTGTGAGTGGGGTGTGAGTGGGTTGTGAGTGGTATGTATGTGGTGTGTGATTGGTGTGTGATTGGTGTGTGATTGGTGTGTGAGTGGCGTGTGAGTGGTGTGTGAGTGGTGTGTGAGTGGTGTGTGAGTGGTGTGTGAGTGGGGTGTGAGTGGTGTGTGAGTGGTGTGTGAGTGGGGTGTGAGTGGGGTGTGAGGTGTGTGAGGTGTGTGAGTGGTGTGTGAGTGGCGTGTGAGTGGTGGGTGAGTGGGGTGTGAGTGGTCTGTGAGTGGGGTGTGAGTGGGGTGTGAGTGGGGTGTGAGTGGGATGTATGTGGTGTGCGAGTGGTGTGTGCGTGGTGTGTGAGTTGTGTGTGGGTGGTGTGTGGGTGGAGTGTGAGTGGTATGTATGTGGTGTGTGAGTGGTGTGTGAGTTGTGTGTGAGTGGTGTGTGAGTGGTGTGTGAGTGGTGTGTGGAGTGGAGTGTGGAGTGGAGTGTGGAGTGTGCGCTCTCTAAGCATAAGTATACTTGTGGGTAAGTAGACGGTGTGTGTGGTGTATAAGTTTTAATCCATACGGTGTGTGTTTGGTGTGTTAATCCAGATGGTGTGTGGGTGGTGTGCATAGCGTCTGTGTAAGTTAGGTGTGTGAACTGACATGTTGTGTGTGTGGCTTAGGTGTGTGAACAGACATGCTGTGTGTGTGTGGCTTAGGTGTGTGAAGAGACATGCTGTGTGTGTGGCTTAGGTGTGTGAACAGACATGCTGTGAGTGAGTGTGTGAGTGGCCAGGTCCAGGCCTGGCTGACTAGAGTTAAACAGTGATCAATCTTGCTCCTGTAACCCATTATGGTGATCAAACAACCCCGAACAAACATGGCCGCCGGCTGGCTGGTGCCCGGCGATCCTTGAGGCCATTTCGGGGTTAGCAGCGCGGCCGGCGGGGAACCAGCGCAGAGCAACCCTTTGTTCCTGGCTGGCCAAGACTTATTGCAGCAACTGGCCGGAATGACCGATCACTTACAGCACCATCACCCCCCCCCCCCCCCACACACACACACAAACGCGGCAGGTCGGGGAGAATGGATGCCCGGCTGGGTGGGCACCGGTGTGTGTGGTGGTGGTAGTGGTGGTGGTTGTGGGTGGGGTGGTGGTGGTGGGTTGGTAGGGTTGGGTGGTGGTGGTGGTGGGGTGGTGGTGGTAGGGTTGGTGGTGGGGTGGTGGTGGTGGGGTGGTGGTGGTGGGGTGGTGGGTGGTGGGGTGGTGGGGTGGGGGTGGTGGTGGGGTGGTGGTATGGTTGGGTGGTGGTGGTGGTGGTGGTGGTGGTGGTGGTGGTGGTGGGGGTGCAAATCAGAGGCTTGCAGAAGTTTGGAGGTTGCTCTCCCAAAGCTGGTGCTGGGTATGATTGCGTTTTATGTATTTTAATATGCCAATAGAGTGACGCTGATAGAAATAAGGAAAATCTTGTACTTGTTCACCAGACAAGTCTGGTCTGATTTTCACTTATCCGTCTGAATTTTCACTTGTCCCGGACAAGCGGACAAGCTTTTATTTTGAATGCTGTGTTATATATCTGTTATATATGTGACTGTTTCAAAAGGTGCTAAGCAATATGGGACAAAACTGTGTCCATTGTAACGATCAACATACTATCTGCTTATGCATTTGCTCAGGATAAACAGATTTGTTTTTTACATGGTGTTTCATAATCCCAATAGAATGCATATTGATTTGAAGCAAATGTCCTTGTGTTTTCAGTGTAACCGTTTCTGTGCTGTTTTGTGTCAATCATTACAATGGACAACAAACAAAATAGTTATCACATTTTGAGACAGGCTCATATATATGTTATATAGTGAAATTTGTTACTTGTCCACCGGAAAAGGTGTGGTGTGATTTTTCACTTGTCTGTCTCAATTTGCACTTGTAGTTGTACCGGACAAGCAGACAACGTCATCGAATGCTGCAATAGTATTACCAATGGAGCGGTGTTGCTTGGTTAGTTCCATTAGTTGGAATACGCCGGAACTGGTGCTGGTGCGTCGGCCTCAGTCGGCTTTGGCACCGATCGGGTCGAGTAAGGAGGTGCCACCCACCACGCCAGCAGCTGCTGCCTCTCTTTATACTTCCACCCCTTGCCATATATTTTGGTGAATTGTGTTAGTGTGATTGCATAAGGACTGATGGTTATATATATCCCAGTTATGGGCATTGTTGTATGCACATTATCCGCATCTTCATGCGGTTTTCTTATTTTCTTATTTTATTTTAGTAGGGTGATTTTGGTCGGCATTCCCCTGTACACCAAAATAAATCTCTGCAAAATAACACGAGCTAATTAACAAATATATCGAAACAATTAAGAGATTAGCAGACAACTACAACTTACAAAATAACATGGAAGGGGCCAGTTACAATAGAGTCACTCTTGAGCAGCCAGGTGCTATCTTTGTTAATTATACTTTGGTACCAAAAAACCCATCTACAAAGGAACGAGCCTGATTCTAGTTGGATCCTACTGAGGGACATGATTAATCAATATTAACCTACTTACTAACTCAATAGGCCCCACCTGAGATTACCATGAACACAAGTTCAATCACAAAGGCCCATCCGACATCCCTCCATCACCCTTTCAATGAGTATGTTACTGTTAGAAAGATAATCAGTTATGCCCCACCCCCTAGTACTAATGCTTACCATAGTCACCTCCCCGTATATGTTTCTTTTTTTCTCTTGTCTTGTTCTTTACCTACCATTCATGTACCAATGTTTTGCTTATTTCCCTGCAATTGTCTATGTGTATATTGTTGTAGATTTGTTTACTGTGTAGGGGCAATTGTGATTAGGGCTGGAAGACCAGTGCATTAGCATTGACAACATGTTATTCAGATTGTTTGTTTGTTGTTGTTTTACGTCCTAGCAACATCTAAGGTCATATCAGGACGGGTACCGACTTGTGACAGTGCGCACTCATGGCGACTTTATAGTGCTGTCCCACTGGGAAACCAGGCCACCGGCACCATGACCTGGTATCCCACTCAGTCACATATTCCTGACACTGAGCACACCAGTCCTTGCCCTATCCTAATAATGTCGAGCGCCTGGCTAGGAAGCGACAAGTATCAATTTTAAAGTCATTGGTTTGACTCGACCGGGACTCGAACCCACGACCCCACGATCTACCAGCACGGGAGACGGACGCTCTAACTCATTCGGCCATCCCGTCTGGTGTTATTCAGAGGAATAAAACCACTTGAACAAAAAAACAACAAAAATGCCACTAAGGTTAGGAATTGCCTTCAAAAGTTCAATCATTTTCCAGGTGTATATAAGAAATTTTAAATAGCGGGTAAATATAAAGATGTATATGAATAACATATATTGCTTCTTAGCTTAAAGTTGCATAGTCCGATGGTTTTGAGTTTCTGTAATTTTCTGAGTTAAATATATTAAATTGATTGTTATAGCCTCCCTTACTTTGGTTTGAAGTAACTTTTATTTTAAATGTCTAATTTCTTAGATATTTGAAGTGCAACCATCCACAAATAATTTTGGCAAGCACACCAAAACTCTGACACCATAGGCTTAAATGACGCGAACACACGGAGGAGTAAATGACTTTTTATTAAAGTCACTAAGGTTAATTATATTACAAACAACAAATGCACAATGTTAATGAAGTAAATCAACCTGATGCGCACATGCGCGCGTGCGCTGCCCCAATGGGCGTAAGGGGCGCTAAGATAAGTAATAATAATATGTAATGATGTGTAAGTTCATTTGCCAAAGACTAAGTCAATATGCTGGGTGTTGAACCCGGTACCTGCGGGGAGCGGCCGCAGCCGGCCCGCTGTGTGGCGGGCGGCGTGCCCTCCCCCCCCCCCTCGCGCGCCCAGTGTCCCCCCCCCCTCTTGTTCAAAGGGTGGGTGGGAGAGGTCAAGGCTCGTCCTCTGCCATCAGGGCAGCAGCCAGGCTGGGGGAGGGACGAGGCATGCACATCCGAGCGGTTGCTGAGCAGCTCGGGATGCGTGGTGGCAAGGCGCGCGCGGCCAGAAGAGTGAGGGCAGTTAGGGGAGCCGGGAGGTGCCCCGGCTCGCTCCCTTCCCCCCCCCCCCCCCCCCCCCCCCCCCCGCCTCCCGCGGGTGGGGCGGGGGGGGGGGGCGCGTTTTCCTTTCGCCGTTTTCCCCCGCGGCGCGTTTTCCTTTCGCCGACCCCGGCAATGTGGGTCGGGTATCCTCCCCCCCCAGCTTATCTTAACGAGGCCGACAAGGTCATTAGTCCTGGGCTATCGCCCGGCGCGGCGACCTCCGTGTTGCGCATTTAAACCCCAACGGCGAGCCGTTGGGCATTTAAATGACGCGAACACACGGGGGGAGTAAATGACTTTTTATTAAAGTCACTAAGGTTAATTATATTACAAACAACAAATGCACAATGTTAATGAAGTAAATCAACCTGATGCGCACATGCGCGCGCGCGCTGCCCCAATGGGCGTAAGGGGCGCTAAGATAAGTAATAATAATATGTAATGATGTGTAAGTTCATTTGCCAAAGACTAAGTCAATATGCTGGGTGTTGAACCCGGTACCTGCGGGGAGCGGCCGCAGCCGGCCCGCTGTGTGGCGGGCGGCGTGCCCTCCCCCCCCTCGCGCGCCCAGTGTCCCAAGTCCCAGCAGGCAGTAGTGGTAGTGGCGTGGTGCGCCCGGCGTTTCCTTTTAGGAGCGAGGCAAAGCCGCGCCCAGGGCGCTGGTGGTGCGCGCGATTCCCGCGGTATCCGCGATGACGTAGGCTGTGTAGGCGTTGGAGACCCAGCCGCCGAGCTCGCGGATGGTCGCTTCCGGCGCGCCCGCGTTGAAGAGGGCGCAGGATCCGCCGCGCCGGAAGCTGTGGGATCCGTAGTCCGCGGTGACATGCCCCGCTCGCTGGAGCGCGCCGCGGATGATCGCCCAGAAACTGGCGGCGGTCAGGGGGGTCCTCCCCCGCCAGAGCAGCGGCCCCGCGGGGGGGGCCAACGGCGTGAGGGCGCATGCATTGAACAGGGCTTGCGTGGGGCAGAGGGGGTGTGCGGGCATGCGCGGCAGGGTGATGATACGCGCGGGGCCGCGATACTGGTTGGTTTTGGACCAACGGATGGTTAGCCCAACCCCGGTGCGCGAAAAGCGCGCGTCAGATCGGCGCAGGTGCCGTGAAGCGTCAAAGGACCCCACGGTGGTGGGGATGAGGTTTGATCTCCTTAAGAGCCCATAGAACATGGCTAATGCTGCTGCCCAGGCGGCCGCATGGGCGGGGTCCGTAGTGTCAATGCTGCGCAGTATGGCGTGGAGCATATCCGGTGTGATGGGCGCCTTCCGGCGCACCGCGCTCCCGCGTTCGCGGCGTATGCCGCGGAGCGTCATGGTCAGGGGGTGGTCGCCCTGGAGTGGGTTAGGGAGGCCCCTCTCCTGGTGAATTATTCTCACGATGTTGAGGTATTGCCGCACGGAGGCATAGCATAGTCGCCGCGCCAGGTGGGCGGCGTAACGGCAGAGGAGCGTGGAAGTGGCGGGGGCCGGGGGGGCGCCCAGCCACGCGCAAAATCGCAAGTATGCGGCCCTATGCGATCTGTATGCCCTGCGGGTGTTGGGGGCGTGCGCAGATTCCTGGTATTGCGCCACCTCTCGGTCGAGAGCGGCGACGTCCATGCTAGCGCGGGGAGTGGTTGGTACCGAATGGGGCGCGGGGAGGCCCCGGTGGGGGGGCCCGGCGGCCGTCTGTGATGGTGCGGCCCAGGGCCGCGCGCAGGCGCTCGGGCCCCCCGGGGAGCATGAGCCGGCTGGCAGCGTCGGCCACCACATTGCGCACCCCGGGGTAGTACAAGGCGCGGATTTTGAAATTGTAAGTTACCGACATGTAGTAAATCTGTCTGAGGTACCCCATGGTGAGGGGGTCCTTTGCGGTGCCGCGGTTTATGATGGCCGCCGCTGCCTGGTTGTCGGTGTGCACATAGACGCGCTTGTGCGCCCAGGTGTGCGCCCAGAGGTGCGCAGCTGGCAAGAGGCTCAATACCTCTTTATAGTTTATAGATAGGGCCTCTGTGCCGGGCCAGTCGCTGAACGCGACCGTAAACCAGTCGCCATTGTGGTAACCGCCAGCTCCATCCAGGCACGCGTCGGTTGAGATGGGGGGTGGCGGGGGAGGCCTCCAGGATGGGGGTGCGCCCGTTGTGCTGGCGGGCGAAAAGGCACCACCACCGGAGATCCTCGCGCATGGCGGGGGTGACACGGGCGCGGTGGGAGGGGCGCACGAGGGCGCCCATCACATCCAGTAACCTGCGCAGGTGGGTGCGCCCCCCGTATATTACCTGGGCGGCCCAGCTTAATTTTCCGCATATCGACTGGATCTCTTTTTTTGTGAGACTGCGGCGCTGCGCGGCTGATTCGGCCTCAGCTATGAGTGCGCTGAGTTTTGCGGGCGGTAGCCCGAGGGTGAAAGTGACCGTGTCTATGGCCACGCCTAGGAAAGTGATGGCTGTGCTTGGCCCGACAATTTTGTTGTAATTGATGGCGAACCCCAGCTCGCGCAGGAGAGCCATGAGTTCGCCCATGAGGCGACGACAGCCGTCGCGGTGGGGGTGGGTGACGAAAAAATCGTCGCAATAGACCAACACATGGTCACCCCACCCGCGCGCGCGCATGATACCGACAGCCGCCTGCGTGAGCTGGTTGAACGTTATAGCGCTCAACCGCGCGCCGAACATCAGTCGGGTATCTTGGAGGTATGTGGGGGAGCTGTCCCCCGCAAAAGTCCACTGTAACCCTGCATAGGGATAATCCGCGGGGTGGATCTTGACACTGCGGTAGGCGCTGGCCAGGTCTATCTTTCCCATGTATCCGCCGCGTTGGAGGAGGGCAGCGGCCTCCTCCACGGTGGAGCAGCTGTAGCCGTCGCCTTCCGCGTAGTCGTTAAGGGCGCTGCCGTGCGGGCGGGAGGCGTCGTGGATCAGACGGATCCCGCCCCCTTCCTTGGGTATAGCACCTAGAGCACTCGTGATGTGCGCGGGGCCGTTGCGGATTATGTAGCGGCCGTTGCTGATCTCCAGCCGTATTTGCTTTTCCACCGCGTCCCGCGCCTCCGGGCGCGTGGCCGAAGGGTGGTTGGGCTGTCGGGAGGGCCCGCCCGTCACGGGCGCACTGGTGACGCGGAAACCCTCCCGCACCCCGGCGATGATGCGCGCGCGGTCCGGGGTGTCGGGGGGGAGCAGCCTCTCCCAGGCGTCCGGGAGGAGGGCGCCCCCCAGACAGCCCTATTCTTTCTTGACGTGCTCATATTTGCAGGGGGAGTATGGGCACTTTCCCGTGTTGGCGAACAGCCTGCATATGGTTTTGTCGGCGGCGGCGGTGCCTGCTGCGTCTGAGCGCCCTCCCCTGGCGTAGTGGTGGCCGGCGCCGGGGGTGCCCTGGGTTCCGCGCCCTTTTTGCATGGGGGGGGGGGCGCTGCCTGGGGACCAATAGCTGCATCTCCAGGTAGGTCGCCGCCGTGCCCCAGGCAGAGCCGTGCTCGGCCTGCACCTCCCGGTACTGAGTGTCATACTCGATTACTGACTGCCACTCAAATTTTGCCGCCAGGTTGTGGATGCTCGCGGTGTATGCGAGGTAGTATTCCACGTCCTCCCTTTGTACCTGGCCAAGCTGCAGGAGGTGCGCGAATAAACACTGGTTTGCGGCGCCCCACTCGCCCTGCGTGAGGTAAACACAGGCGCAACTGTCCTCCTCGGTTTTGAAGTGCACTTGCCCTGTGGGGGGGTCCAGCACCTGCAGATACTCTTTTCTCTTCTTTGCGATCCTGTCGCGCACCGTGCGCGGCAGATAGTCTATGATACGGAGCGCTTTATTGGACTTAGCTCGTATGGTGAGGCTATGGCGAGGGTCCGGGCCGGCGCCGTGCCGGCTCGGCTGGTCCGTGGGGGGTGGGGGAGGCGGTATGTAGCCGACTGCGCCCGAGGGGAGGGTTCGCTCGGGCGTCTCGACTGTCTCGCCCCTTGCCCGCCCCAGTACCTTGCTGGCTGCTGTTGATGACCACAGTTGGTCGAAAGCCACCCTCGCCTCCAATATAGCGTGGCGCTCCTGCCTGGCCTTTTCTTGGGTTTCGGCTGCCGCTCGGTCGGTTTGGCCAGGGGTGGGCTGGCTGTCCTCCCCCGGGCTTGAGGGGGCGCTAGGCCTGAAATCCTCGTTGCCGATTACGCTGAGCGCTACCCGGAGGAGGGCGCACTGGCCGCGCGATATGTCGAGGGCCGCGAAATCCGACTTGTCCACCGCGCGAAGTGCGGCGATGGTGGTCACGTCCTCCTGTGCCATTACGCCGGTAGTTTTCCTGCTGAGCCCCGCTAGGGTGGCCCAGTCTAGAAACTGGAATTCGTCCTCTGCCATCAGGGCAGCAGCCAGGCTGGGGGAGGGACGAGGCATGCACATCCGAGCGGTTGCTGAGCAGCTCGGGATGCGTGGTGGCAAGGCGCGCGCGGCCAGAAGAGTGAGGGCAGTTAGGGGAGCCGGGAGGTGCCCCGGCTCGCTCCCTTCCCCCCCCCCCCCCCCCCCCCCGCCTCCCGCGGGTGGGGCGGGCGCGTTTTCCTTTCGCCGTTTTCCCCCGCGGCGCGTTTTCCTTTCGCCGACCCCGGCAATGTGGGTCGGGTATCCTCCCCCCCCAGCTTATCTTAACGAGGCCGACAAGGTCATTAGTCCTGGGCTATCGCCCGGCGCGGCGACCTCCGTGTTGCGCATTTAAACCCCAACGGCGAGCCGTTGGGCATTTCTGCAGTAACAGGTTCTATTAAATTGGCTCTGGATGCCCTTCTATATGGCGACAAGTGCTTAATATGTGCACTAGTATCTAAGTTGGATATGTAGAATCAAATCTGGATAATTGTTTTGGTTTTGAAAATTTGATATTTATTCAGACTATGCAGCTTTAAGAATATATGTGGTAATTCCCTTTAACCAGCCTTCCAACATTTTTGTTCTAATGGGTTGATCAACAACCCTGTCACCGGATCGGGGTTGTGGGAGTAACTAGCTCTTCTGGCACTCATCGCTTCTTTCTGCCCCCCCCCCCCCCCCCCCCAGCCCCACCACCCCCCACCCCCCAGACCCACACCTGCACCCAGTGCCCGGGTTGGGGTTATGACAACCTGCCGCAGGCTGTGGCAGGCTGTGGCAGGCTGTGCTCACACCCACCGGGGCGCCACCTGGTTGTGTGCCAGTGCACTACTCGTGTCTGCCGCGTCAGTGGGTCGGTGGGAAGATGTCCAGATGACACAACTCCGACCCCAGAAAGAGGCCGCCAGAGGCCACGGCCACTGGCGGGGGGAGCTGCTCGGGTAAACTAGGACAACACACTGCACGGCGGCTCGAGCAGCGCAGGGTGGGGCAGTGGCGCGGGGGCCAATGTTGGACGAGCAAAACAGTGCGTGGTTTTTTTCTCTTTTTTCTCTCTTTTTTTTTTTTTGTGATGGCTTATTTACCTTGTCCATAACGAATAAGTTGCATCACAGCTTGTTTTCATCGCTGAACAGCAATAATCTCAATTTGGTAGTTTGCCATGTCATCTTAGCTGATCAGTGGTTAAAACTGCATAGTCTAATGAAATATCAAATTTTCAAAACCAAACCAATTATCTAGATTTGATTTTACATATCTAACTTAGATACTGATGTACTTATTAAGCATTCGTTTCTGCATAGAAATGAGTCAATTTAACAGAACCTGTTACTGCAGAAGTCTATGGTGTAAGAGTTTTGGCAAGCTTGCCAAAACTAATTTTCCATGTTTGCACTCAACATATCTCAAAAGTTTACCATTTAAAATTAAAGTAACTTTGAATGAATGTAAAGTAGATACTAATGATCGATCTAATATATTTATCTCAGGAAAAATACAGAAATTCAAAACCATCGGACTATGCAACTGTCACCTTAATTGTGTTTAGTTTGTTGGTGGCATGCTTGCAACTTTTCAGTATATTATATACCTACCCCATGCGCTAGTTAGTATTAGTCCGTCCTGATATGACCTTAGATGTTGCTAGGACGTAAAACAACAACAATCAAACAAACAGTATTAGTAATAGTAGGGATACTCAGTGTGGTGTTCTCTGTGGCTGTGTTCTCTGTCGCAGAGTGGTTAGAGTGTCTGACTTTTTTCTAGGTCAGACTCCTAATCTGAAGGTTGGTGGTTCGATTCCCCATGCCCCCACCTCTCCCAATTTGGATTTCCACTGCTGTGTATAACTTACAGTGTCATCAAAGGCCGGTTGCTCTCATACCATGTCTATGTGGTGTGGGAGGTTAAAAATCGCTAGGGTTGGTAAAAGTGTAGGCTCGGGCTTTCTATCGACAAACTGTCTAATGGTGAAAACAAGACTATTCAGACTTATCTATGATACACAGTATAAATCTTCAAGCTCAGTCCATGGGGTGACTTTGGAATGTCGGGGTATGAGGTCACTTGAAGAATTGTTAGAAGTTAGGTCTTGGATGACAGTCATGAGTGCGCAGACTCGATCTAATGACCTCACAGCCTTTGTTCTCAGAAAATTTAGCTTTAGCACATTTAATTTAGTTTTCTAATCCAAATTAGAGTAAAATTGCTCCAGCAAATATATCTTACATCAGATAAAATAATACAATTTCCTGAACCATGGTGGATGTGTATTCACCCACCTACCCCTGTGTAGCTATAGTAACAAGGATAGCGGGACATAGCTCAGGTGGTAGAGTGTCCACCCGTGAAGCTGTCAGTCATCCGATCGATACTTCTCAGTGGATCCATTTGCAGTTTGGGCTATTTTCCGTTCCAACCAGTGCTCCACAACTTCACCAAAGGTTGTGGTATGTGATGTACTGTCTGTGGAAAAGTGCATATATAAAATACCCCTTGCTGCTTTTTGGAAAGAGTAGGCTATGTGGCAGCAGTGGGTTTCCACTAAAGAAATATGTCAGAATGACCTTATCATGTTTGAAGTCCAATAGCCGATGATGAAAATCAATGTGATCTAGAGGCATTGTTAAATAAAACAAGCTTTACTGTTTACTGTAGTCACAAATTCAGCTTCTTCTATTACCGTAATCAAATGTAAGGCTAGGTCTTTAGGGCCGGCCAGATTGTGAAAACTGTCCAAACTTGCTCTTGTCTCCCCATTAAATGGAATCTATCAATAATAGTACAAGTAACACTGCAAACAATAAACAGGGCTAGATTCAACAGAGCGTGTCGATTTATAGAATTCTCACGTTCATTACGTCACACAAGCGTGACGTCATCTGCTCGGGGAGACCTCCTAGCGGTGGGGGGCGGCGTCCTCATTGCGGGGGTGGGGGTGTCTCCGGCGTCTGTCCCGCTGCTACCACAGCATGTGGTCTCCGCCAATGGACGCCAGCCAACTACCCCCCCCCCTCACCCCCACCCCACACCCACCCGCAGCCCCAAAGCAAGCCTCTATTAACTCAGGGGGTAACGACGCCACATTTATACTATTATTACGCTTTCCTTCTTTAGTAAAAGAGGGGGGAGGAGCTGAGGAGGGGGGAGATGAAAAAAGTAAATTCAAATAAAAGAGAAAAAGCAGAAGAGAAGGGTGTTTTTGAGTCTTTTGTTGCTGTTGTTAACGCATACTCACACATCTCGTCAAGTGGTGACTTAATCTTAAGGTGGCATTGTAGCCGTCTCGGTGCGCATACTATAAGCTGTGCATTTAGGCAAAACCTATTTTTTGTATCTTTTGTTGCTCTCTCTCCTTTCCCCTCTCCACTCTCTCATTTTTGTATCCACTGCATCGCAGACAGACACAAACACATACACAGCCACATACACAGCCACATACACACACAAACACAGACACAGACATGGCCACACAGAGACACAAACACACACAGCCACATACACAGACTCATACACAGCCACAGCCACAACCACAAACAGAGACACAGACACATACACAGCCACAGCCACAAACAGAGATACAGACACACACAGACACATACATAAACAGAGACACAGACACATACACAGCCACAACCACAACCACAAATACAGACACAAACAGATACACAGACACATACACATATACATCACAAACACAAACAGAGACACAGACACAGACACAGACACAGCCACAGCCGCATCCACAGCCACAGCCATAGCTACAGACAGAAACACAGACACAGACACAGCCAGATACACAGATACAGACACACACAGACTCAGACACAGACACAAACAGAGATACACGCACACAGACACAGCCACAGCCACATACACAGCCACAGCCACAACCACAACCACAGACACAGCTACAGCCACAGACACAAACAGAGACACAGACGACACAGCCAAGGACACATCCACAGTCACAGAAATAACCACATCCACATCCACATCCACATCCACAGACACAGATACAGACACACACAGACTCAGACACAGACACAAACACAAACAGAGAGACACACACGCAGACACAGCCACAGACACAGCCACAGCCACAGCCACAACCACAACAATAGACACATACACAGCCACAGCCACAAACACAAACAAAGACACAGGCGACACAGCCAAGGACACATACACAGCCACAGTCACAGAAACAGCGACAACCACAAACATAGACACAACCAGAGACACAACCAGAGACACAACCAGAGACACAGACACAGACACATACATAGGCACGTTGACATGCAGCGCTTGGCACTATAACCGCCCCTTAACCACCCTCCTACTTCCCCTCCCCTGACTCGACCCCCGACCTTCCCTGTCGAGAGGAGGCTCCTCAGATTCTCACACCTCCATGGTTTCATCACCAGACCGGTTGGCCGAATGAGTTGAGCGTCCGTCTCCCGTTTTGGTTGATCGTGGGATTCAGACACATGGGTTCGAACCATGGTTGAGTCAAACCAATTGACTTAAAAATTGATACTTCCTTCTTACTAGCCAGGCCCTCGGCATTATTTGGATAGGGCAAGGGCTGGTTGGCTCGGTGTCATGATAATGGTACTGAGTGGGATAGCAGGGTCATGATTCTGGTGGCCTGGTCTCCCAGTGGGGCAGCACCCATAAAGTCACCATGAGCGCACACTGTCACAAGTTGGTACCCCGTCCTGATATGACCTTAGATGTTGCCAGGACGTAAAACTCCAACAACCAACAATGGTTTCATTGGTGGAGCAGGAGGCGTGGTGGTGCTGTCTATATGAGGGGGGAGGCAAGGGGAAGGTGGATGTGGGAGGGAGGAGGAAGGAGGGAGGGAGGAGGAAGGAGGTAGGAGGGAGGAGGGAGGGGGGAGTAGGGCAGGGGAGAGTTACAATAGAGTCACGCTTGGGTAGCCGGGTGTTCTTTGTGTCCAGGCATGGGTGATTGCAACAGACTCTTGGGGCAGTCAGGCGTGGAGACGACCAGACAGACAGGACACTGCTCCTGTCAGAGTAAATATTACTTAGCCGCTCCTGATTTAATAGTCTGCATCAGGTTGTTTGCAGCATCTTGTGCCATCCAAGTACGAATGAGGCTCAACTATTACGGAGCGGGAGGGGTGGGGGCAAAACCCTTCACTGTTGAAGCCATCAAGGCCAAATGAAGTACAATTAGCATTATTTCAGATTAAGGAAATAATGCCTTAAAGTAATACCTTTTGTTAATGATTTCTTCTGTAAAATAAAGAAATATAATTCAATATGCTCTTTGTTACTGGTTCCTTTAGTAAAAGAAATATAACATTTTATTGTTCGCTCATTTCCTACATGGTTTAGATCCCAATTAAGGTGAATTCAAATTGGAAAAAATAACAATTAATATGATACACGATTTGGGTTATAACGGGGTTTATATACAAAAATTAGAAATAAATATATAATATTTTTATGTTCGCTCACTCAGCTCCCATTTGTAACTGATAGCGCTTAGGCGGGTCCTGAGTTATTTCCTGTCGGCCGTCCTTGTCCAGTAATTGGTGACCGGTCACGTGACAATGGGCAATGCTGGGAGACGGCTGGGGAAGGGCTAGACTAGGGGGGCAATATTGAAACCAGAACAAAAGGCCCATCCAGCCGATAAGCCGGTCAGAGACTGGTGGCGCCACCGGAAGTAGCCGCGGCGGCGGGCGGCTTTAATGGCTTCACATCTCAGGCAGATCAGTCAATAAATGCAAATAAATGCAAACTAGTCTGGGTGGAGTTTTTTAATGGATTTTTCTTTTCTAATCAGAAACTCACTAATATTAATAAACGTGTTGTATATTTTAATATGCCATGATTGTTACCAATGGAGTGGTGCTGCCTGGTTAGTTGGTTGGTTGTTGGGGTTTACATCCTTGCAACATCAAAGGTCATATTAGGATGGATACTGACTTGTGACAGTGCGCACTCATGGCGACTTTATAGTGCTGCCCCACTGGGAGAGCAGGCCACCTGCACCAATCAGTCACATTGTCCTGACACTGAGCCAACAAGTCCGTGCCGTATCTTAATAATGCTGAGCACCTGGCTAGGAAGTATATATTTTTAAGTCAGGGTTCCCGTCAGTTCGAATCTCAACGATCTATCAGAACGGGAGACGGGCGCTGAACTCATTCAGCCATTCCGTCTGGTCTGCCTGGTTAGTTCCGGGTGTTCTCACTAACGGGAACTGGCGCTTCAGTCAGTTCCACCCCATGTTCAATAGACCAGGGAGTGTCTGTCATACTACCACACTCCAGTTCTGTCTCCGTATACTTCACGACTTGCCAGAATTGTATGCAATAATCACAAAAAAATGTGTGAATATGGAATCCGCAAGTTTTGCTCTTTAAATACTAGCCACCATTTAATTTTGTTTTATAATATATATATATATGGCCTTCCATAGTTTTATCACTATATGATTTGGGTGAATGGTAAGAGCAATGCTTCCAAACCATACCGAGTCAAACCAATGCCGTACAACAATGATACTTGTTGCAACCGAGTCTGGTGCTTTGCAGTACAGTAAAACCTCTCTATACCGACCACTCCACAGATCGACCACTCCCCTATATCGATCGCTTTATGTGGGTCCCACCAATACCATTGTAAGGATATCCTAACTCTCTAGTTTAAGCCGACCACCTCCCTAAGTGGACCACTTAAACTAAAGTCGCTCCCATGGTCGATCGATTTAGAGAGGTTTTACTGTAGTAGCAGATGATAGCGAATGTTTTGCTCAGTCTCAGGATAATTTTACTGAGTGTGATATTAGGTCATGGTGCTGACACACTAGTCACCCAGTGGGGCATCACTATAAGGCACTATGAGTTAGTAAGTACTCTTACTGATTTGAACTCAGATGTTACTAGGTAGCATAACGTAATATGCCAGCCAATAAATGTTGATCAGGCATGCGCTATTGCAATATCGATTGCACTGCCGAGTGATCTGATTTGTCTATAAAATTGATATCGGAATGGTCGAATATCGTCACTTCTGGGTTCACTTTTTTCTCTCTATCTCACAGCGTTATCGTACTTTCTGCTCATCAGTTACACGTTAAAACACAATAAATCAAAAGTTTAAATGAAATTACATGACCTAACTAACAGTAACACGCCATCTACCTAACTGCTTCTATATGATAGTTATACTAGACTTCCTTGGAAGTTGACATATTACTGAGATTCTTACGAATCTATCAATACGAATGTAAGGATCAGTTCGCCATATATATCAGTTTTCGCGGGCTTGACCTCTCCCAGGATACTTAACTTCCAGTATTTGGAAGATGAAGTATGAACTATAATGTTTCCATCACACATAAAACAGCACTGCTAGGTCAGCATGACCTACATAACACCCACCCCCCGCCCCCACCCTCCCCAAACACACACATCCAAATCTCAGAACGAGGCCACAGTCATTGATGATCTGGGACCATTCATTTAGCAGACTTCGCCGTCGCCTCAGCTGAAAACGAGGCTTAATTACCGGGGCTCCGACTGTGCCCCAGACGCCGGCATGAAGGCGCGCCCCGCCCCGCCAACTACCAGCGAACCCTGCTGCAGCAGCGTGACTCAGCAAATTAGTTTGCCAGGTGAGGAGGGCGATGGGAGTTATAATCCAAGCACCTTCTCCCCCCTCCTTCCCCCACTTATTACTCTCCCTATCGAATGCCCTACCTGTCCCCCCCCCCCTTCCCTCCTCCCCTATTATCACCCCCCTCTCCTACTCCCTCCCCTTCCCCCTATCCCCTAACTCTCCACACATTACCCTCCCTATCGAACCCCATACCCTCCCCCTATTCCCTCCTCGGCCTCCTATCACTTTCCCTCCCCTACTCCTTCCCTCTCGCCATTCCCCCTCACTGTAATAACCAATAATTAATACCGAAATCATATATTCAATATCAACAGCACCAGAATTATTACTAATAATAATAGCACCAATGGCTTCAACATAGATAATTCCATTAAATAACTATTATTACAAAAATATCTTATTACCAATTTAATAGTGTCCCCAATATATAGTAACCTGTTCGCATACACACTAATGGAATATGAATCATATCAGGCAATATTATCAATATATCTGACATTACTAATTTAATAATATCCCCAATAAAAAAGTAACTTGTCCACACAAAGAATAAACCAGTATTAATTGCATTAGACAAAATTAATGTCTAATAATACTAAAATGTCTGATAGTACAGATTAAATAGTATCGCCAATACAGTAACTTTTTCACAGAAACATTAATAAAATATTAATCACATTACACAATAGCTAGTAATAGTACCAATCTAACTGATATTACAAATTGAATAGGATCCCCAATATAATAACTTGTTCACAGACGGGATGGCCGAATGAGTTCAGCGTCAGTCTCCCGTTTTGGTAGATCGTAGGATTAGAACCCACGGGTCCGAACCCTGGTCAAACCAATGACTTGAAAATTTATACTTGTAGCTTCCGAGCCAGGCACTCGGCATTATTAGGATAGGGCAGTGACTGGTTGGCTCAATGTCAGGATAATGTGACTGAGTGGGATATCAGGTCATGGAGCTGGCGGCCTGATTTCCCAGTGGGGCAGCACTATAAAGTCAGCATGATTGTGCACTGTCACGAGTCGGTACCCATCCTGATATGATCTTAGATGTTGCCAGGACCTAAAACCCCAACAACCAACCAACAATAGCAAATACATTAGACAAATAAAAGCACAACAAAACCCCAGGAATACTGACAGAATGGTTCGTTCCTGTTTGCTGCGAACAGTGAGCTGTTACGATTATGAACCCTCCCCGAGGTCAGGGTCCGTCTATATGCACGGGGTCCTGTCGAACCCGCTCGTGGGTGCTCAGCCCGCTCCTGTGTCACGTGATACCGTTTAGCAGCCGCAAGGTGGCGACACTGGGGGTGGGTGGGGTGGGCACAGGACGGGGGATCACAAGCGGGGTGATCAAGGTGCAGAGGGTGTGGGGGGAGCGGGAGGGGGAAGGAGGGAGGGGGCGGGGGGCGGCGAAGGGCTGGACGGGAGGGAGGACGGGGGGAGGGGTTGGCATGGGTTCGCAGCACTTGGGCTCATAGAGAGTCGGGGGAGGGAGTATGGGAGGGGCAGGGAATGGATGGGAGGGGCAGTGACCGGCATGACGGGGCATGACGGGGGATATTATGAAAGGAGAGGACATGGGGAGGGGGAAGGGGTGGAGTGTTGATGGGGATGGGGATGGGGAAGGGGAGGGGAAGGGGAGGGGAAGGAGAGGGAAGGGGAAGGGAACGGGAGGGGGTGGAGCGTTGACGGGGAGGGGAATAGTGGGCAGGATGGGGATGGGTAGGGGAGAATGGAGAGTAGGGTGGTGATATGAGGTAGAATGGTGGGAGGAGGGAGGGGTGCCGGTGGGTAGAACAGCTGCCAGAGTTTAATCCTATACCCCTACACTTAAAATATCTCCAAAGTTAGCAATTTAAAACAAAAGTATACTTCAAACTAAAGCAAAGAATATTATAACGATCAATCTAATGTATTTATTTTAGAAAATGGTGCAAACTCAAAACCATCGGACTATGCAACTTTACTGAACCCCTCCTAGCACCCCCCCCCCCCCACCCCCTCTCTAAAGTTGGACCCACACCCGTACAGTATGCTCCCGCCTGTCTCTTCTATTCCGTCAGCACTCTCCCACCAAGTTGGACCGACACACCTCATTGTCTGATACCCCTGTCTGAATACCTTCCCCTCACTCCTGCCTGCCTGGCACCATGTCTGATACCCCTGTCTAAATACCCTCCTCTCACACCTGCCTGCCTGGCACCATGTCTGATACCCCTGTCTAAATACACTCCTCTCACTCCTGCCTGCCTGGCACCATGTCTGATACCCCTGTCTGAATACCCTCCTCTTACTCCTCCCTGCCTGGCACCATGTCTGATACCCCTATTTGAATACCCTCCGCTTACTCCTGCCTGCCTGTCGCCTTGTCTGATAGTGGTACCCCTGTCTGAATACCCTCCTCTCACTCCTCCCTGCCTGGCACCAGGTCTGATACCTCTGTCTGAATACCCTCCTCCCACTCCTCCCTGCCTGGCACCATGTCTGATACCCTTGTCTGAATACCTTCCCCTCACTCCTCCCTGCCTGATACCTTGTCTGATACCCCTGTCTGGTTACCTACCTCTCAATCATCCCTACCTGACATCTTGTCTGAGACCCTTGCCTGAATACCCTCCGCTTACTCCTCCGCTTACTCCTCCCTGCTTTGCACAATGTCTGATACCCCTGTCTGAATACCTTTTCTAATTACTCCCTGCATGTCACCTTGTCTGAATACCCTTATCCTACTACTTGTCTGATTACTCCTGTTTAAGTATGATTGTTTAATTACTTCTGTCTAATTACCCCAGCCTTTTTTTAAATTATTTTTTATTGAGGCTGTATTTATACTGTCCATAGCATATAAACCGGGTACCCAGGCTTGTTTTCAATGCTGGCTAGTTGTAGTGTTGGTGTTATCTTACCACACAGTAGCTGCTGATAAGGTATTTGATTGCCTGCATTTCAGTACGAATAGATAATTGGTTGGTATGGTTAGTAGCCTATGTTAGTTTTTTTTAATTTTCTTGGCATATATGTAGTTTATTTTGTTTTACTCTTATTACTAGACTAGCCTACTCCTATTTACATATCATTACCTATTGCTAATGGCACCTGTCAAATTACCATTATCTAATGTCCCACGTTTATTTACCTATTTCTAATGGCAGATATCTAATTACCATTATCTAATGTTCCATGGTTAATTACCTATTGCTAATGGCACCTGTCTAATTACAATTATGTAATAGTCCATGGTTAATTACATATTGCTAAGGGCAGCTGTCTAATTACAATTATATAATAGTCCACATTTATTTACCTATTGATAATGGCACCTGTCTAATTACAATTATGTAATAGTCCACATTTATGTACCTATTGCTAATGGCACCTGTCTAATTACAATTATGTAATAGTCCATGGTTAATTACATATTGCTAAGGGCAGCTGTCTAATTACAATTATATAATAGTCCACATTTATTTATCTATTGATAATGGCACCTGTCTAATTACAATTATGTAATAGTCCACATTTATGTACCTATTACTAATGGCACCTGTCTAATTACAATTATGTAATAGTCCACATGTATTTACCTATTGCTAATGGCACCTGTCTAATTACAATTATGTAATAGTCCAGATTTATTTACCTATTGCTAATGGCATCTGTCTAATTATCCCTGTCTAACGACCCTCTCTACTTTCGATGGTCTAATTACCCTATAATTACTCATGTTAATCCTTTCGAATGAATTCTATCTAATGAGCACATTTCCAATTACATTGTCTAATTTCCAGGCTAATTGCCCCTGACCTAATTATACGGTGTCTAAGTATCCCTGTCCAATTATGCACATCTCCTTACCACCACCCCTAAATACCCAATTTTATATACCTTGCTAATCAGTTCCTTCCTACTTAGCCCCACATCTATTAATTAACCAATGTCTATGTCTACTGTCTAATTACCTATCCCCTGTCCAATTAACCTCCTAAGTACTATGTCCTCCTGTCGACTTACCTCCTGTCTAACCACCCATCTAATCACTCCTGTCTGATTAGTCATGCATGAGTACCCTTGAGTTAGACCAATGCATGAGTTAGACCGCTGTCTAATGGTCCTGCCTCCAAATACCCTCCTCTAATTACCCCGTGTAATTAGACATCTATCTAATAACCCCTGTATGATTACTTAGTGTTCCATGACCACCACCCACGAGCACCCACTCCACCCCTGTCTTTCCCTCACACCCTTTCATCCCCCCCCCCTCCCCCCTCCCCCCGGGCGCCACCATCCACCATCCCCCCGAATGAGCTATCATTACACCCCCCCCTTTTTTTTCGCGCCCGGATCTATTTCAAAAGGTGTTTTATCGGTGGAGTTGGAGCTGCTCTCCCTGCCCGCTGTCGTCAGCGCATGCGCATGGTTTTATTTTCACACCGCTGCTAACAATTTAACAAACACGCATGCGCGCAGACAGCAGGAACGCTGCCATCCACCGCTCCACGCGCATGCTCCGTCCCTGTTCTGCAGGGCAGCCTCGTTCCCATTCTGACACTTCCGTTAGATTCGTTGATTTGTTTATTTGTTTCTTGGAGTCTAACGTCCTGGCAACATCTAAGGTCATATCAGGATTGGTACTGACTTGTGACAATGCGCACTCATGGTGACTTTATAGTGCTGCCCCACTGGGAAGTCAGGCTGCCAGCACCATGACCCAATATCCCACTCAGTCACATTATCCTGACACTGAGCCAACCAGTCATTCGTTGATGAAGTTGGAAGGAAAATTTCAAGTGCGGAAAATCACTCAGTCTTCCTCATTCCACTGCGTCTCGTCCTATCCTACTAATGCCGGCCAGCCTCGAGGGCAGGTGGGCGACAAGTATAAAATCTGTAAGACATTGTTTTGACTCGGGCCAGTCATCTGGGAATTTTGAAACCACATCGTGCCAAATGGAAAAGCGAGCACTCAACTCATTAGGCCGTCTTGTCATTTTGAACTGACTACAACAAATTGTAGAAAAGAGGTCAGTCAAGGAACGGGAGCCCGCTCACCGCCCCCCCCTCACTAATCGCTGGAAGCCAGTCCAATGGCGACCCGCTTAATTAGGCTGGCTGTGGGTACATGTGTACTGAGAGGGCCATGGCACAAAGGCCACGCCAATGGTGGCCCTGAGTCTCAGTAAACAGAGCCGCAAGCCAAATAACAATGTTTGTTCAGCAGCCAGATCGCTACCAAAGCGCCTTGCGTATTTCAAAGGTTTGGTCCTTTTTTCCCATACCCCCCCCCCCCTTTGTAAACCGCCAGATTACATAGGATTTCATTGCCCCCACCGAATGTTTTAGGGGGGAGTTTTTGTTCTTTTATTTTAAAATATATTATTTCCCCCCTTAATTTTTGCTTGGCCTTATTAGTTAAGATGTTTTTGTAAAATGTATTAGCTTTATCATTATCAATATCATCCATATCATTATTATTATCATTATTATTATTGCTTTGGTTATTATCTGGTCACCTGATTTAAAAAAACTATATTTAATATGAAGTCACTATATTTTAACTATTGGTATTATTAATATTATTAATATTATTAATATTATTAATATTATTAATATTATTAATATTATTAATATTATTAATATTATTAATATTATTAATATTATTAATATTATTAATATTATTAATATTATTAATATTATTAATATTATTAATATTATTAATATTATTAATATTATAATATTATCAATATTATTAATACTATTAATATTATTAATATTATTAATATTAATATCATTATTAATATTATTATTATTATTATTATTATTAATATTATTAATATTATTAATATCATTGATATTATTAATATTATTAATATCACTTATATTATTAATATTATTAATATCATTGATATCATTGATATTGATATCATTGATATTATTGATATTATTGATATCATTGATATCATTGATATCATTGATATCATTAATATCATTAATCTCATCAATATCATCAATATCATCAATATCATCAATATCATTAATATCATTAATATCATTAATATCGTTAATATCGTTAATATCATTAATATTATTACCAGTATCGTGGATATTATTACAATTTTCTATTAGTATTTACAGTGGAGGCATTCGACTGGGCCCTTTCTATCCGCGAGGTTCGGGGGAGGGTCAGGGTCGGATGGAGCCACAACAGACATCCGAATCATATGTCTAGTAACCCACTTTTGGTCCCAGTCGAATGGGAATTTGTAAGGAAATATGCCTCCAATTTAAAGGCTATATTAAAGGCTATGCCTCGAATCTGTGGTTGTGTAGGCAGGATATAGTGAAATCAATACAGACAAAGAGAAAGGACGAGTATAACATCTGAAAGAAGAGAGAGAGAGTCAAGCCCTCTGGTTTATTATTTATATGGTACATGGATTCAGTGTAGAGTATCACCCCACCCTATTCCCCCAATGGGAAACAAGCATTCTTAGCTCTACCAATAGGGACATTCCTGGGGGTCATGGTTACCAGTGATCTTCCCACCACCACCAAGCTGTGTGGCTCCCCTGGCCACCACCTGCCTTGAGCCTGAATGTGGTGATCCTGACTAGCAGAGGGGGGAGGGGGTAGGTTCTGAGTGCCCCTTACACACAGCCCTGCCAGCACCACTATGTCTATATACATCTCACTAAGGCACCAGCATCACCTACATATATATACATACATGCACCTGGTCACGTATACCCAATCAGTAATAGAATATTTGCATTCCCCCACCAATGTATTAAATCGGAATATTTTACACTACTTTTGTTCCCAGATGGCTCCTAGAGTCCTAGCTAACTGCTACTGCTCCTTGTACATTTGAGGTGCAGTGGCTGAGTGCCAACGTGGCCCTGTCAGCCTGCGGGGAATGTGCCCCATTTAGTGTCGACCCTCTTCAACACCCAGCCAACCGTTTGTGCACCCGACAAAAAAAAACCTCCCCCCCACACACACACTAAACACGCAATACACGCACACACACGCCCTCACCCTCCCCGAGGTGCAACATGGCAGCCCGCACGCAACGCAACCTTCCTGGAAATAGCCGACAATTGCTTGTGGTGTGGGTGGGTGGATGGATGGGTGGGTGGGTGGTTGCGGGTGGGAGGGTGGTTGCGGGTGGGAGGGTGGTGGTCCCATTTCTGGGGATCTGAAGATTTGTAGTGTTGTTAACGGCGGCTGGAGCGGCTATGGTGGTGACGGTGTGTGTGTGTGGTGGTGGTGGTGGTGGTTGTGGTAGTGTGATGGTGGGAGTGTGGTCTGGTGAATGTGGGGGTGGAGGTTCGGGGGAGGAGGGGTCGGCTCTCTTCTGGGGATCTGAAGATTAGTTGCGTGAGTAACGGTGGAGGTGGCGGGTATGGTGGTGAGGGTGAGGGTGAGGGTGAGGGTGAGGGTGAGGGTGAGGGTGAGGGTGAGGGTGGTGAGTGAAGAGTGGAGAGTGAGGATGGGAGTGTGGTGAGTGGAAGGTAAGAGTGGCGGTGGTGAGAGCTGGGGGTAGTTTTGGTTGTGGTGATGGTGATGATGACGGTGACGATGATGGTGGTGTTGAAGACAAGTGGTATATACTATAATAGAGAGATGAGTCAGGGACAAGATACCCACACCCCTCCCCATACCCCTCCCCATACCCATCCCCATACCCCTCTCTACACACATCCACACACCCCTCCCCATACCCCTCCGCCTACCCCTTCCCATACACCTCCTTACAAACCCCCATGTCCCTTCCCATACACCTCTTCACACTCCTCACCATCCCCCTCCCCACACCCTTCCCCACAACCCTCCCACACCCCTCCACTCACCCCTCCCTACACCCCTCCCCACAACCCCCCACACCCATCCCCACCCTCCTCCCCACACCCATCCCCACACCTTAGATGTTGCTAGGACGTACAACAACAAACAAACAAACCCTCCCCACACCCCTCCCCACCATCCTCCCCACACCCCTCCCCACACCCCTCCCCACAAGTTAGATGTTGTTAGGACGTACAACAACAAACAAACAAACCCTCCCCACACCCTTCCCCACACCTCCCCACAGCGCTCCCCACACCCCTCCCTACACACCTCTCTACACACCTCCCCACAACCCTCCCCACGCCCCTCTCTCACACACCTCCCCACAAGCCTCCCCACACCCCTCCCTACGGCGACAAGTTAACCCTGTCCTTAATGGTAAAAGGACATGCTGATGAGAATCAATGGTACCCGTGTTATTGTCTGAAGATCCCTCTTAGAGAAAGGGACTAGTGGCTTTCGTGTCAAGCACGCTGATTGGTTGATTGATAATAACCGATTACTGTGACGTGGCTCCCGAACATCCGCTATCCTTCACACAGTCAAGACCGGGTATGATGGCCAAATCGATGAGAGTAAGAGCGCTGGCTGGCCTCCTGTATGGCAGGTCATCGATTTGAATCCTGGCGGACTGAAACAAGCGACTTACAAAATTCATACTTGCCACTACACAGGTTAGCGCTCGGCATTAATAGGATAAGACAAAAAAACTGGTTGGTTCAGAATCAAGATAATATGACTGAATGGGAGGTCATGTCATGGTGTGGTGTTCTCTTTGGCGGAGTGGTTCGAGTGTCTGACATTTTACTAGGTCAGACTCCTAATCTGAAGGTTGGTGGTTCAATTCCCCATGCCCCCCACCTCTGTCAATTTGGATTTCCACCGCTGTGTATAACTTACAGCGTCATCAAAGGCCAGTTGCTCTCATACCATGTCTATGTGGTGTGGGAGGTTACAAATCCCTTGGGTCAGTAAAAGTGTAGGCTCGGGCTTTCTATCAACAAACTGTCTAATGGTGAAAAGATGTCTATTCAGACTTATCCATGAGGGGCAGTATACATCTTCAAGAAAAACACCAAAAAACAGTATCACAGTGAGGCAGCACTATAAAACCATCATGAGTCTGCAGTCACAGGTGGATACGCCGTCCTGGTATGTCCGTAGAAGTTGCTAGTACCTAAAACGCCAACAAACAAATCACACGGTCATAAACTCCTCAGACGTGTTTATTTATAACCGCAGACGATACTGGTATAGATCAGACAGGACGGACCGGAAGGTAGAGCGACCACTTCCGGTGCAGTGAGTTGTGGGAAGGATCCCTGATATGACAGAGTCAAAGCAAACACTTACAAAGTGTGTCAATTGCTGGTGTATCACCTACCGCTTGGCATTACTAGGACTGGATAAGTGTTGGTTGGCTCGGTGTGGGATAATGTGACTGAGTGGGATATGGTATATGGGGTTATGGCACCTGCGTTACTGTACAACAGTGCCATTGTAATCAAGTAATATCACGAGACTGTTGATGCTGTGAAGTTGTTGCAGAATACCCGATTTTTTGTGTGTTTTTTTTGTTTACCGACTCTCCAGCACAAAAAGTAGACATCGGCTATTGGGGGTTCATTGTTGTTGTTGTTGTTGTTGTTATACAACAACTGTTGATTAAACAGCGGAAATTTCAATAACCTTTCCTGAACCTAGTAATGCTGCCCGACTGGCTAGGTAGCGACAAGTATACATTTTTAAGTCATTGGTTTAATTTTTTAATTTTTTATTGAGGCTGTATTTATACTGTCCATAGCATATAAACCCAGGTACCCAGGCTTGTTTTCATGCTGGCCAGTTGTAGTGTTGGTGTTATCTTACCACACAGTAACTGCTGATAAGTTATTTGATTGCCTGCATTTCAGTATCAGATAGATAATTGGTTGGTATGGTTAGTAGCCTATGTTAGTTTTTAGTTTTTTTTCTCGGCATATATGTATTTTATTTTGTTCTACTCTTATTACTAGACTAGCCTACTCCTATTTACATATCATAGGCTTGTACGTAACTGTGTGATGTGTTATCTGGCTACTCTTGGCACCGTTACCTTCCATTGGTCGTCCCGCTGGCTGATTTGGCCAGCGTTCGAACCTGGGAGGTTCGAAATCCACAACCTACCAGAACGGGAGGCGGATGCTCAACTCATTTTGCGATCGCGTCTGGTCAATTGCCATTACACTGTCACTACACCCACCACATAATACTTATAATGGCATCATCCTGTCACTATGCTGTCACTAGCATGGTAGTAGAATTGCATAGCAGTGTCACTAGACTGTCACGACAAAGTGCCACCACATTGTAACTATAATGGTGTAATAATGTCACTATGATCTCACCACTGTAAGAGTACAATAGTACAATAGTGTTCCTAGACTGTTACTGCATTATAACTATAATGGCATCATACTGTCACTATAGCTGTATTCACACGGGAAAAGTTTAAAGCAATTTAGACAAGGCGAATCATATGAATCGATTTAGACGCGCATTCACACGGGCAGTACTTGGGATGGAAATCGATATCAGCGCATGAGCAAGTCGATACTAACCAGCGCCAGTTTGGGTTCGTTGACGTCACCACGAGTGAGTGTGGGTTCGACCTAGATATGTATGGACTGAATCGTATTGGTTTGGAACGTCAAAACTTCTGCTGGGCAGTGAAACCCTAAAAATAAATGATGAAAAAAATATCTGTGCACAGCTAGCGGTTTCATAGACTAAATTATATAATATGCGCTTTTGATCGACCGGAAAGTCAACAGACCAAGGTCTCGACTGCGCATGCATGTGACATCATAAATCGCTTCATATGTGTTCACACGGACAAGATAAAACGATTCAGCGTAGATCGGTTCCTGTAGACCACCTTGCGAAGCGTTTTACATTAAACGATTTATATGAATCGATTCAGCCCTAAAACGCCTCAGCCGCGCATTCACACGGCAAATGTGAGTCAAACATAGGCAAGTCGATTTATATGAATCGATTTAACTTCCCCATGTGAATACAGCTTATGCTGTCACCAGTTTCACTACACTCACACAACAGTGTCACTAGACTGTTACTGCATTATAACTATAATGGCATCATACTGTCACTATCCTGTCACCAATTTCACTACACTCACAAAACAGTGTCAGTAGAATGTCACTCTAGTTACCAATAAAACAGCTGGACTATATATATGGCCTCCTGCAATTTTACTTTTGTTTTGTCAGTATAATTGTACTGTCACTTCACACAAATTTAACCACTGAGCCTGAGCCTTCTATCTAATGCATATATATCTTGTATCATATGCGCTGTAATTTGATAGAAACTGCTATCAACGGACCAAGGATAGAAATCCAACCAATTAAAATGTTCCTGTAAAGTTCACCATTAAAAATGTGTTTATTAACCTATCTGACGACATACAGTCCCGCTGTTCGCAAGAAGGCTAAAAAAAAACTTCTTCATTTACACGATGTCAGCAATGCAAGGCCTACTTGTTGAACCACCTTCCAGGTAACATGAAGCCCATGGAAAGTGGGTCACGTGATTGGGCGATCACCCTGCACCCAACACCTCCCATCAGTCACGTGCATACTTCCGGGACACCGTCTGCTAATGGGTCCGGTGGATAGCGCAATTTTGAAAAAGAATTAGTTCGCGGCAAAATTCATTGGTTGACACCAATATGTTTGTTTTTATTTATTTACTTATTTATTTATTATTTATTGGAGTAACATGAATACCAGAGGTTTTGGTACAACAAGGGTTTCCAGTTGGGGACTGTACGGTTAGTGGTAAATGCTTTCTCTCAGGGACTGACTCGCCCGGTATCTGATGCTTTGTAGGAAAGAGGCAGACATGTAATTAATCTGAGATGAAACTGGTCTCAGGCAAAAAACGCGGAAATCAATCCTAGAATATTACATGGACGGCGAATTTCCGCGAAAATGCGGATTTCCTCCCATAAGGGTATCACGGTCAGGGAATCGCGGGGAAAATGCCGGAAGTCAGGTTTCAACTGTCCTTGTTTTGCCTATATTAATATTATCACCCATGCCTAATTCATTCTTGCTAGGGTGTTATGTTCTAGCAACATCAAAGGTCATATAAGACGGGTTTCAAACAAACCAATTGTCATATTCATCCCGATTCCATGACATGTTACTTAACGTAAATCTGCAACAAAAATTAAAAATTGCGGAAGTCCGCGAAAACGCGGAGATCATTGATCCCTGATTAAGGTTCTTTACCAATGTCCTTTCCGAGTAACCGTCCTCTGGTCCTCGGAGAGGAGCTGAAACTGCGACTTGGCGTGTTTACAAGAACAGAAGTGGTATGATTGGCACTAGCAGCTACAGACTTTCCCCCAGGCTGAATCACAAAAAATTATTTATAAAATGCAAACATACGGTTGGCGATGACACAAAGGTTTGATCTGGTTCTTCCCCTGCATTTGTTTCTGAAGTGAAATTGTATCCTACAATAAATACAATGCCAATGAGGAAGCCCGTGCTAAGATCCCGCAGACGATTGGACCACATGAAGATGACCTGATGATTGAAAAGAGCTAGGCCTAAATAGCCTAATAGTCCCTTGCCACCAACATCGGGATTCCTCATTCCTCACACCAACACATACATATATTTCTATACTACAGAACAAACCAATAGTCAAGACATCTTGACTTACTAACACAAACATACCCCAACTAACATACAAATCCAACTGCATACAAAACAAGACAATGAATAAAAGTATCTGATCACACGGAACTAAGACTAAGTAATGGCCCTGTCACACTACGACGTAATGACGTCAGCGTAGGGAGAACGTGAAGAACGTTGAACTTCTGGGCGTAGTATGCAAATTTGGGCACAAGTTGAATGTGGATGCAGCATAGTGGATGAGAGCGTAACGTCGGTAAAGCGTAGTGATACCGTCATTCAACGAGAGAGGACAACATCATTACGCTCACGGAACGTTATGAACATTATTCCATCGCCAGAAGAACGTTACGTGACGTTACCTACGTCATGAGACGTTGAACGTACATTGAATGCACGTTCTCCTGACGTTCTCCTGACGTTCTCCTGACGTTCCCATTACGGCAGGTGGGCATTTGCACTCGGTTTAATGTGGGTCAACATAGTGGAACGTAGTTGAACGTAGTGAGCAGCATTGGAAAAACGTCCGTTTAACGTCATTGACATTCACTGAACGTGAACAGAACGTATGGCGAACATAAACCCTTACGTTCGAGCTACGTCGAAATTTTTTAACATGTCCAAAACCTCGACGTAACTTGACGTAACACGACATAATGTGACGTAGCTCGACGTCATTCTAACGTCATTCTGACATCATCATGACGTAACCCAACGTAACCTAATGACGAAAAATGACCAGGTTAGGCTCACGTTGGCTCGTTACGTCGTAGTGTGACAGGGGTATAAAGGTACTAGTATCTGCCTGAATTGGAAAACCTAAACATAACGACTAAAACCTTATATGTAAATGTAAAATGATTTAATGTACCTCATACTCATCATTCACTGCATTGTGTAGACTTTAATTTCAGAATCTACTTCACATGCCAAGACGCTGCATAAACTATCTTTTTTAGCAATTAACAAAAATGGTGTAAATACCAAGATACCTGTAACACTTACGGCCGGAAGACCAGTGCTATGGGGCTGACAAAAGATTTACATGAATAAATTCATTTACACAAAAAAATAAGTTAGGACGCTCGTCCTGGAATGGCAGGAATGGCCTGTTCTAGGCACGGCATTTGTTGGAGGTTTTATGTCCTAGCAACATCAATAGTCATATCAGAACGGCTCCAGACACAATGCTCTCTTTGTTTTGAAACGCCGCCATGACATTGAAATATGAATAAAATTTAATAAAACTTAGTAAAATTCCTCCGAACCCCCCATTCCCCCCTCATACATGTTACGTAATCCTTCCCACCCGTGAAATAGGATAGACGTGGAGATGAGGCTTCTTAGGAGAACGTAATGGAAAAACATGTCATCTCACAGCGCAGCCAGCTCAGGTTCCAAATGTCACGTGACTGCGCCTCACAGCGCCGCTCACGCCCCCTGGTGGCAGTCAGGTGCATCCATCGCCTTGCCGCCTCCCACCTGGCGGCATCTGGGCACATCACACACAATCACAATAACAAAGGCCAAGGCGAATTGGCTTTGCTTCCGTCTGGGCCACCACATGGGTGCCTGGAGTGGGACTCGAACCCACACAGCTGCCATGATCAGTGTTCTGATCAGTAATCGCATTATGCATGCCTACCTGTCTATGTGGCCAGTATCGTAGTGTGATGAAAATGGGAAATATTGTGCCTAGAGCAGGATTGAAGCCCACACTTCTTGCTATTCCATGGCTAGCATGCTAACCATTAAACTACCTAGCAACCTATCCACACCAACCTGTCTATGTGGCTCCTTGCCCGAGAGGTCAGTGCAGATTATTACATTAGGATAGGCCAGCACTGCTTGGTTCTACGTCAAGTCTGCCTAGGATGCCAGGGAGAGTTTCAGCGAGTGGAAATACTGTGAGCTGTATTAGTCACGTGCGCGCGCAGACGGAAGCTCATTGGCTCATGAGAAGTGGGCTGTAGCAGTGAGAATATAATAAGGAGAGGTAATTATCAAAATGTCCATCGCGCTCAAAAACTAAACTTAATTGCAGGTATAGGGTGGTGGTGGGGGGGGGGGGGGGATATTCCAACTGTATTCCAATGAGGCAGCACTATAGTATAATGCCGTCATATTCTTAAAGATGGCCGCCTGCATGGATGCAGCTGGTGAGTGTGTTGTTGCAAATATATATATATATATATATATATATATTAATGCAGGTGGCGCCCTGCTCTGGGATCCTTAAAGTGACACAATCCGATAGTTTTGTGTTTTTACCAGATTTCTTTAGATAAATATATTAAAGTTGCATAATCCGATGGTTTTCAGTTTCTGCCATTTTCTGAGATGAATATATTGGGTTCAGAGTTACCTCACTTCAGTGTACAGTAACTTTAAATGGCTAACTTTTGAGGTATTTGAAGTACAAACATGTTGGCAAGCACATCAAAAGTTACACCTTTCTGCAGTAACATATTAAAATGACTCAGTATTCCCTTCTATACAGCACCGAATGCTTAATAAGTGCGTCAGTATCTAAGTTATATATAGAGAATCAAATCTAGATAATTTTTTTGCTTTTGATAACTTTATGCGTTCATCGGCCTATGCAGCTTTAAGTTGCACTTTATAATCTACTTGACCTTAGAATGAAGTAACTTTTATTTTAATTGGGACACTGTGGTGATATTTGACGTGAAATCATGTTAAATTTATTTCGGATGTGCACATTTAAATGTTGAACAGGATAGGTGTCAGCAGAGATAGTTTCTATTGAATTGACTTACGATCCTTTAAAGTTTTATGCAGAGCAACAAATGCTTAATAAGTTGAAGTTTTCATCGGATTATGCAGCTTTAAATGCAGGTGGCGCCCCGCTGTGGGGGATTAATTACTGCAGGTGGCGCCCTCTATGGGTTAGAGCCCAGGCTCTTCCAGGGGGCGCCACCTGCAGCCCCACCCCACCACCACCGCTAGAAGCTCTGTCCTTGAGATGCTGCTCCTCCCCCCCCCCCCACCCACCGTCTCCACGGCGCGCCCAGAAGCTCCTCCTGCACCCCCGCCCCCACACACACACTCCCCTCCCACTACTCCACCAATTACAGCCCTTTTAGCACTTAGCGGTAGAGAGTGGAGAGAATGGGGGTGTGGGGGGGGGGGGGGTGCTGACAAATATGGACGAGGCTTATTTAAATTGCACTAGTTCCTGTTGGGTGGAATTTCCATCTTTTATAATAACATCTAGGTCAAGTTCAGGTGTCTGCTACTAAGTGCACTGAATGCTACCCCACCTCCTTCTAACCTACAGCTCCACCCCCACCCCTCACTCTAACTCCACCCTCCCAACACCGCCCAGACTCCAGCGCCCCCCCCCCCCCCCTGTCCAACCCCGACTCCATTCTTCCAATGCCTCCCTACAGGACGCGGTGGCCGAATCGGTAGAGCGCGGGCCTCGCTGCGGGAGATCGAGAGTTTGGTTCCTGGTCGAGTCAAACCAATGGCTTCTAAAATTGATACTTGTGGGTTTCTCACCTTGTACATGGCATAAATAGGATAGGGCAAGGATTAGTTAGCTCAGTGTCAGGATAATGTGACTGAGTGGGATATTCGGTCATGGTGCTGGTAGCCTTATTTCCCAGTGGGGCAGCACTAAACATGTTGCCACGAGTGCCCACTGTCACAAGTCGGTACTCATCCTGATATGACCTTAAATGTTGCCAGGACGTAAAACTCCAACAACCAACCAGCCAGCCCAACGCCTCCCATACTCCAACTCACCCCCCCCCCAACTCACCCCCCCCCCCCAAAAAGGCATCCCCACCTGCACCCCCACCCCACCCCCACCTCATCTCTCATCCTCACCTGTTACAAAATGAATTAAAGCTACATAAGCCGATGATTTTTTACTTCATGCCATATTTCTTTAGATCAATAGATTAGGGTGGTCATTATAACCTATTTACGTAATTTGAAGTAATTCTTACCTTAGAATGTTAATTTTCTAAATAATTGAAGTAAAAACATGCAAATTTAATGGTGGTGTAAATGCCGAAATGCTAGACTTTGTTTATCTGTTTTTGAGTGTAGCAGCAAAGTAGCACAGCACAGGAATGCCAAACTGCGAGTGACGTTTATTGCATGGACCAGAATTGATATCAGTATTGGATATTTAGGATACTGTTACTCAGACGCAATTGCTGAATCGCTAAGACTAAAAGCGCAGGCTTGCCTTGCGAAAAGATCCGCGGTTCGAATCCTGGCCGAGTCAAACCGATGACTTAGAAAATGCATATTTGTCGCTGCCTAGACTTGTTCGGTACTAGCCCATGTTTTCCAATACCGTGTTTCTTTGTCATAGAAGACACATTTAAAATATCATTGAATGGGACTTAACAAATGGGGGTGGGTGGGAAGAAATCCGGACCTTGGCTAGAAGAGGTTATACGGTCAATCAAATGTGTTGATTATTGCAAAATCACTATCAATATGTGCCATATCACTCATTATGTGAATATAAAAATGGTAGTTCATTATGAAAAAGAAAGAAAGTTTGTTTTATTTAACAATGCCTCTAGAGCACTTTGATTGTTATAATCGCCTATTGGACATCAAACTAACGGTCATTCTGACATATTTCTTTGGAGGAAACCTGCTGCCGTCACATAGGCTACTCTTTCCGATAAGCAGCAAGGGATCTTTTCTATGCACTTTCTCACAGACAGGACAGCACATACCACAGCCTTTGATGAACCTCGTTGGTAGTTCATTACAAGCCCTACTACCACATGGTACTATTGGTAGTGGTCCGGCCTGCACTGACCCCTGTTGGTGAGAAGCATTGACAGGTGGCAGCACCCTAGCAGGAACAGTCCCGATGATGGACTGTTCCACCCATGTCTAATGGCCACCACCCAGGCGGGAGGATACACGTGACCTGGCTGGACAGTGTCAGGTCATTCTTTACCTATCATTCATATATCGATCTTTTGCTTATTTTCCTGTAATTGTCTATCTGTATATTGTTGTAGATTTGTTTACTGTGTATAGGCAATTGTGATTAGGCCTGGAAGACCAGTGCATTAGCACTGACAACATGTTATTCGGAGGAATAAAAACACTTGAACAAAAAAAAAGTCATGTATGCCTTCCAGTGACTCAGCAACTGCAGTGTCCTATATTAGCAGCACTATGCAACTTAGATGTCGGTCACGGTCAGTTGATTTCACTTGACTGGCAGGCATATAGCACCCGATAGAGACTTTACACACTTAACCCATCTAGGTTTCTTTGTTTTCGTTATACATTGTACAATCACTGTTTAAACGACTACTTGGATATTTTAAGAGCAAATTGAGTTTCACCTTTGGACAGCAATAGCCAATACAACTTAGCTTACCATTTCATAGCACGTACGCCTCCCTCTCACAGCCCTCTCCACACATCCCTCCCAAACTCTCCCCGCCCCTCTCCCTCTAACCCCCCCCCCCCGCCCCCACACACACACAAAAAGACAACCTCCTGACCTGATCCACACAGACTTGCTCCGAGACAAAAGCCGCTATTAGTCACAAACCCTCATTTCCTATGTCTCCTCCATCCCCTGCTGAATTCAGCTCACACTCAGACACACTAACCCCCCCCCCCCCCCCCCCCCACGACCTACCCACACGCCCACCCTGCACTTTCAGACGAACTGCTGCCCCAGCGGCGACCCCCGAGTGCCACAAGGACGCGAAATTGTACATTTTCCACATCGATTCACAAACATAAAATACGCCCGCGTTCGCCTCTCTTTTGCAGGTGTGGTTACACCCCCTCCCTCCCCCTCCCCCACCTCCCTTCACGCCATCACCACCTCACCCCACCCCACCTCCACTCCGCCTCTTGTTCCAGCACACACCAACACAACCAGTGCCTCAGGCACCGACTGCTCCCCATGCCCCATCATCAACCCCTTCTCAGACCATGCAGACATTGCCTCCACCCCTCCACCTCCCCCCTCCACTTCCCCACCCCTCCACTTCCCCACCCCTCCCCTCTTCCACCCAACCCCTCCACCTCCTGCCTCCACCTCCCCCCTTCAATTCCCCACCCCTCCACTTCCCCACCCCTCCACCCTTCCACCCCACCCCTCCACCTCCTGCCTCCACCCCTCCACCCCCCCTCCACTTCCCCCCCTCCACTTCCCCACCCATGCACCTCCCCATCACACCCCTTAACCCCATCCCCGACTAAACAGTTCCACACCGCCCCCTTCCCAACCACCCCCATTCCCTCCCCGTGCAACACCACCTGTGCCCCATTACACCCTCCCCTATAACTCCCTCCCCATTACTCCCATCCCCATTACCCATTCCCCCACTACCTATTCCCCTCATCTCCACCACGTCCCCTCTTCCTCCACTCCCTACTTCTCCCCCCCCCCCCACCTCCCCACTCCGACAACCCATCATTTCCTCTGCAACACTCTCCCATTCCCTCTCCTTCACCGCCCTCTCCCCCAGTACCCCCATCATCTCTCTCCCCCACCCCCCTCCCGACTACCCTTCCCCCACTACCCCTCCCACTACCCCTCCCACTACCCGTCCCACTACCCCTCCCAGTACCCCTCCCTCACTACCCCTCCCACTACACCTCCCACTACCCTTCCCCACTACCCCTCCAACTACCCTTCCCAACTACCCCTCCCCACTACCCCTCCCCACTACCCCTCCCACTACCATATCCCCACTACCCTCCACTACCCTCCCCACTACCTGTCCCCCACTCCCCCCACTACCCCATCCACTACCATACCCGACTCCCCCACTACCCCTCCCTCTCCCCCCACTACCTACCCCATCCCCACTTCCCCCCCACTACCCGCCCCATCCCCTCACTACCCCTCCCACTACACTCCCACTACCCTTCCCCACTACCCCTCCACACCTCCAACTACCCTCCCCACTACCCTCCCCACTCCATACCCCCCTACCCTCCCCACTACCCTGTCCCCCACTACCCCTCCCACTACCATACCCCACTACCCTCCCCACTCCCCCCCACTACCCCCTCCCCCACTACCCTTCCCCACCTTCCCACTACCCTTCCCCACTACCCATGTCCCCACTACCTCCCATACCGCCACCACTACCCCTTCCTCAGTACCCATTCCCACTACCCATCCCCACTACCCTCCATTACCCCCCTACTACCCATCCCCACTACCCCTCCCCAGTACCCCTCGCCACTACCCCTCCTCCCTTACCCCTCCCCCACGACCCTGTCTCCACCACCTGTTCCTCCAGTACCTATCTTCCTCCACAACCCACTCCCCCACAACCCCATACCCCACAACCCGCTCCCCCACAACCCCCGCTGAAATGGCCAGGCCGGAAAGGTGTGATTAACGCCTGTTCCAGTTGTGATGCATGCTCATGGCATTGTACCTTCTTTGTATTGCCCTCTCCTCTTAGACACCCGTGCAATTTTAATTTCAAAGTCCATTTCTTTGTTGTGTCTGTTTTCTTTATTTCTGCAATATTTCTTAAATAAATATCCTATTTCATTTTACAAGTACCTCTTATTTGTAGTGAGTTACCAACGGATATATTTGACGTGGAAACATGCAAAGATTAATCTTGGCATATATGTTCAAATGCTGGACAGCTTAAGATTTAGAAGTAACGGCTTGTATTAGTTAAAGTGGATCATTATCCCCTTCTATGAAGCAACACATTGTTATTATTAATCACTGCACCTGTATCTAAGTTGCAGATATAGGATGAAATGAAGGCAATTGCTTTGGTTCAGTATTGTATGCACCGTCAGACAGTCACCAGCAGGATTCTGAGGGCAGATCACCTTACTTTTGTTCACCACTCATAGAGTCATAGATGAACTGCACATGACGTTGCGACAAACTTTATTTGCGAACAAATCAGGCGTGAAACCACATCCTGAATACAAGGCACCTGCCTAGCAAGATGAAGGCAAATTTGGAACATCTACAATATAAATCACAGCGCCTTTGTTAATTGATTGTTACTGATCTACAGTGCTATGCCCCTGGTGTTACAATGTGGTATTAAATATAAATAATTCTCATATTTTCCCTTCTGGGTTGCAGTAGAAACTATTGGAGAGTAACTGAATTTATTTGGAAAATTAATGCTATTCAACAAAAATAGTCTAATCAACTATCATTTCTGTAGTTATTATTACTAGTGTGTCAATTGATTTTAGTGTTCAACATTTCCTTTTCATTACAAAGTTCAGATTGACTCATCAATATTACATGTCTTCGTTGTGCTGCAAGCAAGCCTCGTTTCAAAGCACGCGTGAACGCGGGATGTGACTGAGTCTTAAGGGCCGTGCCATATGGGGTATTGATTGTAAAAATAGCACAATTCACCACCCACGTCTCCTGCCCTCAGGGGTGCCCCCTACCGGCCACCCCCGGCACACTCCCGCCATCTGTCCGGGCCCCGCTCCAGGTACTTCGGTAGGGGGAGCTGGATGCGCACCGTGATTCCAACTCTCACGTGGGGTGGTCCTAGCTGTCACCTGACCATGGTCCCAGCTCTCATGTGGGGTGGTCCCAGTTCTCACGTGACGGTGCTCCTGGCTCTCACGTGACTGTGGTCCGAGCTCTCACGTGACTGTGGTCGCCGCTCGCACATGACCATGGTCCCAGCTGTCACGTGACAATAGTCCCAGCTCTCACGTGACTGTGGGCCCAGCTCTCACATGGGCCGGTCCCAGTTCTCACGTGACTGTGGTCCCAGCTCTCACGTGGGGTGGTGCCAACTCTCATGTGGCTGTGCTGTCAACTCTCATGTGGGGTGGTCCCAGCTGTCATGGAGGGTGATCCCAGCTCTCATGTGGCGAATGCCCAGCTCTCGTGTTGGGTGGTGCCAGCTCTCATGTGGGATGGTTTCAGCTCTCACATGACTAGGGTCCCATTTCTAATGTGACTGTGGTCCCAGCTATCACGTCGTGGGGGTCCCAGCTCTCACGTGGGGTGGTCCCAGCTATCACGTGACCGTGGTCCCAGCTCACGTGGAGTGGTCCCAGTTCACACGTGGAGTGGTCATTAGTTCTCACGTGGGGGTCCTAGCTCTTACATGACCGCGGTGCCAACTCTCACGTGACCATGATTCCAACTCTCACGTGACCGTGATTCCAACACTCACGTGACCATGATTCCAACTGTCACATGACAATGATTACAACTCTTATATGACCGTGCTTCCAACTCTCACATGACCATGATTCAAACATTCATATGATCGTCATTCAACCTCTCATGTGGCCATGATTCCAACTCTCATGTTACCGTGATTCCAACTCTTACCTGACGATTATTCAAACTCTCATGTGACGGTGATTCCAACTCTCACGTGACCGTGCTTCCAACCCTCACATGACCATGATGCCAACTCTCATATGACCGTGATTCCAACTCTCACTTGACCGTGCTTCCAACTCTCACATGATCGTGATTTCAACTCTCATGTGACCGTGATTCAAAATTTATGCCCGGTACACACCTAGCGTATACGATCGTTTTCCCGCACCCACCTAGCGTATACGACCTAAAACTGCCCCAAAATCGTGAGGTGTGCACTCCCCTAGCACACCTACCGATTGCGATTCCCGATTTTTAGGGCTAAAACGGTAGGTGTGCGCTAGCATTACGATTGCGATTCCCGATTCGAAAAATGAATCGGCCCGATTTCAGTTTTAAGCGGATCGGGAGTTTTAGTGCGCGAATCCTATACGCTATGTGTGTACCTGGCATTACGTGACCATGATTCCAACTCTCACGTGACCGTGATTCCAACTCTCACGTGACCATAGTGCCAAATATAGTAGGTTTATTGTCATAATCGGCCATACTTTTGTTTGAAGTAACTTTGATTAGAAAAATAAAATAAAGTTGCATAGCCCGATGAAAACATCAAATTTTCAAAACCAATACACTTATCTACATTTGATTCTACATATTCAACTTAGACACTGGTGCACTTATTAAACATTTATCGCTGCATAGAAGGGCATTATAAGTCAAATAATAGAAACCATTACTACTGAAGTCTATGATGTCAGAGTTTTGGCATGCTTGCCAAAATTATTTTGGCATGTTTTGACGCCAAATATATCCAAACGTAGCCATTTAAAATTAAAGTTACTTCAAACTAAAGTAAAGTAGATTATAACGATCAGTATAATATATTTATCTCAGAAAATAGCAAAACCTCAAAAGCATCGGACTATGCAACTTTAACTTTGCAGGTATCAAAAGTGAAAAAATGACAAATCTAATCGGGCATGGGCTGACACTACATGCATCAGTACCAATATGTTCTTTGAATTGACTTAGTATTTCCCATAGAGAAATGTACACCTAATAAGTGCACCAGTGTCAAAATTGGATATGCAGGATCAAATCTACCAAAGTATTTTGGTTTTGAAAATCTTATGCTTTCATACGAACTATGCGACGTTAAAGTTGCATAGTCCGATGGTTTTGAGTTTCTGACATTTTCTGAGATAAATACCTGAGGTTGATCGTTATAATCCACCTTACTTTTTAGCTTGAAGTAACTTTTATTTTAAATAGCTAAATATTGAGATATTTGACGTGCAACCATGCAAAATTAATTTTGGCAAGCACGCCAAAACTCTGATACCATAGCCTTCTGCAGTAATGGGTTCTATTAAATTGCCCCAGTATTCCCTTCTGCGTTGCGATAAATGCTTAATAAGTGCCTCAATATCTAAGTTATATATGTAGAATTAAATCTAGGTGAGTTTTTTTGTTTTGAAAATTTGATGTTTCATCGGACTATGCAACTATAAATACCTCTAGAGTTAACCCTTTAAAATTAACGTTACTTCAACCTGAAGTAAAGTACAGTGAATCAACTAACCTCATAAAATTTAACTAAGAAATCTGTTTTAAAAAACACTCAAAGCCATCGGATTATGTGACTTTGTGACCTTATTATAATAAGTTTCTATCCGACAAAGTGACCGAATTGGTGTTATGGATTTTAAAATGTTCTATCTACAAAAGGCTATCATGCAGTTACACAACTGTTTCTCAACTGGTATTTTTCACTGAGATATATTAAATATAATATTGTTCTATCTGCTTTGCTATCATGCAGTTACACCGCTTCAGTCCTCATTATCTCGAAAGCACCATTTTTGTCAGATAGAACCTTTTTAATTTTATAGTAAGGTCGCCAGGTGGAAACTCCATCTTGAGAAACCCTACCTTACACACTCGGCATAATTGTGCACTGCGGGTTGGCTGCACACTCTTACCTACATGAGAAAAAAAAGAGAGAAAGAAAAAGTGTTAGCATTGGGATGACATGACATACATATCGGTATGGGAGTAGCTAGGATAACTGTTGTCGCAGGTTACATCAGTATAGCATGCATACATCATAAGCCAGCGCATTTCTGGAAGCTGGTGCTTTTTACTTTTGAAATTGAAGGATATTCTTTCTCTACAAGGATAACTGTGATCCCTCCATCCCCCAACCCCCTCTCCACCCAATTAGACCAGATGGGATGGCCGAATGAGTCAGGACTGGTTGATTCAGTATCAGGATAATGTGACTGAGTGGGATGTCAGGTCATGGTGCTGGCGGCCTGGTCTCCCAGTGGGGCAGCACTATAAAGTCGCCATGAGTGCGCACTGTCACAAGTCGGTAACCGTCCTGATATGACCTTAGTAGGAAGTAAAACAACAACAAACAAACAAACCCCACCCAATTCCCTCACACACAAATTGAGACAGTTTCTAGATAATCAGCATGGTTATGGTCTGTACATTCATTTTTCATCAGCGTTTAAGCACTTTCGAAAATGTCCACCTTTTTGGTTTAAAAAGAAAGAAAAAAAAGGGAAACTTCTATGGCAATAAAAAAAAACCCGCTTAAGTCGATTTTCTGAAAAGTAGGATCGACAATTGCGTGAACACTATCAAAAAAAAAAGGACCCTTTTAGTTTTACATAGATAAACTATTAACCCAATCCCACCCCCACCCCAACCCCCACCCCCACCCCCAACCCCCACCCCAGTAAGGGCGAACGATGATTATCAGATTATGTCTAAATCCTTGCAAAAGCTGCTTTGCTATGAGTATGAGTAAACTACAAACAAGTGGTGGAGGCCCTAGTTCCAGCATGCAATATTTATGTATATAGAGATAGAGTTGATGAACTGGGAGAGACTGCACAAAAAGCAGGATTGCGGCCAGTGGATTCTCTCCATTCAAATGTTAAATTCCATTAATCTACATAATTTCATCAGTTCTGCACTACACAAGCAGTGGGCCATGACTTGTATGAGAGATAGGTATGTGATCAATATATAGATCAGCAAATTAGATTGTAAATTCATGTAACTATGTCGACAACCATTCAACACTTTTTCTATAGCGTTGTTTAGCAGCCAGGGATGAAAATGGTCCCCGGCTAAAATTTCAGAAATCAAGCTGAGATTATTACACCGACGGCGAATTTCCGCGAAAACGCGGACCTTCTCCCATAGACTTAGCACTGTCATGGAATCGCGGAAAATTGCCGGAAGTCAGGTTTCAGCTACTGTTGTTATGACTACTATCGTCCAAATATAACACTTTCTTATTTGAGTTTTCTGTTCCTGCAACATCTAAGGTCATATGAGAACGAGATTCAAACTAACCAATTGTTGTCATATATATCCTGATTCTAAGGGATTTTGTGAACGCTAATCAGTGAATATTAACAAAAAATCGCGGAAATCCGCGAAATCACGGAGATCTTTCATCCCTGAGCAGCCCTGTCTCCAAAATTTATACTTGTCGCTGCCTAGCCAGGCGCTCCGCATTATTAGCGCAGGGCAAGGACTGGTTGGCTCAGTGAAAGGATAATGTGACTGAGTGGGATATCAGGTCATGGTGCTGGCAGCCTGGTATTCCAGTGGGACAGCACTATAAAGTCGCACTGTCACAAGTTGCTACCCGTCCTCATATGGCCTCAGAGGTTACCAGGTCGTAAAACTCCCAACAACCAAACCAAAACAGGGTGCGGAACGAACGAAACCGCCATCAGTCGGTTCATTTTGCTCAATTTTAACTTTTGGTTGCTATGGCAACACTGGAGACGGCTAATGTAACGCCTGGCCAGAGGCGGGACGCGCAGGACAAACACGGGTCATTGTCCTCCACAAACAGCACTTCCGGTGGTGTTGGGCGAGCGTGCGCACAACAAGGGGCGTTGACAGCGGCCGGCCGATACTCAGACGCGGCGGTGAGGTGCATGCTGGGTAGGGGTTGGTGGGTGTGGGTGTTTGGGGTGTTCCACTTATCGCGCACGGACGGCGTGTACAGAGAACCAGGCTGGGTGTGTGCAACAAGCGGCCATCCAGACAGACAGTAAGTAACCAGCAAAAGGAACCCCCTACCTACGAGCGGCCTGGGTATTGGCTCTAATGCAGGTAAGCAGTCAAACAGGGCTAACGGGGGTTGCACGAATCGTCCCTTCAATTGTGGGGAATTTTTACTTTAAATTTTTTTAAATTAAATTTGCATGAATAGTCCTGTGGATTGGAGTTTCTGCCATTTAAATAAAAAAGAAAGAAAACAACTATATTCAGGGATGAAAGTGGTCTCCAACAAAAAAAAACGTGGAAATCGAGTTGAGATTATTACAACGACGGCGAATTTCTGCCAAAAGGCGGATTTCCGCCTGTAGAATTAGCACTGTTATTTTGTGTTAGGGAATCGCAGAAAAATACCAGAAGTCAGATTTCAACTATCCTTTTTGTGCCGATATTATCGCCCATATCTAGCTCGTTCTTGTTTGGGTTTTATGTTCTAGCAACAGTTAAAAACGAGATTCAACGCAATTCAAACTACCCAAGTGTTGTCATATTTACACCACCAACCTGCCCTCTGATGGCAGTGGCAAGAACTACTGTTATGAATAGCAGCTCACTGTGCAGGATGCATTTATAGAAAATGTCAACCGCAAACATAACCTCTGGTGGCAGTGGCAAGAACTAATGTTATGGATAGCAGCTGCCTGTGCAGCATGCTCTTATAGAGGATTTCCACCGCCAACCAGCCCTCTGGTGGCAGTGGCAAGAACTACTGTTATGGATAACAGCTTCCTTTGCAGCATGTTCTAATAGTGGACTTCCACCATCCAACCCGCCCTCTGGTGGCAGTGACAATAACTAGTTTTGTGGGTGGCAGCTCACTGCGCATGCTCTGTAGCATAGCAACCCTTTAATCTCCCCATCACGCCATAAGCATATTCAGCGCTCGACGGAGCGACCCAACCAGCCACGGCTGTGACCCAACCAGCCACGGCTGCAACCCAACCAGCCACAGTTGAACTTGCTTGAACTTGTTTCCGCTACAAAGGTATTCGGGGTCAGCGATTGGTTAATAATATATGAAAACAAATGCTTGCTGCCATAGAATTTTTACTCAAAATTAAAAGAAATAAAGAACACAAATGCAATATTATTACTTTATTATTACTTTATTCCACCGAAACGATGGTCGTATAACCTATTGCAAATGGCGGCCATTTGCAATAAAAAAGAACAGCTCTGATTGGCTCAAATTATGGAAAGATCACATTATTATTTTAGTAGTTTCTTGTTCAGACATATTTACACATATATATGTATATTTTGCACAGATTAAATTGTTTGAAGTATATTTGAAATTGATCTACATTAATTTCTGTTTAAATCACACAATATCACTACTTACTGAATGGGAAACTCATCCTGCAAGGGTATGCTCAATATGACCCAGTGGTCAGCCATTTTTCATCCTTTCGTCGCTGTGGACCCTTCTCCATCACGCTCATACTCCACAAGATGACCGCCACCGCCACATTAAACATGCCGCCACCTGGTGGCCTCTGGTAGCATCAGCGTCGTGTTGACAAGCTAAACTGTGGCGAGGACTGGGCGAGGTTGATGGAGACACTCACTTCATCATCGTCATCACCACCATCATCAATTCATTAACCACGAGGAACGTTTGTTGAACCACAGATGAGTTTGTCACCAGTTTTCTCCATGCCTCCCATGTTTCTCTGCCTTATCGCCACCTATGTAATATGTTGTGTACTATAAGAATTATACGAGTATAATAACCCGGAATATCCCTCCTTTACCCCCATCACACACTCAGTTTCCTATAGACAGAGTAAATACACTCTCACCCACTATCAAAGTATCATGTGTTCCTCTTGTTTCATTATGTAGGCAAACTATTATACATGTATAATACTGTCATGGGGGTGATGAAAATGGGAAATACTGCGCCTAGAGCGGGACTCGAACCCACATCTCTTTGCATTCCGGGCCAGTGTGCTAACCATTACACCACCTAGGCTCCCTGATATCAACACACTCCCCACGTCTACCTGTCTATGTGGTTACTTGCCTGAGAGGTCAGTGCAGACCACTACACTCGTCCCCCTGGAATTGTAAGTCTTGTAATGCTTACAATCACATACATACAGGCAATGCACTAACACATACATACACAGGGTAGGTTCAACAACCATACAGCGCAAAGCTTGTACAGGATCCTGATCACGGCAACCAGTGTCATGGGGGTGATGAAAATGGGAAATACTGCGCCTAGAGCGGGACTCGAACCCACATCTCTTTGCATTCCGGGCCAGTGTGCTAACCATTACACCACCTAGGCTCCCTGATATCAACACACTCCCCACGCCTACCTGTCTATGTGGTTACTTGCCTGAGAGGTCAGTGCAGACCACTACAATACTTTTATTGCCGAACTGGCATTGTATACAGCTTATTATTAATTATGACTTATACACGTAGCTTCATCTATGTGTAACTCAGTTTTACTGTACGGCTGGAAGACCAGTGCTCGGGTGCTGATAATAGAAGTTATTCAACGAATACACAACATTTAGTTTAGTTTTTTTTTACAACAAAAAACTCAGCTGTCGTCACACTCCCCACCCCCCCACACACACACCCACCACCACCACCACCACCACCACCCCCATAGCTCACATCAGCCGCCACAGGGTGGGTGTAGCAATATCTGCATCACCTGTGTGTGTTCACTGTGAATAATATCGGTACAGACGGTTTTCGTGGCGCATGTGCACCCAGCTCAAATCGACGGGTTCCCAGTCAACTCAGGAAGCCGAGTTACTCAGGTTCTAAAGAGTTATTATTTAAAGCTGTATAGTCCGGTGAAAGCATCGAATTTTCAACAAACCAAGATCTGGACTTAGATCTGATCCTACATATCCAAGTTATTGCCCTGTCACATTACGACGCATCTTGCCAGCATGCCGCCAACGCATAAAATCACTTTTTTACGTCGAGAAGCGTCGACCTTTTCGGCGTTGGGGGCATAGTTGGACATATGCATACCGTATACACAGTGTATGGTCAATGTATGACAAACGTATGACCAATGTATAGCTAATGTACCTCCCAGCGAAAAATGTTCGAATTACGCTCATGGTACCTTCACAGAACGCCGGTGATCGTTATATACGTTATTCAATCGGCGGAACTATGCATCATATGTTACATACGTCAAGACACACTGGAGAAATGCTAAACGTACTTTAGACATATGTTAGGCATATGTTATCCATATGTTGTCAGTATGCAGAGTGTAGGTTCCGACTGCATTTAAAGTAGGTCAATGTAGTGCAATGTAGTGAACAACATTTGACTAACGTAAGTCTAACATACATCAACATATGCCTAATGCATACATAACGTACGGCGGACGTAAAATCCACACGTTGTCCAATGTTGTTGTAACGCATGCATAAAACTTTCCGACCCCCTGATGTGCGACGCCGTATCTTGACGAACGTCGACGTACATTGACGTATACCAACAAGCGCCTAATGCATGCGTAATACATAATGACGTATCCCGAAGGAGCGGCAAAAAATCACACACATCGACGTACGTTTGTGCGATGCAACGTAATGTGACAGCTCCATTAGATACACATTTGTTACTGCATAGAACTATTAGAGGCCTGTATGTCATCTGCGTAGATGTACATAGTAGGCTAAGTTATCATATACAGGTTAGGAAAAAACTTGAAAATTAAAAAAAAAACTAATATAGAAACTACTAACACCCAAAACCGCGAAGGTTGGCCCGAGAAAGATCAGGTAAAGACTCCTGAGTGCGGGACCAGACCAATCCAGTACCACAGCTGTCCAGCGTTGAAAACAAGCACCCTCACAGGAGCTTATACGTTATGGGCAGAATAAAAAACTTGTCACAAAAAAAAAAAAAAGAAAAAAAAAAAGAGGGGGAACCTAAGTCAATCCAATGGAACCTGCCACTGCTGAAGGCTATGCTGACAGAATTTGAATGTGCATGGCAACATTAAAGTTGCATAATCCGATGAAATGACCAAATTTTCAAAACTAAAACAATTATCTAGATTTTATTCTACACATGTAACTTAGATACTGGTGCACTTATTAAGCATTTGTCATCACATATAAGGGAATACTGGGTCAGTTTAATAGAATATGTTACTGCAGAAGCCTATGGTGTCAGAGTTTTGGCAACCTTGCCAACATTAATTTAGCACGTTTGCACTTCAAATATTTCATAAGTTAGAAAATAAAAGTTACCGCAAACTAAAATAATGTAGATAGTAATGATCAACCTAATATATTTATCTCAGAAGACTTACAGAAACTCAAAACCATCGGAATATGCAACTTTAATTGCTGATGTCTTCACTACAAATATCTCCAAAGGTAGCCATTTAAAATTAAATTTATTTAAAAGGAAAGTAAAGTAGATTATAAGATTATAACCATCAACCTAATGTATTTACCTCAGAAAATGGCGGAAACTCAAAACCATCGGACTATGCGACTTTAATGCAGTGATTATTGAATGAACCCTTGGAGAAACTTCACACCGAGTGAGACTACACACCTAGTAAAACTACACACCTAGCAAAACTACACACCGAATACAACTACATACCTACTACAACTACACACCTAGCACAACTACACCTACTAAATCTACACACCTAGCAAAACTACACAACTAGTAACACTTTGCACCTAGTAACACTACACCCCTAATGAAACTACACACCTAGTACAATTACACATGTAGTGCATGCCCAGTAAAGCTAGTGACCTAGTAAAACTACTCACCTAGTAACACTCTATACCTGGTAACATTATGCCCGGTACACATACGGTTTACGATCGTGTTTGCGCACCCACCTACCATATACGATCTAAAACTGCCCAAAAATCGTGAGGTGTGCACTCCCCTAGCACACCTACCGATTGCGATTCGCGATTTTTAGGGCTAAAACGGTAGGTGTGCGCTAGCCTTACGATTGCGATTCGCGATTCGAAAAATGAATCGGCCCGTTTTCAGTTTTAAGCGGATCGGGAGTTTTAGTGCGCGAATCCTATACGCTATGTGTGTACCTGGCATTACTCACCAAGTAACACTACACCCCTAGTGAAACTACACACCTAGTAGAATTACACACGTAGTGCACGCCCAGTAAATCTACTGACCTAGTAAAACTACTCACCTAGTAACATTCTATACCTGGTAACAGTACTCACCAAGTAACACTACACCCCTAGTGAAACTACACACCTAGTAGAATTACACACGTAGTGCACGCCCAGTAAATCTACTGACCTAGTAAAACTACTCACCTAGTAACATTCTATACCTGGTAACAGTACTCACCAAGTAACACTACACCCCTAGTGAAACTACACACCTAGTAGAATTACACACATAGTGCATGCCCAGTAAAGCTACTGACCTAGTAAAACTACTCACCTAGAAACATTACACACCTAGTGAAACTACACAACCTAGTAAATTTACATACCTTGTGAGACAACTACACGCCCAGTGAAAGCACATGCTTGGCCAAACTACACACCTAGTCAATGTACACACTCAGTCAAAGTACACACGCCCCATTGTTAAAACACCATGTGCAATGTGGATATAGTGTTTATGGGAGTATAAAACAACACATGTTAGTTAGTTACGCTGACAGCCCTGCAGATATCTCTTTACGAGGTGCACCTCCCCTACTCCGCCTCCCCCTCTATTTACAACTATAAGTGCCTGTTACGTGTTACTGTTAGTTACCTCCGGGCTGGTTCACTGGTAGCAGCACCCAGGTCTTTAAACTGTATCATCTCTGACAGACAATACACAGCCTGATCCTAACTAATCTTACTCAACGCTTTGCTTCAAAACAGCACCATTTATTAAACACTAAACCGAAATTCTTACATATGACTTATAACGCGTGTAAAGCATTATCTGAATATAAACTGCCTGGCGTGTGGAAGCCCTTCGCAGCGGGTTCCTCCCATAAAGCACTTAGAAGCAAACCACGCAGACAGTTCTGTCGGCGTCTAACTCGGTCACGTGGTGCTGTTAAAAGGCCCCGTCAACGTAACAATTCATCACGTATACTTGTCCCGGAATCCTGAACCATCAGTCGCTCCGCAGTAGCTCCAAAGCCCCACCCCACCCACCACCCACCCCTAGCCCCACGCTATGACCCATCTGACCTTACGACTACAGTCTCTCTGTTAGTGTTACAAACCACTCCACCAGCTCAGCACTGCCTGTACTTGAGCCTGAATAGTCTGATGGTAGCATCACGTTTTCGAAAGAAAATTTTCGCCCCCCAATTTTGTTAAAACTAAATTTGATCCGAGTTCACGTATGAACCATCTATTGCGGCATAGACAGAATACTGAGTCAATTTAATCAACCTATCACACTGCTGAAGTCTATGCCGTCCAGGATTTTGGTGTGCACACCAAAATTATGTTAGCACCTTTTCAGTTAAAATAACTCCAAGCATAACCATTTAAAATATACCTTATTTCTAATTAATGTAGCTATATTATAATGATCAACCTAATATATTGATGTAATAAAAAGATGGCATCAATTCAAAACCATCGAACTATTCAAGTTGCATAATCCGTCAGGTTTGATTTTCTGGTGATTTTAAATTTTACTTAACTATATGTTAGTTGCACTATTATAACCTACTGTAATCTATTTAGGAAATTTCTTTTAATTATGACTAACTGGCTTTATGGATAATTGAAGGGAAATTGTGCAGACCAATTTGTATGTGCACGGTAGTTGAAGCCAAGTGCAATACAATTCCATTGCTACATTAAGTAGGTGACGTCATCACCTCTGAAGTCTTTTGACGTTCCCAAATGGGGGGGGGGGGAGGGTAAGAAATTAATGATTAATGAAGGCACCAGTATCTAATGCCTGGTACACACCTACCGTATATGATTCGCGCACTAAAACTCGCGACTCGACCCGACCCGCTTAAAACTGAAAACGGGCCGATTCATTTTTCGAATCGCGAATCGCAATCGTAATCGGCCCGTTTTAGCCCTAAAACTGAGTTTTTAGTCGCAAATCGCAATCGCTAGGTGTGCACGGCAAGCGCACACCTAGCGATTTTTGTGCGCGAAACGGGCAGTTTTAGATCATATACGGGAGGTGGGTGTGCACAAACGGTAGGTGTGTACTAGGCATAAGTCAGATGTAAGATCAAATCGAAACGAGGGTTTTAATTTAACAAATATATGCCTTCCTCAGATTAAGCAAACTTATAGGAGCAAACAGATCTTTACATCACTTTGCTTGATTATGTACGTGAACATGTGTTGTGAGAGTGATGGAAAGTAACATGACCTGATATCCCACTCAGTCACATTATCCCGGCACTGAGCTAACACATCCTCGCTCTATCCTAATAAAGGTGAACGTCTGGCTATATAGTGGCAAGTATCAAATTTTAAGTCATTAGTTTAACTCGACCAGGGTTCGAACCCATGCAATCAAATCCCACGATCTACCAAAGCGGGAGACGGATGCTCAACTGATTCGGCCATCCCGTCTTCAAATACAGTATAACCCAGTTAAACCAAACTTGAAGGGACCCTAGAAATTTGTTTGGATTAACCGATCATTGGTTTAACCAAGCTTTGACTTTGACTTGGCATTGGCAAAAACGGTGGTGCATTATGAATATACAATGTATGTGGACACTGTGATTATTGTTTTTCATGTATATACAATTTAACCCCATTAAACCAACCTCGGTTAAATCAAACGATCAGTTAATCCAAACTTTTTTCAGCGACTTGGCAAAATACTTCCATTCATCTTATAAAAAAGTCTCAGATGTCCTTAAAACCACATGAAAGTTTTGTTTAACTGTACCAGAAGTGGCCCGGGGCCGACAATTTTGTTTGGATTAACCAACTTTGGATTAACCGACTTTGGTTTAACCAACTTTTTTATATGATAAATGGTAGTATTTTGCCGGGCCGCCGAAAAAAGTTTGGATTAACCGATCGTTTGGTTTAACCGAGCTTGGTTTAACGGGGTTGTACTGTAATATGAGCAGTGCTAACCACCTTAGTCCACACCAAGCCCAAGTCCATACCCAGTAGGTTTAATGGGTCGCAACAAAACCCCAGAATCACATCGGGAAGAGCGATGCCTCGGACGGTCAATTTGTGTATCGATAGTGTGAGTCATCAGGTGTGGGCGCTGTTTAGCCCGGCTGGTGATGGATGAGGTACATGCTGACGGGCAGCGGGGTGGGGGTGCAGGGGTGACCCGTCTGGGAGCAGCTCCACGGTGGGTGCGAGCAGGTTAAGGAGGGTGGGAGCGGGGTGGGGACGGGAGAGGATACCAGTATGTGAGCAGTTCAGGGTGGGTGAGAGCAGGTTAGGTTGGGTGCGACCAGGATGGTGACATGCAGAGGGGTGGGGACGGGGCATGTGACCAGTCCGTGAAGATGCGAGCAGGTTAGGGAGGGTGGGAGCGGGGTGGGGACGGGACAGGATACCAGTATGTGAGCAGATCAGGGTGGGTGAGAGCGGGTTAGGGTGGGTGGGACCAGGATGGTGACAGGCAGCGGGGTGGGGACGGGGCATGTGACCAGTCCGTGAGCAGCTCAGGGTAGGTGGGAGGAGGTTAGGGAGGGTGGGAGCGGGGTGGGGACGGGGGGATACCAGTATGGGAGCAGCTCAGGGTGGGTGAGAGCAGGTTAGGGTGGGTGGGACGAGGATGGTGACAGTTGTTTTGGGAGAGTTTTCAGTCGAATGTGTGCGCTGAAGGCTGCAAATCTGCAGCACTGAATGCGCACCGCTGAAAGCGGTCCCATGTGGTCATGAGTTGGCTTCCGATGGGTAGTGGTCAGAGAAATTGTGGGGGTAGGGGGGCGGAGGAAGGATAAAAGGCAGCCTAAGAGGCCAACCACAGTCCTCTGAGAGGGCCTCGGGAGGCTGGGTGGTTGGTGTAGTTTTACACCCCAGTAAGACCCTAGGGCATACCAGGACGTGCACCAACTTGTGACAGTGTGCACTCATGGCGACTTTATAGTGCTGCCCCACTGGGAAATCAGGCCACCGGCACCATGTCTGATGTCCCCCACAGTCACATTATCCTGACACTGTGCACCCAGTCCCTGTCCTGACCTCATAATGCCAAGCGCCGAGCAGCAACAGGTACATATTTTATAAGTCATTGGTCTGACTCGACCAGGATCCAAACTTCAGTCCCTCCAGATTCACCGGTATGCACAGTAAGTCCGGCCAAGGCCAGAGGAAGATGTGAAGTGAGGATGGGATTAGTTAGGCAGTGGGTGGGTGACGGGCAGCGGGGTGGGGACAGGGAATGTGACCAGTCCGTGAGCAGCTCAGGGTAAGTGGGAGGAGGTTAGGGAGGGTGGGAGGGGGGTGGGGACGGGGGCATGTATGTGAGCAGCTCAGGGTGGGTGAGCGCAGGTCAGGGAGTGGGTGTAGGTCACTGTGGATGTGAGCGGGTGGGAGTGGGAGGGTGGGTGGGTGTTTGAGAGTGGGTGGAGTGGGTGGGTAGGGATGTGATGAATGACTGTTCGCAGAATGGGATCCCCATGCAAGATCTAAGATCATATCAGGACCGCAGCGAGTTCTAGAAGTGTGCACCCATGGCGACTACCCAATGCTGCACAATCCTATGAAACAATGTAATTTTCAAAACCAAAGTACTTGATTCTACATTTGATCCTGCACACACACATATATATAGTAAAACCTCTCTATACCGACCCCTCCACAGATCGACCACTCCCCTATATCGATCGCTTTATTTGGGTCCCAACAATCCCATTGTAATAATATTCTAACTCTCTAAACCGACCACCTCCCTAAATGGACCACTTAAAGTCGGACCCATGGTCGGTCGATTTAGAGAGGTTTTACTGTATATCCAACTTAGTTGCGTTCGCACTTCGTAAACATTTATTGAATCAGAAGGAATATTATTAAATGACTTCCATAAAGCCTGTCACTCACACAATTTAAAAGATACTCCTATGATATCTAGTATTTCGGTGGACACCAATAACATTTTGTGTATTTTTTTTCATGTTGTATAATTTATTATGCAAATATTATTGGCTATGGTGAAATTGCATTATCCATTGTTGGGATTAAGACACTTTGGCACTCGTCTGGTTTCGACTAGCATGGTAATACATACACCCATCTATCTAGGACATGACCGAATTAAAACTGTACAATTCACTCTATATATTGCCCCTATATATGTATTTGTTGCTTCTGTTGTTTTCTTTGCTCCGACCCAACCTGTGATGTTGGGATGGGTACCTTACATACGCTCCCACACCCACACCCACACCCACACCCACACCCACACGTCGCTGCCTTATTACCACTTGTCATCCACATTTTATTTTACTTTAAATAAAGGGTGGCGCCTTTTCGCAAGTGCCAGCCAGAGTGTTGCTGGGGCGTAACACAACAATAATCAACCAACCTCCCGTGGCTCACTTAGAAGTTAGAGGACCAAGGTTGGGCTCCTAGATTACCTTTTCTCTCTCCACAACATCACACTGGCTGCCCGACTGCCCCCACCGGGTTGCCCCCTCCCCTGATGTCTCCGACCACTATCCACCGGAAGCCAACTCCCGGCCGCATGGGACCGCCTTTGGCAATGCCCATACAGTGCTGCAGATTTGCAGCCTTCATTGTGCCAACTTGACTGAAAAACTACCCCCCATAAAACAACAACTCATCTCACGCACACAATGTCCTGAATTCCTTCTCTCACGTCAGACCTCTATAATAAATACTTCAAATATATCCAAAGTTTGCCGATATTTGTGTGTGAAAGTTGCTCGAAAATAAAATAAAGTAGGCTAAACTGATCAACTTGTAAGTTGTATTCATTTCGATATAATTGTGGCAGAAACTCAAAACGATCAGATAATGCAACTATCACTGTAGTATCAGTAAATGTTTTAGATTTTTGGGTAAAACGGATCTAGTTATTTATTTTACAATGATAACATTTCCCCGCCAAATGGCGCTCAGCGGGCAATCCTTGCCGCGCTCCTCCTCCCCTCCTCCCCCTACCCCCTAGCCACCCCCACCCCCTGCCCTTGCCCTTCCTCAATGCCTCCCCCTACATCTCCTCCTCACCTCCCCATTCTGCTCTTCCTCCCATCCTCTCCTCCCATCCCAATCCTCCTCCCCATCCCCTCCCCACCCCCCTTCCCTCCGATCACTTTATTATATTGCCCTGCCCTTATCAATCAGGGGGAGTCACGTGACCCAATGTTCCCGCGCCCAGGGAGACACCGGAAGTTACACCCAGGGGACCGTGAGCGCCACCAGGGGGCGCTACGGTCGACTGGGGGCAAATTGACCACATGTCTGTATCCGCCCTCATAACCCGCCCACCACTACCACACACCCGCCCACCACACACACACAGGCAGTGCAATCACTCATCCAAGTAGTCATCCCCCATCTTTGCCTATTGATGCGCGCCGTGTTTGGTATTGAACCTGTTATGATGTACTATTATTATTAGTTCAATGATTCCTCAATGGCCAAATATTCCAATTATTAGCAATGGAGAAATATGAATAATGGTAATTTACCCGGTAGGTGTTATTACAGTGGAGTGGAGAGTACATTAATACTACATAATTTGTTCGGTTTAAAAAAAATTTAATTCACATTCTTTTTCTTTAGATCTACGCCGAGTTGAAAATCATAACCTATTTCTACTTCAAACAGCATGGTCTCATTAACACATCCCCGCCCCCCCCCCCCCCCCCCCCCCGGCCCCGCCCCCGGCCCCGGCCCCGGCCCCGGCCCCGGCCCCCGGCCCCCGGCCCCCGGCCCCCGGCCCCCGGCCCCCGGCCCCCGCCCCACTCGATATATATATCATACTTGTGATCAGGCTAGCGATCATCGCCGAGACACCCAGACACAATGACATACTTCGTGTATGCTCTCCATGCCGACCCCGACCCATAGTACTAGTACTACTACAACCCACCCTGCAACACCCTCTCCTATCCCTCATCATACCCCACCCGACAAGACAATGGAAAGTGCAGGTAACACTAACAGAGAACGGTTTAATACAAAATCGCCTCATCATAGTAGCCAGATAGCACACCACACAGCTATGTACAAGCCTATGATATGTAAATAGGAGTAGGCTAGTCTAGTAGTAAGAGTAGAAAAATAAAACACATATATGCCAAGAAAATCCAAAGAAATTAACATAGATTACTAACCAGACCAACCAACTATTTATCTGCTGCTGAAATGCAGGCAATCAAATACCTTATCAGCAGCTAATGTATGATAAGATAACACCAACACTACAGCTGGCCAGCATTGAAAACAAGCCTGAATACCCAGGTTTATATGCTATGGACAGTATAAATACAGCCTCAATAAAAAACCAAAATTTTAATCATAGATAACTCAATTTATAGTACGGGCGAGTGGGTGGAAAAGAAATGGTAGTACAGGGTGGATGCAACGCTGGCTTGCCATGAAGTGCCGATAGCTAGCGGCTGGCTGCCTCATCGTTGAATACAGCCCGCCGCGGTGACATGGGTGGATGGAGAGGAAACCGCCCATCATCAGTGAATCGTTCAGGTACAGCAGCAGTGTGGTGGTAGGTTTGTTTGTTTGTTGTTGTTTTACGTCCTAGCAACATCTAAGGTCATATCAGGACGGGTGGTGGTAGGTGAGTCGTTCCCTTCAAACCCAGCAATGCCAACATTGCGACCAATTCCACCTCACCTCCGCCCCTCACTCCGCCCCACCCCGCTTCTCACTCCGCGCCCACCCCCCCACCTCGCTCCACCATCCCTCACCCCACCCCACCATCCCTCATCCCGCCTCACCGCCCCTCTCCCCACCACCCGTCACCCCGCCCCTCACCCCGCCCCACTGCCACTCACCCCGCCCCAACGCCCCTCACCCCACCCCACCGCCCCTCACCGCCCCTCACCATCCCTCATCCCTTTCCACCGCCCCTCACCCCGCCCCAACGCCCCTCTCCCCACCATCCCTCACACCTCACCCCTCCCCGACGCGCTTCTCCCCACCATCCCTCACCCCTCCCCACCGCCCCTCACCCCTCCCCACCGCCCCTCACTCCGCCCCACCGCCCCTCTCCCCACCATCCATCCCCACCCCACCATCCCTTGCGCCGCTCCAGAAAAACGCCCACAACACCCAACACCCAACACTAGCAAAATGATCGCCTCAGAACGTCCCGCCGAGAGGACGTAATAGCAGCGCAACTACCACGTGACCTCCCACATGCCCCCCCCCCCCCCATCACGTGACCTCCCACGTGTCCTCGCGGCAGGGACACGCCCAGGCCTGGAGGACCACACACGCTGTCCCGGATGGAAGCTGGTAGCCGGCCAATCACCGCGCTGTACCCAAGTACATCCGATCACGCTGCCTGGAACAAGCACAGGGCCAATCTCCCAGTGCCACCCTACCAGAGGTCATGACCTCTCACCATGACCCCCTGACCTCTGATCAAGACTCATGATGTCTGATTAGGACCCCTCTTGCGAGTGTTTAATTACGGTGGGGTTAACTGCGCAAACGCGGTAACGATACGGTGAAGAGCAGGAATGCACATGCCGATATGGCGGCTGCATGGTCACGTGACTTGGTTCTGAACGGTGATTGGCCAGTGTAGCCCGGCAAGGGACTGAGTTGAGTGAATGAGCTGATCATTCTTACTGTGAACTTGTCATGGACTGGTTGTGTTTATTAGCACATACCTCCCCTCCTCCCCGCTTCTAAAAGTTGCATAGTCCGATGACATTCAAATTTTTTTTTGCATCATTTTTTAGATAAATATATTATAGTTGACTATTATTACCTACTATTCATTATTCCGGAGCCATTTGGATGAGAAATGGCAGATTTTGGAGCAATTTGAGCTGAAAGAACCGAACATCATTTTGGCAAGCTTGTCAAAAGTCTCGTTGATGTGGCCCACATTTACATCTCACGATGGTCATGTGATGAGGAATGACCTATTAATCTGTAGGTAGTCTGGGACCTGACTTATCCCATATATGGTACTGGGAATGGGGGCAAGACTAAAAAGGTAACGAGATTGACCTAATTGGTGAGTGGCCTCCCTGCCTAATGGCTGTCTCAAAGTAGGTGCCCAAAGGGATGGGAGGGTAATACAATTAACTGATTATTCTGTATATGCTTCCCCAAAGCTTTAGCTAATGCACCTGAACCTAAGTCGGATATATCAAATCAAATGTAGGTAAGTGCTTTGGTTTTGAAAAAAAATATGTTTCATCAGACCATGCAACTTTAATCTTAGTGGATTGGAGTCAGAACACTGAGTGAATCTTACCATCTGTGGAAAGAGATAGCTCAGGAAACAAACTGAAGAATCACACAGTTGTTCAAGCATATCAATATTAGTGGAAATAGTATGGATGCGTTTGTTTCTTTCAGTTTTACGTCCTGGTAATATCGAAGGTCATATTAAGTTGGGTACCGACTTGTGACAGTGCACACTCATGGCGACTGTATAGTGTTGCTCCACTAGGGATGATCCAATATCCCACATTATCCCCACACAGAGCAAACCACTCATTGCCCTATCCCAGTAATGCCAAGCCAAGGTCAAGTCAAATCAATGACTTACAAACTAACTACCTCTTGCCTAGCCTGGCATTCGATATTTATAGGATAGGGCAATGATTGGTGCGTTCAATTTCAGGATAATGAGACTGAGTGGGATTTCAGATCATGGTGCTGGTGATCTGTTTTTTCTAGTTTGGCAGTACTATAAAGTCAGCATGATTGTGTGCACTGTGTCGTAAGTCTGTCCCCGTCCTGATATAACCTTAGATGTTGACATGATGGAAAATCCCAATAAACAAAACAACATTGTCCTTCTTGTGTAAGTAGATGCTTGGGGTCAGTGTGAAGATGCAGACACTGCATTTACACACAACTCTGGCAAGACAAAAGCTTTTGCGGTTTGACACCATGAGCGATATTAGGGGGTGGGGGAACTGCGGTGGGTAGGGCGACCCGGGGCCACGCCCCTCAATCATACTGCCACGCCCCCTGCTCTACCACTGTACTAGAAGCCAATCAGCGCAAGGGTCAATCTTTGAGTGGCAGCTTGAGGTCAGTCACGTGGACACGAGAATCGGAGCTGTTCAGAAGGAGTGTTCAGACTGGAGTGGGCCTGTCTGTGCATGTGGGATCAGGATAACTCGAGAACCCAGAGAGAGGCCAGACAGAGGCCAGACAGATGCCAGAGAGAGGCCAGAGAGAGGCCAGGAAGAGGCCAGGGAGAGGCCAGAGAGAGGCCAGGGAGAGGCCAGAGATAGACCAGGGAGAGGCCAGAGATAGGCCAGGGAGAGGCCAGGGAGAGGCCAGAGAGAGGCCAGAGGGAGGCCAGAGAGAGGCCAGAGGGAGGCCAGAGAGGCCCAAAAGATGCCAAAGAGAGGCCAGAGAGAGGCCAAAGAGAGGCCAGGGAGAGGCCAGAGAGAGGCCAGAGTGTGGCTATTGTATCCCAGATTGACGTAAATCAGACTAAAGCACACATGGTTGATTGTAGGCATCAAGGCTTTGTTGTGTACCGCTAAATTAGAAGCTGCACTTGGGTGGCAAATTGCTTTAGCTTCATGACACAAGATTGCTGGGGGAATAATCGCCATCTACTGTCAAATTTCATCACTTGATTTAAGTTGCATAGTTCAATGAAAGCATCAAATTTTGAAAAGCTAAGCCCTTATCTAGATTTGAGCCTATATATCCAACATAGATACTAAGCATTTGATACCACCTAAAAGGGCATGCTAAGACAATTTAGCAGAACCTGTTGCTACTGAAGCCTATCGGGAAATTAATTTGACATGTTTTCACTCCAAATATCTCCTAAGTTAGTCATTTTAAAGCAAACTTACTTCAAACTATAAAGGAAGACAGATTATACTGATAAACCTAAGATATTTTAATCAGAAGATGACAAACTCAAAATCATCGGACTATGCAACTTTAACCTTGCAAGCTATGATAACCTGCTCTACCTGCGTAGGCAGTCAACGCTTTAGCCTGTTTTAGCTTTTCAAATGGACATCACAGAATGTTGAATGGGATAAAGCAGCAGGACCACATCCTCAGAGCAGCCAAGGGTGAGCAGTTAACCATTGTCAGTGTGCTCTATTTCTCCATAGAGAAAATTAACTGAGCTGCTCAATGCACTCTATTTGTACTCTATGTGGGTTGATCTTTATAAAGACCGGATGCGAGCGGCGAATCGGTAAGAGCACCGGCTGCCTTCCCACGTGGGAAGTCGTGGGTTCGAACACCGGCTGAGTCAAATTAATTAATTACCAAATTGATATGTGTCGCCACCTAGCATGGTACTCTGCATTACTAGGATAGGGAAATGACTGAGTTGCTCAGTGTCAGGATTATGTGACTGAGTGGGATATTGGAACATGGTGCCAACGGTTTGATCTCATAGTCAAACCAATGGCATACAAAATTGATATTGTCGCAACTTAGCTTGCCACTTGGCATTACTAGGATAGCAGAAGGACTGGATATCTGAGTACCAGGATAATGTGACTGAGTGGGAAAGTAGGTCATAGTCACAGTAGCCTGGTCACTCAGTGGGGAAGAACTATAAAGTCACCATGAGTGCGCACTGTCAGAGTAATGTGGTACCAGTCTTGATATTACCTTAGATGTTGCCAGGATGCAAAACCACAACAACGAAACAAACCTTGCAGATGGGATGGCCGAATGAGTTAGAGCGTCCGTTTCCCATGTTGGTAGATCATGGGTTCGAATCCTGGTTGAGTCAAACCAATGATTTAAAAATTGATACCTTTCGCTTCCTAGCCAGGCACTCGGCATTATTAGGATAGGGCAAGGAGCAGTGGAATGAAGAAGATCAATCGTCTGCGATTGAAATTTCCTCTGCTTAAACAACTAATGTACCAAACAAAAGCACAAAAGAAATGCTGTACTCTGCTGCCAACCCCAAGCAACTTAACGCATAATATTGTTTTGCTCACCTGCTTTCTATCAAACAGCGATATTAAAGGGTCTCCGAACACACTGAAATGTGAAAGATGACATCAACTTGACCTGCACGCTATGAGCTCCATAATGAACCTCAAGAACTGGCCCCATTGGTGTTTACGTTGGATTAATGATACCACTATAAAGCCAGCAGAGTACAGCTACATAGCCCAATCAAAATACCCGACTGTCACTGCCTTGATTTGACCTTACATATCCACTTTATAGATAATGGGACACTTATTAAACATGTCCTGCAGTTTGGTGCTCCAGTGCTACACTGCTTATGGTCGAAAACGTGTGAACAAAGCCAAGACATCGATGTGCACACCAATTTTGCATGTTTCCTCTTCAAATATCTCCAACGCTAACCGTGTAAAATGAAAATTACTCCAATCTAAAGTGAAGTACATTGTCCGTGATGCTGCGCAACATGGGTAATTTGGCATGCAGACACAGCCATAGCCGGCCCAGTATTTAAGGATGCCGTGCCTGCTGCCACCTATCGAGAAATGATTGTATTAATCTATTCCTTGTATGCTAACGCCACCTATCTTCACTTTTTAAGATATTAAACCTGATCAGCCTATGTAAATACCACTGGTACTGCTATCTGTAGAGATGTTTTGCACTAATTGTTATTCGCCACCTATCGATAACTGTGTACGAGCCTATATAAGGCTATGTTCTGGGGCAGAGAGCTCACTTCGACACGGGCACAAAGGAGGGCACTAACTAGCCTGAAAATTGCCACCCACCCAGCCCCACAATAGACAGTTACTAAAGGGCAAGGGTTAAAGTTTCTATGACCTCACTGTATTATTGAACTTGTTGTTGAATTGAACTTCTTCTTGAACGAAAAAGAGCTGGAGCTATAATAAATCCAACTTTAAACCATTTCGCTGTTTTGCTAGTCAAATTATAAGGATTAACCCAATATTTGTATTGTAAAAGCCTGAGGCAGAATTCAAAAAGATGCAATTATGCAAATACAAAAGTAGGCACCCATCCCAATATGCCCTCCTCAAATGTTGCAAGGAGGCATCACCCCAAGGACTCACTCCCCCCCACCTATCTCCATCAGCCATCACGTGGATACCTGTTATCTTGTTATCAGGCTACATCTGTTGAGATGAGGATCAGTCAACACTTGACCGACCAATCCCACAAGGAGGTGTTGACCCTTAATATCCCATACAGATGTCGATTTAGGTACCCGTTCCTCAGAGTTATATTACAGGTGCGTCACATTATTTTCCATTGTAAACAGCGTCACCTGGTGTTTTGTGAGAGTAGCTGCTTATATCTACTTGCATCTGTATATTTGCTATATTCTACCTGCTTTGGCGCAAACCTGGTGTGTCCAGGTTGCTGGGCCTGTTAACTGGTGGGATATAGTATAGGACGGTACAAGTGAGCGCCGGTAGTTGCACAAGGGCGGGATTAAGACTACCTGATAACACCAGTGTAAATAATATTTGCATAATACCTTATACAGTAAAAGCTCTCTAAATCGACCGCCCATTGGACCGACTGAAAAGCGTCCATTTAGGGAGTTGTATTTTCTTGTTACAATGGTGTTATATGGGCAATCGTTTGGGACCCAAATAAACCAATCACTATAGGGGAGTGGTCGATGTGTGGAGGTGGTCGGTTTTTGTTGTTTTTGGGGAGTTTTCAGTCAGATTGGTGCGCTGAAGGCTGCAAATCTGAAGCACTGTATGGGCAACACTGAAAGTGGTCCCATGTGGTCAGGAGTTGGCCTCCGATGGGTAGTGGTAAGAGAAATGGGGGGGGGGGAGGAAGGAAAAAGGCAGCCTAAGACTAAGAACCCAACCAGTCCTCTGAGAGCGCTGGGGGAGGCTGGGTGGTTGGTGTAGTTTTACGCCCCAGTAAGACCTTAGCCCATATCTGGATGTGCACCGACTTGTGACAGCATGCACTCATGGCAACTTTATAGTGCTGCCCCACTGGGAAATCAGACCGCCGGCATCATGACCTGATGTCACACACAGTCACATTATCCTGACACTGTGTCCCAGTCGCTGTCGAGGTGGTCGGTTCGAGAGGTTTTACTGTAGTCCCCCAAAATTCAGTTTAAATCTGATATGGACACCCAGCAATTATGCAACCTATTGATAGTTTCAGCGAAGCCTACGTTAGATATTATTATCGCCATTAAAGGAAAAAAAGGAAATGTAACTAAAGAAAGAAAGAAAGTTCAAGTCTTAAAACCAGCAGAAATTTAACAGACTAGTTACTAGCAATATGTGAATGAGGAAACCATTTCTGATGTCTGTGGAAAAGTGCAGATGGTAGCATATTAAAGTAACTGTGGATTTGATGTAGCAATGGTGATTTCTATAAGATTTATAATATCAAATGAGCAACATACACATGAGGGCTGTGTTTGTACAAATACAATATATATTTAACAGCCACTTATTATCGCATTGATGTACTAGAATGAAGAGTAGGTTGGAGTGACAAAGCAAGTGCAAGCACTGCATGTTATTGTCAACTTAAAATAGCTTTATTATGATTGAAACACAATATGCAGTTCAGTGTTCCCAGAGTGAGTGAGTAAAGGTCCGGTCACATACACGTTAGTGGACATAGTTGAACGAAGTGGAGGCTAACGTAGTTGAACGAAGTTGAACGTACCGGCATCCATACTTCTCTGTCATGCTAACTCGGTAATAATCTGGGTGGGCCGTGAGATCCGATTTAATCTTTGGACATGTTCAAAAGAGCGCTACACATACGTTCACTACCGTATATATGACTAGGGCTTTCTAGAGTACGTTATCATCACAGAGGCTACGTCGGCCTAAAACGTACCTCTCTTTTGAACATGTCCAAAGCTTAAATTGGAACTCACGGCCCACACACGTTCTTCTGACATTCTCATCACGGAGAAGTATGGATGCTGGTACGTTCAACTGCGTTCAACTACGTTAGCCTCCACTATGTTCAACTACGTTCACTAACGTGTATGTGAAGGGCCTTAAGAGTCTATAAGGAAATGAACAACCAAAGCAGTGATCAACACCAAGTGTGATCTGTCTGGTGAAGAGAAGGAACAATTGAGAGGGGAAGATGAACGAGTTGGACGGACGACCTGGAACCATTGCCCCTTATATAGTTTTGGGTCGACCTCTAGTGGCTTGGCGGAGAACCCTAAGTAGATGGCTTCCAAACCGTCAGCCTAAGTTGGCCCCTCCCCCTCACACTTTCTTTATGTGTTGCTGTTGCTCTGTTATTTCTAGTCAACCATATGCAATGAGAGAGACAGTCCAAATACAAATGTAATACTTAAAACCAAAATCCACTGAGATTGGCCCCCACTACTTCACTGGCCACAGCTGGTCCAGTGTATTACTAACAATCCCACCACAACAGCAGACTTCATATTGATGTCATGTATCTATAAACATTAAAACAACAAACTGCAAATAACAGACTCACATAGCTGACCACAATACCAATGACTTAAAAGCCAGCGCTCGCATTACGGATGAAGGCTCGGAGAAAAGCGAAATCGATATCCCATAGGTAGCTGTCGGAACCGGACAATCCGAGTCGGTTCATATATCGTATCGCGAGTGCTGCACCGTTGAGCACAATTAGACAATGTATAAACTATAGTGCTGCACCATTGAAGCTTATTAGATATACGCTACGCTATCATCTACGGGTGCAGTAGGGGCTCCAGAAGACCCGAAATCGCGTATCGCGGATCTTCATCCCTGCTTATTAGGACAGAGCAAGGACTGGTGTGCTCAGTGTCAGGATAATGTGACTGAGTGGGAGACCAGGTCATGGTGCCGGCAGCCTGGTTTCCCAGTGGGACAGCACTATAAAGTCACTATGAGTGCGCACTGTCACAAGTCGGTACCCATCCTGATATGACCTTAGATGTTGCTAGGACGTAAAACAACAACAAACAACAACAACAACTGGAATATTTCTAGCAAACTGACATTTACATACTGCTTGTCTAACTCCAACTGACCAGACCCTACATAAAAGCTTACCACAACTTTACCAAATGAACACAGAAGATAACTTCTGCTTACATTCTAAATACCATGTAAATTACTCACATTGATCTGACTCATATTGATGTAGTTATATGACATTACTGTTGCCATATTGCTGTCGAACTTGTGGGTTACAGAATCTCATTGTGTTATATGCTGCAAATTGTGATTTCAACAGTTATTGTATACCATACTCTATATACCATTTTTGTATAAATAATCCTGAATTTAAAAGTTGCTGGAAGACCAGTGCTTCGGCAATGATAAAAGACTTATTCAGCAGAATAAACATGTTTAACCCCCTCCCCCAAATAAAGGCTAGCCTAAAGTATATTCAGTTGTTATTTCATGTTGAAAGTTTTGTATTGTGACAGAACTTACTACAAGTACAAGACCCGTACCCTCTTCTCATGCGTCACTGTCAAAGTGTCAGACCCGACAATGGCCGTGTCTCAATGGGAGTTGTGCGTGTGTGTGTGTGTGGAGGTGGGAATGCTTCTTCTTAGTAGGAGTCATACAACTCTTGACAAATTAGCGCCATTCAGGCGTGAGGACGAGTGTGACGCCCTTCGCCACAGACTCTGCACACCACATACCACATACACACCACATACACACCACACACCGTAACATGCCCCATATAGACCACATCCCCTGAACACACCTTACACACCATATACCCAACACGCACCACACACTATACACCACACCCTGCACACCACAGCCTGCACAACACACCCTACACACCCCATACATACACCCTACACACCACACTCTATACACCGTACGCTATAGACCATACCATGCATACGCCCTGCACAACACACCCTCCCGACACTCTGTGGATCACACAAACCCTCCACACACACACCCTCCACACACAGCCTTCACACACACCCTCCACACACAGCCTTCACACACACCCTCCACACACAGCCTTCACACACACCCTCCACACGGCCTTCACACACACCCGCCACACACAGCCTTCACACACACCTGCCACACACAGCCTTCACACACACCCGCCACACACAGCCTTCACACACACCCTCCACACACAGCCTTCACACACACCCGCCACACACAGCCTTCACACACCCGCCACACACAGCCTTCACACACACCCTCCACACACAGCCTTCACACACACCCTCCACACACAGCCTTCACACACACCCGCCACACACAGCCTTCACACACACCCTCCACACACAGCCTTCACACACACCTGCCACACACAGCCTTCACACACACCCTCCACACACAGCCTTCACACACACCCTCCACACACAGCCTTCACACACACCCTCCACACACAGCCTTCACACACACCCTCCACACACAGCCTTCACACACACCCGCCATACACAGCCTTCACACACACCCTCCACACACAGCCTTCACACACACCCTCCACACACAGCCTTCACACACACCCTCCACACGCAGCCTTCACACACACCCTCCACACACAGCCTTCACACACACCCGCCACACACAGCCTTCACACACACCCTCCACACACAGCCTTCACACACACCCTCCACATACAGCCTTCACACACACCCTCCACACACAGCCTTCACACACACCCTCCACACACAGCCTTCACACACACCCTCCACACACAGCCTTCACACACACCCTCCACACACAGCCTTCACACACACCCTCCACACACAGCCTTCACACACCCGCCACACACAGCCTTCACACACACCCTCCACACACAGCCTTCACACACACCCTCCACACACAGCCTTCACACACACCCGCCACACACAGCCTTCAAACACACCCTCCTCACACAGCCTCCACACACAGCCTTCACACACACCCTCCACACACAGCCTTCATCAGTACATACTTTTCCACCCGTACCTCCATATACACCCTCCACTCTCCCCCCCCCCCCCCCCACACCATCACACACTCCCGCACCCCCCCCCCCCAAAAACCATACAGTGCCTGGGTTACAAGCAAGGACACCTATATTTAGTTATCTACGAATAAGAATTGCCAGCATGGCGTTCTAATAAAAACATGCATTCACATACATCGGATTAGTCAATGCCTACGTGTAAGAAGAGACACACAGTGACTGGTTAGCAAAAGACACATAGTCACTGGCTGAGGTGAGAAGCGACAGGTTTTTAGTGAAACTAAAGGCACAGAATAAATTCCCAAACTTGTCGCCGTTAATATGACTATCGCCGCTTGAACAAGATTAAATCATCAGCCATCAATCAATCGATCCATTGATCAATCAACAAAAGTGACCGTGGGCGTTGAGGCATTGCGACATGAGGACAAGTAGGAAAAGGCCGGATGGGTGGTTCTGGCAGAGGATGTTTCGTCGGTGACTTGTTGGTGATGGGGAGACCGGGAGAGCACCAGGCAGTTATCGTTTTAACTTTTAAGGATGGCTGGATACCGTGGTACTAAAGCCAAAGGGCCATAACCCGCGCCGCTACCCCCCGCCCCCTCCCACACACACACACACACACAGACACATGGACACACACGCACGCACATCCACGCGCACACACATTCACGCAGAGATGCTTCCACACCCCCATTCACGCGCACATCCATACACATATCCACATACACATATACACATTATGGCCCTGTCACACTACCATGTAACGACGTCAATGTAGGGAGAACGTGAAAAACGTCGAACTTCTCGGCGTAGTATGCAAATTTGGGCACAAGTTGAACGTGGATGCAGCGTAGTGGACGAGAGAGTAACGGCGGTAAAGTGTAGTGATAGCATCATTCAACGAGAGAGGACAACGTAATTACGCTCAGGGAACGTTATGTACGTTATTCCATCGCCAGAACTATGTTGCTTTATGTTACCTTACGTTACTTACGTCATGAAACGGTGGCAAAATGGTAAACGTACGTTGGACGTCCGTTAGGCGTCCGTTATCCGGGCATTTTCACTACACGGACTGCACGTTCCCACCACCTTTAATGTGGGTCAACGTAATGCAATGTAATGCAACATAGTGCAACGTAGTGTAACGTAGTGCAACGTAGTGACCAGCGTTTGACTAACATCCATTTAACGTCATTGACGTTCGCCGAATGCGTACAGAATGTATGGCAAACGTAAACCCTTACGTTCTAGTTACGTCAAAAGTTTTGAACAGGTTCAAAACTTTGATGCACGCCAACGTAACACAACGTAATGTGACGTAGCTCGACATCAGTCTAACATCATTCTGACGTCATCATAACGTAATCCAACGTACATCAACGTAATGATGAAAAATCACCACGTCAGGCTTATGTTGGCTCGTTACGTCGTAGTGTGACAGGGGTATTATCAACACAATTGGGTTTTCAGGGAAGGTCAAGTACAAACAGAAAGGGTGAGTGGGGTGGGGTGGTGACGGTGATGGTGATGGTGGAGGAAGGATGGGTGGGGGGACAGAGGGAGAGGGGTAGTGCCTCGATGTATGATGGTGAAGCGGTGTGATGGGAGTGGTGGGGTGGGAGTGGTGTGATGAGAGTGGTGGGGTGAGACTGGAGTGGTGGGGTGGAGAGGTGTGATGGGAATGGTTGGGTGGGAGTGGTTGGGTGAGAGTGGTAGGGTGAGAGTGGTAGGGTGAGAGTGGTTGGGTGAGAGTGGTGAGGTGGGAGTCGTGGGGTGGGAGTCGTGGGGTGGGAGTCGTGGGGTGGGAGTCGTGTGATGGGAGTGGTTGGGTGGGAGTGGTGGGGTGGGAGTGGTTGGGTGAGAGTGGAGGGATGGGAGTGATTGGGTGGGAGTGGTGTGATGAGAGTGGTGGGGTTGGACTGGAGTGCTGGGGTGGGAGTGGTAGGGTTGGGGTGGCTGGGTGGGAGTGGTGGAGTGGGAGTGGTTGGGTGGGAGTGGTTGGGTGGGAGTGGTGGGGTGGGAGTGGTGGGGTGGGAGTGGTGGGGTGGGAGTGGTGTGTTGGGAGTGGTCGGGTGGGAGTGGTGGTGTAGTACTGGTGTTGGTGGTGTGGTACTGTGGTGGTGGTGTGGTGCTGTGGTGTTGGTACTGTACTGGTGTGGTATTGTGGTGTTGGTGGTGTGGTAATGTGGTGGTGGTGTGGTACTGTGGTGGTGGTGTGGTGATGGTGGTGTGGTATTGTGGTGGTGGTGGCGTGGTACTTTGGTGGTGGTGGTGTGGTGCTGTGGCAGTGGTGGTGTTGTACTGTGGTGGTGGTGGTGGTGGTGTGGTACTGTGGTGGTGGTTATGTGGTGGTGGTGGTGGTGGTGTGGTGCTGTGGCAGTGGTGGTGTGGTACTGTGGTGGTGGTGGTGGTGGTCTGGTACTGTGGTGGTGGTGGTGGTGTGGTACTGTGGTGGTGGTGGTATGATGGCAGGCGGGGATGGGTGAGTAGACATAGAGTTTGTATGATGGTGTTTGATGGAGCGGCGCCGCTGGTCAATGGACCGGAACGAAGAGGTCTGCAGCACCACGAGAGGCAGCCAGTCGGGCCTGCAGGCCGGCACGATGGCGGGGGTGGCGCATTACTTTAATTAGGCACCCTTCGTGGACGAGGGGGAAATGGCAGAACCACGGCTCGATACCGGATAGCTTAAATACTGGCACTCATTGGCAATCAGACAATAAATAAACAATATATAAATAATAGACAAAACACCAGACGTCAAACATGACCCTCTATCTTTGTTGGGGTCCACAGAGGGACCCATATGATACATGGACGGTTGTGTGTGTGTATGGGTGTGTTAAGAGTGTGCGACAAATTGAGATGGATGACCAGCTCGTATCCGATAAATAGACGGGATCACGGTTTCGACTGCGCATGTGCTGAAAATGCCGTTGGCAGCAAAGCAAATGCAAATGGCCATTGAGTTTGTCGATACGCATCGGGAAAAACTTCAATTTTATTCAAAGAAATATATAACCAATATCTGATTAACCCTACTAATTTTCTAGTTCTACATATGTCATTAACCATAGGATATAAATAAAAACATGAATAAAATAAGTAAAACTGACTCTGGCTATGGCTCTAACATTAGTCTGAGTGCCCAGATTTGTCTAAATCTAAATGCACATGGTATAAGATGTGCATATTATATTGAGGTAAATGCAATGCTGGATAAAAGATAAATATCTTAATTTAGTATATATATTTTTTAGTTGGTATTCTATGTTTCAAACAAGAGCTGAGATGAGCTGCGGGCTGGATACTTGTGGAGTAGACAGCACCGGAAGTAGGAGTTGAACATGGGACGCTGCCCCGTTATCACATTAATGACGAGGCCGTGCCGCATTAGTGACGGATAAAGTGTTTATTATCACCTGTGTGTGTGGGGGGGGGGGGGCGTGTCGACGTGCCCACACCAATAACCCAGCCAGGCTGTACATAAAACCACAAAGTCCCACCCTGAATCTGTCACAACCCACCCCCACACCCACCCTCCCTGCTCCCCCGTATTGTCACTTTCCACGGTTTTCATTGCCATTGTTGTGGTGCGTGCGCAGCCCCCCACCCCCATCCCACCCGACCCCATTCCTAACTTCCCATCTCCCTTTCCGCGCCCCCACCCCCTCCCCCTCCCCTCCCCCTTCTCCCAGACCGCGGAACTTCGACAAAGGGGGCCCAAGCCATGTGTGGTATGACGGAGGTGAGGCGGGGCGGGGCAGCCGGGGAAGGGGGAGGGAACATGGGGCAGGGGCGGCGGGGGGACGGGAGGGGGGGGGGGGCACTGCCACGGGTGCATTATGGCCAATGGCAGGAGAAAGCTAGACTCGCCGAGGAGGGGAGGGGTGTAGATGCGCGCACGGTTGGCATAGCAACCACTATATTCAATGCCCACTTGACACCCACTCCAATGCTGATGTGGGGGGGGGGGGCGTGATGGTGGGGGGGGGGGCCGTAGGCGAGGCTAGGTGGTGGTGGGGTGTGTAGATGGAGGATGGGGTATGTATCTCTATATAGACCACGTGACCGCAGAGGAGAGCGGGATTAAACCGGCCGAGTGTTCCACTCAGACATGCGCAGTGCCTCGTTAGGCCTGTTTCCGGTTGTTGACGATGATGCCGGAGGTGGTGGCCAGTGATGCCGGGGACGTGCTTCCTTTATCGCCCGCCCTTACCCGTGGCGACACCTGGCGGCGGACGGGTTGGGGGGGGGAGGGCGGCGGTGACACCTGGCGGCGGGCGGGGGTGACACGGTGTACAGCCGGGCGGGGTCAAGTTACAGACGGAACAAGACATCTTTATTAGCGCTCACAGTCACACACCACCAGTTTCATCCCTCGTCCGTCCCCTATTATCGCCCGCCCATCGCGCTTGCCCAGACATCTGGGCAAGTGACTATATACCACCACCCTCACCGGCCAGTTTGTGTTTCCTTCCCACCCAGCCCTCCAAAGAAAAAAAACCCACATAAGAACCGCATTTTAATTGACGAAGAGTAAGACTAAGTAAGCATTCATTGTTCTATCCTAGTAATGCCGAGCACCAGGCTAGTTAAACTTAAAGCTGCATAATTTGACGAAATGTCAAATTTTCAAAACCAAAGTCATTATTTAGAATTGATTCTACATATCTAACTTAGATACTTGTACACTTATTAAGAATTTCTTGCCAAATAGAAGGGAACACTGAGTTAATTTAATAGAACCCGTTACTGCTAAAGCCTATGGTGTCAGAGTTTTGGCATGCTTGCCAAAACTAATTTGATATGTTTGCACTTCAAATATCTCAAAGGTTAGCCATTTAAAATAAAAGTTACTTCAAACTAAAGTAAGGTAGATTATAACAATCAATTCAATATATTTATCTCTGAAAAATGCCAGAAACTCAAAACCATCGGACTATGCCACTTAAAAAAAAAAAAAGTATTTGATTTGACTCAGCTATGTGTTCTAATCCCATAACCTACCAAACTTGAGTGATTGTGGCTTTACGTCCTAGTAAGATTAGAGTTCATAATCGTATCGGAATGGGCAACGAATTGTGATAGTGCACAATTTTGACGTGCTTTCCAAAATTAATTTGGTATGTTTTCACTTTAAATATCTCAAAAGTTAGCCATTTAAAAATCAAAATTACTTCAAAGTAAACTCAATGACCCCAACAGCCGATGTTTACATGTTGTGCTAGGGGGCCCTTTACTTTTTGTGCTAGGGGGTCGTTAAACAAACAAACTGACAAAATCAAACTAAATTCAAGTATATTATAATCACCAACTTAATGTATTTATCCCATAACCTCGAAGAAACTCAAAAACCATCGGACTTTGCAATTTCACTAATAGTTATTCCACCGTGTCGTGTCGTTGTGGTTTGAAGACCCAAGTCACGCCATGTTTTAGGAAGTGAACACCAATAGCCTGTAATGGGTGAGTCTCATCAGCCTTCATTTGTTCCATATGTGAATTGATTGACAGAGTCCCGATCGAGTGGAACAGTACCATCTCCTAACCTTCCCCCCCTTCTCCCCACCCCCACCCCCCACACACTCCATCCCCCACACACTCCCTCCCCCTACCACCGACCCTTCCCCCACCCTCCCTACAACCCGCTTCTCCCACCCTTCCCACACCCTCCACCCCACTCCACCCCCACCTCTCCCCCTCCTCCCCCCCCCCCCACTCATCCTCCCCTCCCACCTACCCAAGAGCTGCTCACACTGCGTAGACAAGATTTTCCACATCCTCCCAAAGACCCGCATCTACCCGGCACAATGGCTGCCCCCGCCCCCTCACCCCTGCCCCCTCCCTCACGCCCCCCCGCCCCCCGCCCTCAGCCTCTAATTGCGGCTGCTGTAAGGAGCCCCTATTAGCATCACTCAACACGCCACTTCAACTTCCTCATTGTCTCTTCTTCATACAGCCTCCTCAACCAGCCCCCGAGAATCCTGCCACCCCACCCCTTACCCGCCACCCCCCGCTCCAACTAGATCCAGACATCTTGGATTCAAACAAGACAATACCATAGCAACAACATCAAAACAACGAATCACTCCCGAAATTATGTTGAGCACAAATTTAGGCTAGGCTTTAATATTAGATGAATTCTTTTAAATAATTACAATAAATAGCCTTACCTCGTTTAGAAAAGAGTAATGTCTATAGCTTTGGTGATAGCAGGATGGAGCGGTGGGTTCATTCTTGACGAATGTTGTTACATGTTCTTGTAAGTTACATTGTCTAATAGTTTAGAGTTTTTGTCATATTTATATATATATAGTATAGTTATACGAGTCTTACCTTGGTACAGATGATGGATAACTGTTGTTTTACCGAGGTATAAGCCTCGGATAGATGTGGGCTAGGGAGAGAGGTAAGCACGTCCGGTACCAGCAATCTTAACCTACTTATTGAGGATAAAAATGACTTTCGAACAATGGATACTATTACTTTACCGAAAAGGTACACCAACGGAATAGATGTGGCAGGGTGTGGCGGGAGGGCCCTAGCCCACATCTATCCGAGGCTTATACCTCGGTAAAACAACAGTTATCCATCATCTGTACCAAGGTAAGACTCGTATAACTATACTATTTTACCTCGGTAAACAGCCTCAGGCTAGCCTCAGGCTAGGGAGACCTTTACATAATTCATTTTTATCCTTAATATCATTCTTTCTTATTATTATAACATTCTAAATTTTTGTTCTCACCTATTCTTGTTAGTTGGCGAGAAGACGCTTTGCAACGCCGGTAGGCTTTTCTAGTCGTTTATTATAATGTTTTGCAAACGACTTAGCCGTCTTCCAGCCTGCATGCGCTAGTATTCTTTTCACAGAAATACCAAGCACCCGTGCCTTGGAGACCATGGCTCCTCTAGTTGAGTGGGAAGAGTATTTACTCGTATCCACTCCAGCCAATTTCAACACCGTAATTGTCCATCTGGCAAGTGTGTCTCGTGAAATCGCCTTATGTGGCTTTATAAAGCTCACTAATAGTTGTTGTGATGCACGTAAATGCTTTGTCTTGTATATATAAGCCCGTATGGCCGACACAACACATAATTTCCGATCATTCGGAAAACAGTCTAAGTGAACCGTTGATAAAGGGTCACCTAACGTGTTCGATTTAAGCAATTTTTCTAAATCAAACGTAGCTTGTTCCTTGTCTATTTCTAATCCAGTTAAGGATAAAGCAACAATCGTCTGTCCTCTGTGTCCGGTTACTAACAATAACAGGACCGCGACCTTAAAACCTAACTGTTTTATATCTAACCACGAGTTGTGAGGCCAAGCCTGAAACAACTTAAATACTATAGAAACATCCCAAAACCGACTATACTTTGGTTTTGGAGGATTCCTTTGATAAATTGAACGAAGTAAATAACAAATAACATAATGTTTTCCAACTGTTTCGCCATCAATTCTAGGTAATATAATTGATAACGCACACCTCGCCGCATTAATCGATCCAAAGGAAAGTCCTTCATCCTCTAGAGAACGAAGAAACCGAGCTACTTGTGAAATCTTTGGATTTGTTGGCTTAACTTTCATTAACAAACAATGTACACCCCATTTCTTTAAATAGGTTGTATACATTTTGACAGTTCCTGGCCTCCAGGCATCCGATACTATCCTATCCTCAGTAATTCTGTCCAATCCAAATTGCTGTAGCTGCTTCCTTAGAAAAGGAATGCCAATAGGGGCGTCGTTGACACGTCGCCGTGAACCACTAGCGGTCCGTGGTGCGTCAGATTCCCGAGTTTTCTTGGGAATCGTATATGATCTTTTGCCAGTTGTGAAACTACTGGCAGCCAAGGTTGCGTGTCCCAATCGGGCACCACCAGTATCGCATGTGCTCCCCGTTCCATACCGGCGAATGCAAGGGGATTATTTTCCAGATTATTTACACCAAGCAACGTAAGTATTAACTACAACAGGTTGTCATTAGAGAGAGACCACTCTAAATGGTCATGGAAATTTCTACTTTTATAATCTGCAAGTGTATTTTGTGACCCTGGAATATGCGCTACAGTCAGCCAGACTTGTTGAGCCTGTGCCCAGTTCCAAATCAGTTTAGATAACTGATTGCAAGACTTTGATTTGGTTCCACCCATGTTACGAATATATGCCATGGCAGTAGTATTATCAGTTAGTATTCTAACCTGTGATTTATTTATCTTTACTAAACTACGTAAGCCCAGATAAATAGCACGCAATTCTAGTGCATTAATATAGTCTGATTTTTCATCATCAAGCCATCTACCTCCTGTTGTGACCCCATCTCGATGAGCTCCCCAACCTTCTAACGAAGCATCAGTAGTAATTACTGTATTAGGTTCCGCCATGCGGATTGGATTTGGTGAACTTGCTATATGTTGCATCCACCATCCAATATCCTGTAACCCTTCTTGCGAAATAAACATCTTTCGCTCAAAATTGCCTTTAGTTCGTGCTAACGCTAAATTTTTATCTATTTCTAGCGACTTAATATGGGCCTTCCCATATAACACAGCAGGTGCATATGATGTCATTATGCCAATAAGAACAGCAACCTGTCTAATTTTTGGCTTTGATAACTTAATAAGCTGAGTCGCTGTAGTCATAAACTTAATTAGTTTTTGTTCTGTTATCGACACTGTAAGGGACTGTGTATCCAGAATAAACCCTAAACATTTGAGTTGTTTTGTTGGTTTTAAACACTGACTTTTGTTGATGTACATAAAACCCCAATTTAGTGAGTAATGCACATAAATCCAAAACTGCATTCACACAACCAATTTGTGTTGATGCTATAATAAAAGAATCATCTATGTATGGAAACATTATGTGACCCTTCCTCGCCATTACCGAGAAAACAGGTTTAAGCAATTTAGTAAATAAACGAGGCGCACAAGCTAAGCCATTCGGCATGCAGGTAAACTCATAGAGTTGGTTATCCCAAATAAATCGAAGAAATTTTCGGTATTGTTCCATTATGGGAAGCGTATAATATGCATCCTGTAAATCAACACTAGCCATCCACGCATCTGGTGTAATCAGATCTCGTGCCGTATCTAGAGAGAACATTTTAAAATGTCGATATTCCACCCTTTTATTAAGGATTGTTAAATCCAGGATCATTCGAACATCACCATTAGGCTTCGGTCTCGAGAAAATGTTTGAAATAAACTGTCCTGAACAGTGTGTCACTTTTTGTATAATTCCTTTCTCAAAGAATTTATGTACCTGTTTAGTTAGTGCCTCTCGTTCAACTGGTTGAATGTTATATGGAAAAGGTATTATACTTTGTACAGGAATTTGTGTAAAGGGAATGTGAACACCCCTAACTATTTTTAAAATTTCTTGGTCACTAGTAATTTTGTGCCACTCAGAAATATGATTACTAATATTACCAGCCACAAAGTTGCTTACAGTTTGTGTGTTTTTAGAGGCTTCAGGGACTTGTAAAGTTTGTGTTTGGACCTCTACTTGGACCCGCCCCTGGGGAAAGGTCTCGACGAGTTGAACCCTCGGCCTATTGGCCGTGCGGTGTTGTCGGTCCAGCCTGGGCGAGCGCCCCGGCCCCGAAACCCTTGACCGAAGCTTGAACTCGGTCTGGTTCCTCTGGTGAACCGTCGTGGACGAAAATCCCCTCGTGACTTTTTGAAACGAGGAGCTTCCTGTTTCTTCTTGCCATCCATGTTTTTGCCACTCTTGGCTGCAGTCTCTACCTCTTTATAGAGGTATTGTAGTTGACCGCCAAACATCTTGGTGTTATCTAAGGGTCCCTTTAATCGGCTCTGGAGCAAGATAAAGCGTAAACTCCTTCCCCTCATTATCGGTAACCTTCTTAGAGCGAGCCACTTCCTTGCCAGCATCTGTGCAAACTGACTTGAAGACATTTTCATATCTTCGATACGACAGGTAATTACCTGCCGCCGCTAACACTGCAATGCCTTTGTCCATTGTCTTAGCCAAAGACGAGAACTTATTTTCACTCTGCATCCTATTAGCCACAGGAACAATAGCTGTTAGGGTAGCCAACACTGCCTTATGCACTGTGTGCAACACATCCTCAAACTTCTTACGGTCATCCGTCATATTGACATCCCGATCCATTTCTTTAATGATGGAGTTGGGAACACCCTTTATGCCTGTTAACTCATCTCCTAACTTGGAGATAACCTCCGCCGGTTTGAACGTGCGGAAATGACCATTCACGGTCTCGCGCATAAGCGTAGTGGTTTTAACCCGCTTAGCCTTTGGCTTCTCCACCTTCTTAGCCACTTTAGTGCCAATGTCCGCATAGACACCTTCATATATGGTGTCTGAGTCTGATTCCGTAGAAGTAGACTCAGTGGACGAATCAGAAGAAGAATATTTCCTCTTCCTCTTCTTCTTTTTGGACTTAGTCTTCCGCTTTTTGCGAAAACCAGTCTCTGCCCGCTCCTTGGTGAATTCATCACCCGAAGAAATCACCTGTTTCTTCTTCTTCCTCCGTTTAGGAGAAGGAGGAGGAGGAGCCTTAAGCTCCACCGCCGAGTCTGTGTCCAAGAAATCCTCATACGAATCCTCTTGGACACTCGGCCTACGCCGCTTCCGAGACACAGGCGATTTGGCAGTCAAGATGTGGCTTTCCAATCGTGCAAAGCGAGCCTCCCAATCTGGAGGCGCAGGCACATCAGGCACTGCGTCCTCGTCCGGGTCGGAGAGGATATGCGCCCGGGGCTGTGTCGACGGCCCTGCCGACAACACAGGTGAGGAGTCGTACTCCTCGTCCACTCCACTCGGAACACGCCCCTCGGCTGCTGCTGCACCGCGCTTACACCGCTTCGTGGCCATCGGGAGCTGAAACAAAGATTTTTGGTCAGTCCCGGTATATATATATGTCACAATATGGTTGTTTCAAACTCATTTGGACATCTATTGGTGTTAGAGAACGTGTTTATACCGTTATAACACAGGCGTAATAAGCTAAATTTGTGCGTGGGTTGTGGGTCAAGCCCAAGCCTTACGCGGTGTCGGGATCAGTGTATCGGCCCGCCCATCCCTCTGTTCCGCACACTTCTCCCACCTGTGACTACTACGTCAACAAGTTGGAGAAAATGCTACGAAACTCGGAGAAACGCCTGAAAAAGTTTTGTCTAGGGGAGTCTATAAAAGAAACCCAGGAGGATCTCCAACATTACTCTCTATTAGAGTACGAGAGAATTTCCACATGAGATAGGGCGAAACCCACATCTCTACCCATAGTCACACGGTGACCCGGGTGTTGACAGAACCGCTAATGACCGGCTTGGTTCCTTCGAGAAACCCACTCGAGTGTTCTATCCTTGGTTGTTTATAACCAAATAACTCGTCCAAATTGGACCAACGAAAGTCTAAACTTTCCATATTGATGCTCTAATGCATCATAATTACGCTAACCACAGTTTTTATTATACTTACTGCGTATTTGCTTGTATGTAGACTAATTTTGCCGGAGCAACCCAACGACACGTTATCCAGTCGTGAGTTGTATATGCTAATTGCTGGTACCCGACGTGCTTACCTCTCTCCCTAGCCTGAGGCTAGCCTGAGGCTGTTTACCGAGGTAAAATATATATATATATGTACATATATGTATGTATATATATGCTGTATAAGAATTATACGAGTATAATAACATGGAATACTATACTATCCTAGCACCCACACACCAGTGATCGGGTGCTGGAACATCACCAACTCATCTACTGCTCATGCCTCAGCTCCGATGGTGGCGCCACCGCTCGCCTGCTCACTGTCCTACTCACTTGCTGCTGAGAATTGTTAGGTATTTTTAATACTAGGTTGATCAGCATAATTTAGTTTAAAGTAACTTTTGATTATAATTAAAGGTTTATCTGATCTACATTAGAAGTAAAAACTATAGGCTGAGAGAGAGAAGACGAGAGACCGAGACCGTGAAAGAAAATGAGAGACTGAGACTTCGAAATGCAGGACCCCGTAGCCCTCAGCTGTCACAGGCTCAACAAACTGTGCTTAGTATTCCCCTCTCTATACAGTAAGAAATGCTTAATAGATGCATCAGTATCAAATCTGGGCAAGTGTTTTGGTGTTTTTTAATGTGATGCTGTCCCTATTTTTGTTCCTTAAAAAAAGAGAGAGAAATGAGAATTTTTAGGTGAACATTTTATTCAGCAGAATTACAATTTTTGTTCAGCGCCGAGACACTCTACGTAGTCTTCCTACCATGGACATTAAAGTTGCATAGTCCGAGGGTGTTGAGTTTCTGTAATTTTTCTGAGCTTAATAATTTAACCCGATCGTTATAACCTCTGCCAATTTGGATTTCCACCGCTGTGTATAACTTACAGCGTCATCAAAGGCCAGTTGCTCTCATACCATGTCTATGTGGTGTGGGAGGTAAAAAATCCCTTGGGTCAGTAAAAGTGTAGGCTCGGGCTTTCTATCGACAAACTGTCTAATGTTGAAAACAAGCCTATTCAGGCTTATCCATGATAGGCAGTATAAATCTTCAACAACAAAAAACAAAAAAACAAAAAATAATCGACCTTACTTTAGCTTCAAGTCCTGTTTATTTTAAACAGTTATTGTTTTGAGATATTTGAAGTGCAAACATGTCAAATTAGTTTTGGCAAGCTTGCCAAAACTCTGACACCATAGGTTTTAGCAGAAACAGGTTCTATTAAATTGCCTCAATATTCCCTGATATGTGGCAACAAATGCTTAATACGTGCATCAGTATCTAAGTTACATATGTAGAATCAATTCCAGATAATTGTTTTGGTTTTGAAAATTTGGTGCTTCATCGGACTATGCAGCTTTAAATACAACTCAGATAGGTGGTGTCCCTGCATGTACGCAGATAGGGCAGACTATTGGAGCGAATCGGGTAGGTTCTTTATTATTATTCACGCGGAAACCTTAGTAAAACATGGCAGAACTGTGACGGTGCTGCTAATCTCACACACAAGGGTTCCTTTATCTGGTCCCCGTGTCCAGCCCGGCACCGCGAAGCTCCTTGAGTTTTGTGAGGCTAATATGGAAAGCCCCGTCCCCACCCGCCCCGCCTCCCCTCTCCTCCCCTCTCCCTCTTTCTCTCTCCTCCCCCCCATTTCCACCCTCCCCTTCCCTCTCCCCCTCGATCTCCTCAACACGTCTCCCCTTCCACCACTCCCTCTCCCCCCTCCCCCTCCCCTCCGCCTTCCCCTCCCCACCCCTCCCCTCCCTTTCCCCCTCTCCTCTTCTCACCCCCTCCTTCTGCCCCTCCCTCCCTCCCGCCCCCCTAGTGGGCGTTGTGTGAATCAGCCGACAGCGGGCGCGTGTGGAGGGTCAGGGTTTGGCGGGAATTGGGGACCAGGGTGCCCGGGCTCAACACATGACACTCATTGGTTGTAATCAGGAGGGTTTCGTTATGAGGGTAATGGCAGGCGGTGAGCTCTCCGGGGAGGGATAAGTTTACCTCCACGCCGAGGACTGGTCTGAGAGCTCGATGACAACTTAATAACAGCCTCGTTGTGGCTGGCTTAAAAGTGAATAGACAGAGAGATTGAATTATTTCAAAGTATGCTCGGCGTGTGTTTTGGGGTGTTTTTTTGGTGCTAGTTTTTGTTTCTTTAGTGATCGTTTGTTTATTCTGCTTATAACAGTTAAAGTTGCATAGTCCGATGGTTTTGAATTTCAGTATTTTTTCTGAGATAAATATATTAGATCGATCACTAGTATCTACTTTACATTAGTTCAAAAGTTACTTTTATTTTAAATGGTAAACTTTTGAGATGTTTTGAGTGCAAACATGGAAAATTAGTTTTGGCAAGCTTGCCAAACCTCTGACACCATAGACTTCTGCAGTAACAGGTTCTGTTAAATTACCTCAATATTGCCTTCTACGCAGAAACAAATGCTTAATAAGTGCATCAGTATCTACGTTAGATATGTAAAATCAAATCTAGATAATTGGTTTGGTTTTGAAAATTTGATATTTCATTGGACTATGCACCTTTAAGTGCACTTGTTTTCGCCGCTGTGCAGTAGTCGTCATAATGCATATGGATTAATTTCCTTTATCAATAATTTCTGTAAACTTCTGTGTTTGGGAAATTCCCTATTAGTATTACTTTTGGTTTCCGTTTATATTTGTGTACGTAGTCAACACTGGGTATGCAGGTATTGCAGGTATAGCAATACCTCAGGGAGTTTGATGCCCCGGCCCTGCAGAGTTGTAAACCACTGCCTTGTGGTACAGGTTCTTGACAGAACTGAAGGCTAAGGGAGCAAACCCTAAGCAGAAAACCATGTCACTGTGGCAGCATTAAGGGCGGTTGAATTATGGAACTCCCAACATCTCCCGACCAGCCACTGCAGGGACAAATAGTTTTGCGCCTGTCTCGACATGTTCTTGCTGGTGTGAAACCTCTATTTGCTCCCCGAGAGAATGCCGCTGGTAACTTGCAAAAGCCAGCAGTACTTCAACACTTTTGCAGGCAGCTTTCATGAAATGATGAGTCAACATTTGTAGTACGATGTAGCCATGCAATTAGTGTTTTGTTGACCCAATGCTGTCCAATCTAGAAATATTACTCTCCGACTAAAACATTTATGATTCATCTAAAATATCACAACGATATTTTTGGTTGTTCAACCGGAGTTAATACAATATTCATCAGAGGCTGAGGGGAGGGAGGGCTGCTCAGTGCGCCAACCGGAAGTGCAACCTCACGGGTCACCTGCACCCTGCACTTCCGGTCACTCGCGGATTCAGAGTGCTGGTTTTGGGACACCCGCGTTGTGGTTGTGCCGGTTGTGACAAAGGGAACTAGACAAAGACACAACTCCCCACTGACATAACGTGGACATGTCAACCTCTAGGAAGGGGAATCCACAATATTCACAACGCATGCAACATCTGACGGCGACAACAAACACTATGGTTGTGGGACCGATGCCACAGTACGTACAAAAGCTATGGAAATTACTAATTTTCAAATGCACGTATGTCAGTCAAATTTTGGGATATTTTGAAAATTCCAAAAGTATATTGCTTTTAGGTCACTGGAGCTTCCAAGAAAAATAAAATGTTCATGTTTGGACCCTTTTAGGAGGGAACCAAACTAGTCAGTCACTATTAATACACAATATTCAGAACGCATGCTGCATCTGATAGCGACGACGAACACTACGGTTGTAGGACCATTGCCACAGCACATGCATGTGAATATCGTGTATTGTAGCATGGGCAGGAATAACGAGAGAAAGTGAGAGCGAGAGAGAGAGAGAGGGGAGGGGAGGGGAGAGGATGGTGCGGGTTGGATCAGAGCGAGACAGGGTGAGATCGAGAGAAAAGGTATATTACTATTATTAGACAATGAAAGCGACAGAGAGCAAAACAGATCAAATGAGGCACCGAGGGACAGGGACCGCGATATAGACAGTGAGAGCAGCAGGAGAGAGAGGGGGGCCAGAAACAGTGCACACAGCGAGATAGGTTAAAGCTGCATAGTCCGATGAAATATCAAAGTTTCAAAACCAAACCAATTATCTAGATTTGGTTTTACATATCTAACTTAGATACTGATGCACTTATTAAGCATTTGTTTCTGCATAGAGGGCAATATTGAGGTAATTTAACAGAACCTGTTACTGCACAAGTCTATGGTGTCAGACCTTTGGCAAGCTTGCCAAAACTAATTTTCCATATTTGCACTCAAAAGTTTACCATTTAAAATAAAAGTAACTTTGAATTAATGTAAAGTAGATACTAGTGATCGATCTAATATATTTATCTCAGAAAACAATACAGAAATTCAAAACCATCGGACTAAGCAGTTTTAAGAGAGTGACAGACGGGAAGGGATGCTGAGAGGGTGGAGATTCCGTAACAGAGGTGGGAAGAGTGCAAGACTTGGATAGAGGCCGAAACCACGATAGACATTGAGAGAGACAGAGAGGTAAAATACATTAAGAGAGTAGAAGAGAGGCCGAGACAGTAAGAGACAATGAGAGGGTAGGAGATGGCGAGAGAGTATAAGAGAATGAGCGACGACAAGAGAGGCAGAGAGAGAGCGAGAGACAATGAAAGCCCGAGACTGAAATGGACATGGAGAGAGAGTAAAAGACAGTGCCAGAGAGCAAGAGAGACAGAGTGAGCGATAGACAACAAGAGAGGAGGAGACAGAAAGACAGACAGACAGAGCGAGAAAGTATGAGAAAATGAGAGAGGGCAAAACACCGAGAGAGAGAGAGAGCGATAGCAATAGAGTAAGAGACAGCGAGAGTGAGAGACATTGATAGAATGAAAGAGAGGCTCAGAGAGTGAGAAACCAAGAAACCGAGTCTGCGAAAATGAGAGATGGAGACTTCGAAAGAAAATGAGAATGAGACTGTGAAAGAAAATGAGAGACCGAGACTTCGCAAGAAAATCTTAGTATGACACAACAAGAGAGTCCGAGCCAGCGACAGACAATAAGAGAGAAACAGATAGCAAGAAAGACCAAAACAGCGAGAGATTGAGAGAGAGATATTGAGAGAGGGAAAGAGAGGCCAAAAGAGTGAGAGATGCCGAAAGAGAGAGTTGGGGGGCGGGCAAGCAGGAGCGAGAGTTAGTTAGTGCGAGAGGCCTAGAGAGGGAGATAGTGAGACTGAGAAGAGGATGTAGGCAGAGGTGGAGGTGGTAGGGTGGCGGGGGGTAGGGTGGCGGGGAAAGTGGGGGGAGGGGGCGGGCTAAAACAGAGAACCATGATTCATCGGGGGTGGGGGGGGGGGGGCGGGAGGGACTAGCCACTTAGCCGGTCGCCAGGCCCGCCCCACCGCCCCTCGGTCACGGTCCGGTGCGCGCACCTTGGTGCCGTTACACGGCGTTACGGCGCGCGGCCTAGCATTGTTGTACTGACGGGCGTGTCTTTCAGAGAGGCGGACTTGAAAGATTACCAGGAACACCTTATCTTATCTGCCTGGCTCTGGATGTGGATGTAGAGACGGTGCATCAGTGCTGCCTTCTTCATTGGAGATGGGCAGTACACACACACGTGCACCTCACGCTATATTGTGTTTGCTTAATTTCGCACGGGGGGGGGGGGCGCATAAATCGGCGACAGTGCGCGCGCATGCGCGTCCGCACCGGAAGTTGCGCTAATGAAAGAGGGTAGTGCGCGCGCACGCTGTTTCCACAGAACAAACAAGGATGTCAGCGTCCCGGACCGGAGAGGAGGGGGGAGGGCGCACAACAATGGGCGATAATGCGGGACTTCTAGGGTCCGAGGCTAATCGGGGTAAGGCCGGAGGAAGTAGCGGATCGTCACACTGTCACACTGTCACACTGTCCCCTGCCTCCTCTAATGCACATGTACCATTCAGGGATGACCCTTTGTCTCTCTGACTGGCTAGCTGACCGCCTCACTGACACTGACTAGGTGCCTGACTGACTGACTGTGACTGACTGCGACTGACTGTGACTGACACTGACTGTGACTGGTTGACACTGACAGTGACTGGCAATGACTGACAGTGACTGACTGGCTGATTGCCTTACTGTGACTGACCGTGACTGACTGTGATTGACCATGGTTGACTGTGACTGACTGTGACTGATCACGTCGGACCGTGATTGACCCTGACTGACTGACTGACCGTGACTGATCGTCTCTGACCGTGGCTGACTGTGACTGACAGACTGACTGTGACTGACTGCAACTGACTGCAACTAACAGTGACTGACCGCGACTGACTGCGACTAACTGCAACTAACTGAGACTGACAGATTGGTTGTCTAATAGACTGACCCCTGGTGGGCGTTAAGTGTCTGGCAAAGTTACCAAACCGACAGATAAATGAGACGCTCGGGATCAAGTAACCATGGCAACTGTTACTAGTGTTAGCTTATCCCAGTCCAAGTAGTGGACAGCGACATCCGAAACCAGCGGATTATTCATAAGCAGCGTTTGTCATTTGATTGATTGTAATGTTTGTCAATGCTCTAATAACATTTGAAGGCATATCAGAACGAGTACTGACTCACTCGTGATATTGTGCGGTCATGGTTGTTTTATAGTATTGTCCCACTGGTCTCCCATGGGGTTTTGGGTGAGTTTATCTGGAGGGGGTGTTGTTTTTTTTTGTGAGCGGGGGGTGTTGTTTTATGGCACATTAATTGATCAAGGAGGAACAAATTTCAACCATGGAAAACTGGTTCTTCCTGATTCCACTACTCCTTGCCCTATCTCAATGTTGAAGGCTGGGCTAGGTAGTGAGAACTATTGATTGTTTGACTCGGCCAGGGTTCGAACCTCAGGTCGGGTTCGAATCCCATTAGCTAACAAACCGGGATACCGGGGGCTCGACTCATCCAGCCATCCAGTTGTTAGTACTATCCTACTGACTGAATGATTGGTGGTAAGTTCATGCCATGTCGGTAGTAAAGGCCATATCCAGGAGTAGGTGTGGGTTAAAGTGTCTTATCATATTGGTCTTTAACCATCACTTTTACACTAAATATAAAAGCTCCCAATCAATTATAAAAGTGTGTCAAGGAAGAGATATATAGAGCTTGCACAAACTCAAAAGCAATGGTACAAATTGTAGCAAAGGACAGTAAAGCCGCAAGTGTTTTTGGTGCATTAGTTGATTAAGCGGGGGGGAAATTTCAATCGCAGCCGATTGGTCTTCCTCATTCCACTGCTCTTTGCCCTATCCTAATAATGCCGAGCGCCTGGCTAGGAAGCGACAAGTATACATTTTAAGTCAAGTTAAAATATTATATGCCATTATTTTTTGTAATGATAAAATACATCTCAGCTGTCCTGTCTATACGACGTACTAAAGACATACCACTTAATCACATTATCCTGTCACTGTCCTAAACAGTGCTCCCCTTATCCTAGGAGGAGGTAATGGACATCGAGTTTTGTTAGTTTTATTTTCGATTCAGCCCTTGATTGGATCTGCCACCTCCCGTACAGCAAATGAGATAGACTAATTAGAGCAATTTGAAATGGTTGGTTTCATTCCATTTTTATATGAAACGTTTACATTCAGTAGTTCAGGGATGAAAATGGTTTATGGACAAAATTAAAGCTGGAATCTATGGTGAGATTATCTGTAAATAATGTTTGTACAATAATAGCATGCTATCCTAGCGATTATTATTATTATTAGCAGTGACACGGCCTCTAATTTAAAATTGTTCTGCGAATGACACTACGGCGGCTAGATAAAGGATTCACCCTGTACTGCAGTACACGAGTGAATGCCAACCCTATATAAAAGCTGTCGAAAAAGTGTGGAAATGAAATGAGAACCTAAGTTCACAAATTTAAAAAGCAACACTTATTCTTTATATCTGGCTTCAGATTTCACCCGCTACTTTTGAGTTGAAAAATATAACAAAACATGTAGTTTCATAGAATTTAAAAGTGAAGTCGCCGACATTCTATTGCCGCCATCTTGTCTTTTTGCATTCTCTCCCATTTCACCAACTCTGTGCTGATATAAGTAGCCATTTGATATTGGAGCCAGTGATTCTACTTTCTGTTCCATACTCATACTCATACTCATCCGCTTCTGATTTTGTTAGGCTTATAGCCTGTATCAGGTCGATGCATGTCAAAATTTGATTTACTAGGATTAAGTGCATCAAGTACCGGATGTGTGCAATATTGCAGCCCCCTCCAATGCTTATCCAGTCTGCCTTTGAAGGCGTTGATGGAAGGCGCTTCTATGACATGTTCAGGCAATGCGTTCCAGGCATTTACTATCCTGTTACTGAAGAATAGCTGTCTGACAGGTTTTATTGCTCTTTCCTTCTTCAGCTTGTATCGATGACCTCTAGTTTTACAGTTGGCCAGCTTCAGGTATCTAGCATCAACCGCATATCTTCCAGTGACGTGTTTGAATGCTTCTATTATGTCTCCCCTGGCCCTTCGGTAGTATAAGCTGGGTAGGTTGAGAATCCTGAGACGTTCTTCGTATGGTAGTTCTCTTATGGTTGGTGATAACTTTGTAGCACGTCTCTGTACACTCTCGATCATTGACATGTCCTTCTTGAACTTCGGTGTCCAAGCCGTGTTGCCATACTCAAGGTGCGGCCGGGTCAGTGACGTGTACAGTGTCTTCACCGTGTCATTGTCTAGATATGTGTACGAGCGGCGTATCATGCCTAGAAGCTTGTTCGCTTTGGTCACCTTTTGTTCACTGTGATATGAGAAGGTGAGTCCGATGTCCATGTATATGCCAAGATCTTTCTCTAGTTCTGTCACTTGGAGCTGGACTTCTTCTCCATCTTGGTGCATGTAGTAACTGAGATTTTCATTTCTGTTACCCAGGTGCATGACCTTGCACTTCTGTGCATTGAAACGTAGTTGCCACAGGTTGGCCCAGTCTTCAAGTGCAGTTAGGTCTTTTTGTAGCACCTGTTGATCTTCAGGGCTGTTAACCTCCATATACAGCTTTGTATCATCCGCAAACATCTGGATGAATGCATGGATGACCTCGGGCATGTCGTTAATGAAACATATGAACAGTAGGGGGCCCAGAACACTTCCTTGCGGAATACCACTCAACACTAATGCTGCCAGGGATTTCACACCATTGATAACTACGTGCTGTATTCTTGCATGAAGGAAATCCTCGATCCAAGTCCATAGTTTTCCAGTAATACCGAAGCTCTTCATCTTCATGAGTAGGCGTTTGTGGGGCACACTGTCAAACGCTTTGGCAAAATCTAAGTACACTGAATCTACGTTGCTGTCATTGTCCAGTGCTTCTGTCCATCTGTCTAGAACTGCCAGTATCTGGGTTACACAAGATCTCCCCTTGACAAAACCATGCTGGAACTTTGTCAATAGTTGGTTCTGGACGAGATGGTGCATGATCTTATCATGTATTATAGACTCCAGTGTTTTACATATGACCGAGGTTAAACTAACGGGTCGGTAATTTTTAGCCTGATGTCGGTCGCCTTTCTTGAAGATCGGGGACACATAGCCGATCTTCCAGTCTCTAGGTAGTTTCCCTTGGTCGATTGATTTTCTATATATATTGCACAGTGGTTCAGCTATTATAGTGTGTAGTTCTTTCAAGATTCTCGGGGATGCTCCATCCGGGCCTGCAGCTTTATTTGGATTCAATCTGGATAACTTATTAGCTACCTCGTCTATGGTAAAATCTGTATCTTCCAAGATCACATCTGTTTTAGTATCTGGGATGTTTGGCATATTGGTTATGTCTTCTCTCGTAAAAACTGAAGAGAAGAATTTATTTAACACTTCTGCTTTGTCCTTATCTGTAGCGGTGAGACTGCCATCTTCTCTGGTAAGGTGTGCAATTCCGGATCTTGTCTTCATCTTGGAGTTTGCATATCTGAAGAACGCCTTTGGGTTTTTCTTACATTCCTTGGCAAGTTTTTTCTCAAACTCCCTCTCTGCCTTCCGACATTCCCACTTGGCCTGGTTTCTAGCCTTGGTGTACACTCGGTAGTCGTTACCGTCTCGTGTTCTGCGCCAAGTGCGAAACGTCTTGTTCTTTGTCTTTACCTTTTCTCTGGCCTTGGCTGTCATATATATAGGTCTGTTTATCTGATGCGGTTTCGACTTAGGAATGTGGTTCTCTGCCAAAAGTTTAATATTGTTCATGAAACTGAGCCACATTTCATCCAGATCGGTACCTTCCTGATTCCAGTCCATTTTGGCAGCATCTTCTCTCATGGCTGTGTAGTTTCCCTTGTGGTACTGGAACTTTGGTGTTATCTTTGCAGGTCGTTCTGTGTAGCACATGAAATCAAATGTGATACATGTATGATGACTCTTGCTATTTTTGCCAGTATTTAGACTATGTTGTCGTTCACCCCTACTGCAAGTATGGGGTGAATCTTTTATCTACACGGCGGCAATATCAAAGCACCGGAAATGGGACAGGTCGCTGCTGCTGCCGCACCGAGCTTCGCAGCAAAAATACACACGTACAGGATTCGTTCAATATTAAATAAGAAATACACAAGCAGTGGGGGAATAAATAATAACAATAAAGCAGGCACCGCCAATTTATATTCATATAATAAATTATATTACAAATTATTATAATTATTAAAAGAAGGGAAACCGATGACAAATTTCTCCCATAGACTTAGCACTGTCAGGGAATCGCGGAAAATTCCCAGAAGTCAGGTGTTGTCCACTACTCTCCTAGCAGCACACTAGCTCTGTTCTACTGATCAGTCAGTACAGACTACCATTGGAGAGCGTTCCACTGCCCTTGTCGTGACTATTATCGCCCATGCCACCAAGTCCCTTATTCTTGTTTTGGGTTTTATGTCCAAGCAACATTAAAGGTCATATAAGAACAGGATTCAGACTGACCAATTGTTGCTAAATATAGATCCATGTTTTTTTTTTGTGAACGTTGATCGGTGAATATTAAAAAAATTGCGGAAATCCACGTAATCGCAAGATCCTACGCCCCTGATACTAGACTTTACACTTAAAGCTGCATAGTCCGATGAAATATCAAATTTTCAAAACCAAACCAATTATCTCAATTTGATTCTACATATCTAACTTAGATACTGATGCACTTATTAAGCATTTGTTTCTGCATAGAAGGCAATACTGAGTCAATTTAACAGAACGTGTTACTGCAGAAGTCTATGGTGTCTGAGTTTTGGCAAGCTTGTCAAAACTAATTTTCCATGTTTGCACTCAAATATCTAAAACGTTTACCCTTTAAAATGCACGTAACTTTGAACTAATGTAAAGTAGATACTAGTGATCGATCTATTATATTTACCTCAGAAAAAAAGACAGAAATTCAAAACCATCGGACTATGCAACTTTAATCAAGGTAGGACAATAAGTTGGTGCTTGGCTGAGTCCAGTAAACTCTGGCTGATACTGTCAATAGTAGTAAGAATCTGGCAAGTGGTGATGTATCGGTTGGAAGTAGCAGACACTGGAGTGGTGGCTAGCACCCCCCCCCCCCCCCCCCTTAGTGAGGACTTAGGGAACAAAACAAGGCATTACTGCTTCACTGGTAATAATATTTGGCATATTAAAATAGACACGCGTATAGGATCCCATCCTCAATGTTCGTTTTCATATACTACTACCTGAAATCCGTGAAATAGTGAAAGCCGTCATGGACATGTGTAGTACGACTACTACTAGTACTAGTAGTAGTAGTAGGAGTAGTCACTTACTACTGAGGTGATTGCTTGATTGCTTGATTGGTGTTTGTTTTACATCATGTCGCAGCAAAGGCTTTATTCATGCCGAGAAGTGTTCAACTTGCATAATGTCAATTTTCGTTTAACCGTCTCTTTTACACAGAGTGTAATGTCCACACACATATATATATATATATATATATATATATATACAGATAAGCGTGGGTAGGCTGGTTGGATCAGGAAACCCAAATAGACTAATAGCTATAATCGCTTATCACGAAATGCCAGAAATGGGGGTTCAAGTCCCGTTTTGGGAATTATGTTCCCCTTTGTTTGCAAGACATCACATGAAACTGGTGACATGACCACAATGCTGTGATGAATACATTGTTTCACTAACATCAAAATACTGAATCATTTACCTGTTTATTGTTCTTTTACATCCTAGCAATATCTAAGGTCATATCAGGATGGGTACCAACTTGTGACAGCGCACTCATGGTGACTTTACTGTGCTGCCCCATTGGGAGACCAGGCTGCCAGCATCATGACCCGATATCCCAGATAGACACTGAGTATCCTCACACTGTTCTAAGCAGTCCTTGTCCTATCATATTAATGCTGAGCGCCAGGCTAGGTAACGACAAGTATCAACTTAAGAAGTCACTGGTTTGACTCGGCTGGGATTCAAACTCCCGAACTCCCGCACGGGAAGCCTGCGCTCTACCGATTCGGCCATCTGTGGCCAATAGCTTTCTCCTAATGCCACGTGCTGTACCCTTTTAACCAGTGCTACATTCAAGGTGGGTTTACATTATTTATTCATTTACACCAGGGTTCTTGACGCATGCGCCAGAATCAGACAGATCACGTGGCAGGGCCTCACCGGGAAATGGGGCATACATGGTTGGTTCTTGGAGTTTTATGCCCTGGCAACATATGAGGTGATTATCAGGAGAGGCACCGACTTGTGACATTACACACGCATGGTGACTTTATAGTACTGCCCCACTGGGAAATCAGGCCACCAGCACCATGATCCGATATCACATTCAGTCACATTTTCCTGACACTGAGCGAACCAGTTATTGTCCTATGGAAGTGACAAGTATTACTTGTATAAGTTAATACTATAACTAGTATAAGTCATTGGTTTGACTCGACAGGGAACCGAACTCCCGATCTCCCGCATGCGAGGCCCGCGCTCTACCGATTCGGCCACCGCGTCCTGTCATAGAATAAGCTTGGCGTGGATGAATGATTAACAGGGCAGACAAAATGAGAAGCCAATCATTCCCAATCATTGCCTCTCATGAAGCATTTTGTGCATGTTAAATATTTATTTTATTTATTTGGGAGGGGGGTATTTTTTTTGTATTTTCTTTTGTATTTTTTTTGTAAAACAGTTTATTCATCAGAATATACATTTTTTTCAGCGCCGAGGCACTGGTCTTCCGGCCGCTTACATTACATTGTATAAATGCAGATGTTAGTATTATTAAAGGGTATATTTCAAGGCATTTCCCAGCAAACTACCGGTCACTGTGGTGGGATAATACTTCTTCCTTCCCTCCTTCTTGGCAAGCTCTCCTGGTGTATCGATTTGCAAATGCTTTTTAAACAAACAAACAACGATCATATTCTGTTGTCGGCAAAGTGGTGGGGGGTGTTTTGGGTGCTTAGATGGAGGATCCTTGAGAGGTTTGATTAAAGACCCAGAGCACCCCCCCACCCCCCCACCCCGCTGCCCCCACCCCATCGCCTCCTGCTGAACACCCCCCACAACTCTCAGTAAGGCGCGATGCGGGCTGCAAAATGGGCACTCTACTAAAAGACAAGGAGAAAAAAACCCACCTAAATTGGCTGTGAAGGTAAATGAACCGTGAGAACATCAACCATGCCAAATCAAATAAAAACAATCAAAATAACAATGAAAAAAAAGTCCCAGGGTTTTCTTTTTCATGTGAAGTGACAATGAGAATCATGGGAGGTTTGCTTTCTTACCGAACACAGTCGGGAGAGGAGAGGTGTTTATTTTTTATAAACATATGAACTTGTTATTAAGACTAACACCAAGTAAGGTAAAAGCTGGATCTTGACTGATTGCAATCTACAAACAGTTTGAACATGAAACAATAACACAGCAATGAGCATTACTAAAAACTAAATTCAAGAGATTTGAATGAGGTTAGACAAGTGCTGCCAAGTGGTGAAAACAAATGTTAACACACTTAGCCATTACGGGCAGGGTAAATAAAGTAATAATAAATTCAAGCTGGTGGAAATATTCACACATGGAAGAGCGTTAAAACTCACGCCTCTAGATTCTTATGCTAGGTACACACCTACCGTTTTTCCGCACCCACCTACCGTATTCGATCTAAAATTGCCCAAAAGTCTTGAGGTGTGCACTCCCCTAGCACACCTACCAATTGCGATTCGTGACTTAAAACTCAATTTTAGGGCTAAAAGTGCTTCCTTACGATTGTGATTCGTGATTCGAAAAATGAATTGGCCCGTTTTCAGTTTTAAGCGGGTCGGTTCGCGAGTTTTAGTGCGCGAGTCGTAAACGGTAGGTGTGTACCTAGCATTATGCTAGGTACACACCTACCATTTTTCCGCACCCACCTACCGTATTCGATCTAAAATTGCCCAAAAGTCTTGAGGTGTGCACTCCCCTAGCACACCTACAGATTGCGATTCGCGACTTAAAACTCAATTTTAGGGCTAAAAGTGCTTCCTTACGATTGCGATTAGCGATTCGAAAAATGAATCGGCCCGTTTTCAGTTTTAAGCAGGTCGGGTCGGGTCGGGAGTTTTAGTGCGCGAGTCGTAAACAGTAGGTGTGTAGCTAGCATTAGACTGACAACCTGTTTAACTTCACAACTCATTGTACAATCAGCAAAACCACTATCGTAATTCATCTACATCACGATGGATTGATGAAACCCTAAAATCAGTATAAATACCCTGAATTGTAAATATCAATACCCAGAGATCTAACCATGATAATAATACTGTATCATCATTCCACTTATGTATTTAACTCACATAAGGAACAGCCGAAATATTGTTGCGATTGATTGATGTTATGTGTATGGATTGCCGGCAGCAAAGGCGATATTCATGCAATTCACAACACAGTAGGCATACAACGCTATGAAGGGAAACTATGTGCCTAACCACTCCGTAATGTAAAGGTCTAATCAATACACATGTATGTATCCAATTATGTATGAATACAACATATAACTACAATTTTTATATGTGAAGTTTTGGAATGGTTAATATTGTTATTTCAGCTGACTTGACCTGGCTGCTGATGGCAATATCAGACTACATATACATATATTGTAACTAACTGTATTGTCACATGGCTAGAAGACCAGTGCCACGGCGATGACAAAGACTTTATTCAATGAATAAACTATATTTACAACAACAACAAATGGTGAGAAGTGTTTAAATTCTACTGTCATATATTCTTTTTCTTAAAGATGTATACTGCCTACCATAGATAAGTCTAAAAAGTCTTGTTTTCACCATTAGAGAGTTGGTCGATGGAAAGCCCCAGCCTACACTTTTACCCAGAGAGGGGACCGCCACAGAGAATTCCAATATGGCCGCGGGCAATAAAGCTGTCACCATACAGATAACAGCAACCATACAGATAACACGTACAACATGTCCATGCAGACATTCTGACCACTCCGCCATAGAGAACACCATAACCTTTACACACACTGTAAAACTAGCTCACAATCGCCTATAAAATATGTAAAGGGGTAATTTCAGAGAATACAAATACCTACACTAACTTGTAAAATATGTGGCAAAGGAAATTGAAATCCAAGTTAAAGCTGCATAGTCCGATGAAATATCAAATTTTCAATACCAAACCAGTGATCTAGATTTGATTTTACATATCTAACTTAAATACTGATGCACTTATTAAGCATTTGTTTCTGCATAGAAGGCAATACTGAGTCGATTTAACTGAACCTTTTACTGCAGAAGTCTATGGTGTCAGAGTTTTGGCATGCTTGCCAAAACTAATTTTCCATGTTTGCACTCAAAATATCTCAAATGTTTACCATATAAAATAAAAGTAACTTTGAACTAATGCAAAGTAGATACTAGTGATCGGTCTAATATATTTATCTCAGAAAAAATACAAACATTCAAAACCATCGGACTATGCAACTTTAAAATTCAATGGCATCATATTCAAGTTATGAGGTCATATCGTCCAGTTGTTCTGGAGACTACTCAAATGTCTTCGTGTTTTACATTTGTTTGAAATAAAAGAAGATCACTCATGCTGCTCATATTGTAAAAATTGTTGGCGCAAGTTGACGCAATCAACACGCCTTAATAAAATGCGTTTGGATGTCAGCAAGCGCTGACACCCGATACATTTTGGGGGAGGTTCCTTCAAGGGGAGTTTCTCTCCTCAGCTAAAAAAAAAAAATGCATACTTCAGACACGAGTGGCCAATGCTGGAAGCCACTTTCTCAGCGCTGACAAGAGCAACCTATCCTGACAAATAAACATCTTTATAAAAAAAAAATTAAAAATTAAATTGCGTTGGATGACGAGGCCGCTAGGTGTCGCTGTCCCGGCGGCGGCGAAGCAGGGAACTAAAGACAAAGGGTGCCCCAGATCAAAAGGACCGGACGCAGTGAGGCGTGACCGGTGAGGTGACTAATTAATAACAAGTCGCAATGCGCCCGACAATAGCCTCCTCAATTAGCCTCCCCCCAGCCCCCCCCCCCCCCATCCTCCCCCCTGCCACCACGGTCCTATTCTCGTACCCCCTCAATTACTTCCTCTCCATTTCCTCCTCATCCTTCCCATCTCCCGTCCACTTCCCAGCTCTCACTTTCCACCTCTTCCCCCCGCAACTTCCCCTTCCCTCCCCCCTCTTTCCTTCTTCCCCCCTCCCAATTTTCCCCCCACTGCGCTCCTCCATCCCGATCTTCACCCTCCCCCCCCCCCTCGATTCTACCCCCATCCTCCCCTCCCCTTTCCTCCCTTTCCCTTCCCCCTCTGTCCTTCTTCTCATTCCCCACTCCCCACCCTCCCACCGCTCATTCATTCTGCTCCTCCCTTCTCTCCTCTAGCTTTCCCCATCCTCTCTTCCCCTTCTCTTTCATCTCCCCTCCATTCCCTTCTCCTCAACCCCTTCACTATTCCTCCCTTTCCTCAACCCTTCCCCTATTCCTTCCCTCCGCTATCTCTTCCCACTATTCCATGCTCCCCCTCCCCGCTGCCCCAACACACCTGCCCCAGCCGCCCCTCTCCTCCTCACCAGCCCCTCCTCATTTCCTCATCTCCTCTCCTCATCAAACGCCCAGGCAACCTCCTGAAACTCATCCTTATTCTGACGCCCACTACAAGGGACACAGAGAGGAATGCCTTCTCCGTTTATGTGGATGATGTCAGCACTCCTCTGGACACCACCTCTTGGCACTCACCATCCCCGCCCCCACCCGCCTCCATGCCCCACCCTCTCACCCCCACCGTACGTCACCACAACCACCCCACCTCATCACTCTCATCTAGCACTGCCTCCCCTCACCCCTTCTAGTATCCCCCCCCCCCTCCACCCCCCCCCCCCCCCACCTCAATACCCCAACCTAGCACTGTCTCCTCTCGCCCCTTCTAGTGTTCCACCCTCAACCTCTGACCCCCCCCCCCCCCACCTCAACACCCTCATCGAGCACTGCCAGTCGTCACCCCTTCTAGTGTCCCCCCTCAACCCCCCCCCCCCCCACCTCAACACCCTCACCCATCACCCATCACTGCCTCCCGCACCACCCCTAGTATAATGGCGTCTGTATGACACGTGACCTTGTCCTCGTCACCACCCTCACCCTCACCAGCAGCTTAACTGTTAAAAGCGCCTGACACTACATAATTCAGGCTTCATATCACGCCCCCTGTGACCACACATCCCTCCCCTCCATACTACCCCCGGGTCATTGCACCCACAGCCATATGTTGCAGTCTGGCCCGGTGCTAGGTCCTAATCACACACACACCACAACACACAACACACACACGCATGTACCGACCGCCGTAGCATGCCGACCAAGTCGACCAACCCTGCAATGCTGTGTTTTAGCCAAACTCACCAAGTCGGCCAGGCACGCAATGCTGTGCTTTTTTTTCTTGAAGATTTATACTGCCTATTATGGATAAGCCTGAATAGACTTGTTTTCACCATTAGACAGTTTGTCGATAGAAAGTGCGAGCCTACACTTTTACCAACCCAAGGGATCTTTAACCTCCCACAACACATAGACATAGTATGAGAGCAACTGGCCTTTGATGACGCTGTAAGTATCCACAGCTGTGGAAATCCAAATTGGCAGAGGTGACCAAACTCACCAAGTCGACTGGGCCTGCAATGCTGTGTTGTGACCAAACTAACCAAGTCAATCAAGCCTGCAATGCTGTGTCTCGACCAAGCTCACCAAGTCGACTGGGCCTGTAATGCTGTGTTGTGACCAAACTAACCAAGTCGAGAAAGCCTGCAGTGGTGTACCTCGATCAAACTCACCAAGTTGATCAAGCCTGCAATGATGTGTCTCGACCAAACTCACCGAGTCAATCGGGCCTGCAATGCTGTGTCTCGACCAAACTCATCAAATCGACCAAGTCAACAATGCTGTGTCTCGACCAAACTCACCAAGTCGACAAAGCCTGCAATGCTGTGTCTCAACAATACTCACCAAATCGTGTCTCACCAAATCGTGTCTCGACTATACTCACAAAGTCGACCAAGCCTGCAATGTTGCCTCAACTAAGCTCACCAAGTCGAGCAAATCTGCAATGTTGTGTCTCAACCAAACTCACCAAGTCAACCAAAGCCTGCAATGATGTGTCTCGACCAACCTCGCCAAATCGACCAAGCCTACAATGCTGTGTCTCAACTAAACTCACCAAGTCGGCCAGGTCTGCAATTCTGTGTCTCAACCAAACTAACCAAGTCACCCAAGCCTACAATGCTGTCTCTCGACCACACTCAACAAGTCGACAAAGCTTGCAATGTTGTCTCTAGACCAAACTCTCCAAGTCGACCAGGCCTGCAATGATGTGTCTAGACCAGACCCTCCAAGTCGACAAAGCCTGCAATGTTGTCTCTCGACCAAAGTTACCAAGTCGACAAAGCCTGCAATGCTGGGTCTCAGTCAAACTTGCCAAGTCAACCAAGCCTACAATGCTGTGTCTCGACCAAACTCGCCAAGTCGACACTCTAATGCTTGTTTGCGTGTAAGCATTGGACAAGCTTGCCGATGTATGGAGGGCACCAGTGTCCACAATGGTGCAGGCTGTGACTCTGTGAGGTGTGTGAATAAGGGTGGTGATGGGGTGTGGCGAGATATCATAGGCGGCATGTCGAGATAAGCGGGTAGATAAGGTTGCCACCCAGTAGAGCCTGTATTTAAAAGTAATACCCACCTCCCCACAAAGTGGCCCCGTCCACAGTGGTGTCCATTACACCCCGGCATCTAGCGGTGGCGGTGTGTGTGTCTGTGTCTGTTTGTGTGTGTCTGTGTCTGTGTCTGTTTGTGTGTGTGTGTGTGTGTCTCGTAGGGAGGTGACAGATTGGCCTCTGATAAACATCACCAATTATCACTAACAAGCCTGGCCGGGTCTCGCTCTACTGAGCAGCTCAGGTAGCAGCCTCGATCTGACCAATCATGGGTGTCGCCGCCTCCTCCTCCTCTTCCCCCATCTCCACTCTCCCAAGCTTGTTTGCGTGTAAGCATTGGGCAAACCTCCTCCTCCTCCTCTTCCCCCCATCTCCACTCTCTCAGGGTTATTTGTGTGTAAGCAAGGGACATGCCTCCTCCTCTTCCCCCATAGCCACTCCCCCAGGCTTGTTTGTGTGTAAGCAAGGGACATGCCTCCTCCTCCTCTTCTTCCCCCATATCCACCATCCCAGGCTTGTTTGTGTGTAAGCAAGGGACATGCCTCCTCCTCCTCTTCCCCGATATCCACCCTCTCAGGGTTGTTTGTGTATTATTAATATATTAATCGAAGGAGATAGCTAAGGATTTCACATGAAGGTGGTCGGGTGCACGCTGATCCTATAATTCTTTCACGAGCCCCGCACGATTCGAACACTAGAAGTTCTAGTAGAACACGACGAGATGCAAACTGCAGTGATGTGGCTACATCTGCCGTTCATCGGGTCTGGCAAAAGTGAAAGGGGGTATGAAACAATGCGGACAAAGGAAGGCGTTGGAAGACAACCGCGATGATCATTGGGGCACCACGGATGACTTTGCAACCAGTTTTCTCCATTTTCCCTTGTTCTCCACTGCCCTCTGGGACTTGCCGAATGCCAGGCCTGCACAATCTGTGATGTTATCTTCCTGTCCCTTCTCTTCCCGCCTCTTCATTTGTACGCCTACTTTTCGACCCATAGATAGGGAGAGCTAGGCTCCATCCTAAATAGAGGAGTGGGACGTAGATCAGGCAGTAGGGTGTCCACCAATCGATCATGCTCAGTGGACCGATTTGCAGTTTGGACTAGTTTACCCATTCCAACCAGTGGTTCACTACTGGTTCATCAAAGGCTGTAGTATGTGCTGTCCTGTCTGTGGGAAAGTGCATATAAAAGACCCCTTGCTGCTTATAGGAAAGAGTAGCATATGTTGCGGCAGCAAGTTTCCTCCAAAGAAACATGTCAGAATGACCATATGTTTGACGTCCAATAGCCGATCATAAAAATCAATGTGCTCTAGAGGCGTCATTAAATAAAACAAACTTGTCATCCTAAATAACCGTAGCACTCGCATAACGAGTTATACAGCACAATGTACTTCTTATTCGCAACCTGAAGCCATGAGGTGAAAGCTGATTGGTGCAGCGCTGGTCACGTGGTGTGTGCGACTGTCGCTGGTGGACATCAGTCGGGCGTCTTTTCTTAACTGGCCACCTGGCGGCGGGATGAGAAAGGTGTTGCTGGAGTTGATAGCACTCACGCCAGAGCCTTGTGTGCATAGGTCTGTTGTAACCGGTCAAGCGTGCTATGGTTGAGGTGTGAAGGTGTGGGTGTGGGTGGGGGTATATGATTGAAGATTTATACTGCATATCATGGATAAGTCTGAATAGACTTGTTTTCACCATTAGACAGTTTGTCGATAGAAAGCCCGAGCCTACACTTTTACCGACCCAAGAGATTTTTAACCTCCCACACCACATAGACATGGTATGAGAGCAACCGGCCTTTGATGACACTAAGTTATACACAGAGGTGGAAATCCAAATTGGAAGAGGTGGGGGCATATAAGTTGGTTGTGCCTGTTTCATGAGGTTATGCCCGTGGATGTGGGTGTGCGTGTGGGTGTAGGTCTAGGTGTGAGTGTGAGTGTGAGTGTGAGTGTGAGTGTGAGAGTGAGTGTGAGTGTGGGTGTGGGTTTGTGTTTGTGTAGGTGTGGGTGTAGGTTTTGGTGTGGGTGTGAGTGTAAGTGGGTAGGTGTATGGATGGTTTGTTGTACTCAGTGAGGTGTGGTAAGGGTGTGGGGTTTTGGGGACACAGAGCAGTCACATGCTGAGGTTGTCATTGTCTACGGTCGTGTCCGACACAATAAGGCTGCAGCCTGTCTGTGCACATGTGCACGCGTGTGTGTATGTGTATGTGTGGGGGGGGGGGGGGGGGGGTAGGAGAGGGGACGACGACTATGTCACAGGGTGCATCATTTCCATGTTTGACTTCTTTTTGTGTACGGTAAATATATTCCTCTGAACAAAGTATTTATCTTCAGCGCTCAGGCACTGGTCTTTCTGTCATTAATACTATTTTAATACAATTATTAACACTTATTTTAAAATGCATTTTCTTAAGACCTAGCAATGAAAAAAAAAGTAAAGAAATCGCAAACATAATGGTTTCTCATACATATGATTAGTTAGTTTTAGTGTAACCGTATAGCGTAAGGCATACGCCATTACCTTTGAGAGGTAGGTCTAGCAGAGTGTCATTATGGATAGGTAGTGACAGCAATTGTTCGCACAACTATACAAGTTCAAAACAGTTCATATGGTCATGAGATGAAGTTGCTGCCAACATATATTGTTCTATTATATTTACTTTGCGAGGTAGAGAACGAGAACTGCATGACATTGGTTGTCATGTAGGTTTAGTTGGTTGGTTGGCTGTTGGGGTTTTACGTTCTGGCAACATATAATGTCATATCAGGACAGGCACTGACTTGTGTGAGTGTGCACTGATGGATATTTTATAGTGATGCCCCACTGGGAGACCTGGCTGCCAGCACCATTACCCATTCAGTCACATTATCCTGACACTGAGCCAACCAGTGCTTGCCCTATCCTAATTATGCCAAGCACCTGGCTAGGGAGTGACAAGTATACATTTTTACTTCATTGGTTTGACTCGACCAAAGTTCGCCCACAATCTACGAAAGCGTGGAGATGGACGCTCAACTAATCCGGCCATCCCATCTGGTCGGGTGCAGGTTTAGTATCACTATAAAACATTGGTTACCATGCATGTTAGATATTCATTCAGACAATGAGGGGTGTTTCCAACGGTGGTGTTCGACTGAGAGTTCAGTTATAAAAGCACTGAGGGAACTCACCTCAATGTAAGGTGCGGTAAGTTATAACAATAATTAGGTCGACCGGAAGTGAAGAGAACACCAGGTCAGGATTGAAGTCATGTAATTGACTGGCTGGCATTAGACTTAGAGCAATATCCGACGTCATGACAGGATGGGTATCAACTTGTGACAATGGCCCACTCCACCATGATGATCACAATAGAGGGCATGCACTGACATCATGCTAAACGGAACTGTGGCCATTGTGGTGATACTAACCACAATAACAAACCCAACAAACTCAATGTATTGGCAATGGCCTTGAACAATACAGAAAAATTGAAATATCTCTAAAACCACACCAACTAGAAACAAACCGCTTGGAACACATACAGAAATCATGGTTAACAACAAGATTATATCCAATTTATGAGGTTAGGCTTCTGAATTTCTATTAATTTGGAATAAAATTGATGTGTTGAACTGCATGTATCGGCAAACTCAATGCATTGTCAATGGCCGTGAGCAATCTTCATACAGAAAAAGTGAAATATCTCTAAAACTACATGACCTAGAAACAAACCGCTTGGCACACATACAGAAAACATATCCAACGAAAAGATTATATTCAATTTATAAGGTTAGGATTCTGCATTTCAATTAATTTGGAATAAAACTGAAAGAATGATCTACCTCTCTATGGACTATATTACTGCAACCGGCAGGTTGTTTACTGGTTGATATCGCCACAATGGCCGCGCTTCCGGTTGATGACGTCACGGGAATACCCTCTATATAGTGCTGCCGCACTGGGATACCGCATTACTGCGAGCGTAAAGTTTACTACCGGAAGTGAATTAGTGGACCTAACTAGTTAGTCATCTCCGGAAATGAACCCTTGTCATGAGCATGCGCAGTGAGCTACGAACCACACCATTAGTTCTTGCACTGCCGTGAGAGAGCGAATTGGTGGTTGAAATCCTCTTTAACCTATAAGACATTTCCCACAGTCTGTCAGACAGTGATATGCTACCGACATTAGCTCTTTACACTGTCATCAGAAGGTGGGTTGGTGGTGGAAATCCTCTATAAGACCTCTTCCACAGAGAATCTGGTATAGTGACCTGCTACTAACATTAGTTCTTGACACTGTCATCAGAGGGTGCCAAGGTGGTGGGAATCCTCTAGAAGACCTCTTCCACAGAGAATATGGTACAATAAACTGCTACAGTGACACTAAGTGCCAAGGTGGTGGGAATCCTGTATATATGACATTTCCTTCAGACCCTGCTGTCCAGTGAACTGATATCCACCACAGCAGCGCTTGACACTTCCCTCAGACGGCGGGTCAGTGGTGGAAATCCGCTATTAGACCTTTTCCACAGAACATTTCGCATTATGAGTTAACATTAGTGGCATCAGAGGGCGAGTTGGTGGTGGAAATCGCCTATATTGGTGAGTGCTGAATCCAGTTTTCTCCCACACCGCGTCTAGAGCACAGAACACTGCTTCGTTCCTACAGGAGACAGGGTAGGCCGGGCAGTAGTAGCCTGACAATACTCTCAACACCCGGCCACCACCCCCTCACCCGCCATTCAAGGCCCACCTGTGTGTGGAGCTGTTAATTGGCTTAAGTAATGCGCACACACCAGCTGGTGACAGATACACCACCCACCCAACCCAACCCAATCCAACCCAACCCAACCCAACCCAACCCAAACCCCCCCACAACCCAACCCCACCCAACCATACCGTACCATACCATACTATGACCATACCCATCATCATCATCATCATCATCATCATCATGCTGTCAGTCACGATGTGACAGAGACTGCTTTCATTACTTGACTGCCACTCTCCATTTAGCTCTCTGCATTGTGCGGTTGTACATTTCATGAAAGCTGCCTGCAAAAGTGTTGAAGTGCTGCTGGCTTTTGCAAGTTACCAGCGGCATTCTCTCGGGGAGCAAATAGAGGTTTCACACTGGCAAGAACATGTCAAGACAGGCGCAAAACTATTTGTCCCTACAGCGGCTGGTCAGGAGATGTTGGGAGTTCCATACATCAACTGCCCTTAATGCTGCCACAGTGACATGGGTTTGTGTTTAGGGTTTGCTCCCTTAGCCTTCGGTTCTGTCAAGAACCTGTACCACAAGGCAGTGGTTTACAACTCTGCAGGGCAGGGGCGTCAAACTCCCTGAGGTATTGCAATATACCTGCATACCATCAACCATACCCACCAGACAAAAACTCCCCAAGTGGCCGAGATCACCACGCCATCTGACGGGCAAGTTCAAACACCACCATCACCACCAAAAAAAGTAGGAGACCAGAAAGCGCAAATCTACCCTCCCCTGATATCAACCCCCCCCCCCCCCCCCCCCTCCCGTTTAGCAAGATCTGACAGCAGGAGGGTGCAGGGGTGCTTTCAGACAGTCTTCATCATTTGTTCCCATGGAAATAGAAGTGTGTGAGCGGCCTGCGTTCCCCCTACCTGGGACGCACAAAAGAGGGTGTGTGGCGGGAGAAATCGTAGGAGAAGGAGAAGGAGACGGAGAAGGAGAAGGAGTAGGGGTAGGGCTAGGGTTAGGGGTAGGGGTAGAGGAGAATGGGAAAGGTAGGGGTAGCGGATGTGGTACGTGTAGGGGATGGTGATAGGGATGGGTGTGGGAGTAGGTGTAGGGGTAGGTGTAGGTGTAGGCATAGGGTAAGTGTAGGGGTGGGGTAGGGGTAGGGGATGGTGTAGGGGTAGGGGTAGGTGTAGGGGAGGGGGTAGGTGTAGGGGTAGGTGTAGGTGTAGGCATAGGGTAAGTGTAGGGGTGGGGTAGGGGTAGGGGATGGTGTAGGGGTAGGGGTAGGTGTAGGGGAGGGGGTAGGGGTAGGCTTAGGGGAGGGGGTAGGTGTGGGGTAGTGCTGTTGCTGACGCAATGAAGCGTGGCGACCAGGAAACAAAAGATGGCGACGGGGAATTCTTGGTGGGATGCCAGCCCGGCAGTTCCCTCCTCCCCATCCCCCCTCCCCGACCACACATACACAGCTACTCACCCCCCACACACATACACACACCACCGAGTTTCCTAGGCAACGCGTAGGGAGTATCGGGATAATGGTCGCTTTACACAATGGGGATCAATATACACCCCTCTCACCAACCCCGCCCCAAATAACAAAAAAAAATAAAAGCACAAAAAACAGCGACTCCACCATGCCCCCCCCCCCATTATATAGCTGCTATTTCCAGCCAGGTGAGAGGCTGATTGGTGTTCTACGTACTAGCAACACCTGAGGTAGTATAACCACGATGGGTACCTGACTCGAGACAGCGCGCACCCATGGTGGTTGTATAGTGCTGCTTAATTATGTTACCATCCAGCTAGTAGTAGGGCCCGATATCCCACTCAGTAACATTATCCTGACAATGCCATTCTACCGAACTAGCCATTGATTCAGCTCTTATTGCTTAGCACCAGTCGAGGATCCGATGAGTGTCAATTTTTTTTTTAAAAGCAAAGTCTTCGGTTTGACTCGGCTCAGGATCGAACCCACTACCTTCGACACAGTGAATCTGTCCGGTGTGTTCGGTATGGTTGTTGATAACTCGCTTCATCAGTTCATTCGACCACAAATGGTCACAAGAAATCGCCATTATTGGTTAAATTATCATCGAAATTGGACTGAGATTTGTGTTTGCTTATGAATTTTTTGTTTTTTTTAAAAGAAATTGAAAAGACGGAAATGGCCGAATGACGGCTTGGTTTCGCAACAATGTAAATATGAATTAAATGAAAAATCAAGTGGGTTCGACCGGCTTCTAATTGTCACCGGAAATGCGGCTATTATTAGGATATTTATTTTCAAAATTGGATTATTGTTCATGTTTTCTATTGGCAGTGTTGTTTTTGTTGTTGTAAATAATTTTTAAATGAGGAAATGGGAAGATGGTGCTAGGGTTCGCCCAATAACAAGGCAAACAGGTGCTGAGTGGAGAGAACCCCAAGTGGATCCTCGCGTGTCTTTGTCCCGCAGAAATCTCTGCCAGGGGGCAGCACGGTGGTTGGTGGTGTGACCGGAAGTTAGCCAAATGGCGCGCATGCGCAAAAGGTAAACAAAAGGATCGGACACGCTCACACACCAGAGCCCAGCTCTGCGCATGTCGTGCAATCAGATATAAAGAGTAAAAGTAATTCCTAAAACACAGAAAAATGACTCAAAAACAAATAAAATAGGGCCTATCCAAAACCAATGCAAACTCCCCCCCCCCCCCCCCACCACCACCACCCCATGTCACGCGTAGGCAGCGTCTGTTGTTGTCTCCGGGCCCCAGCTACAATGTTGGGTTTTTTGGTTATTTTATTAGTGGGTGGTGGGGGGGGGGTTGTGGGGGGGTTGTGGGGGGGCTAGGTTGGGGGGGGTTCGAATCTAAATTAGGGCTGGAGGTGTGTGAGGCGGGTGGAGTGGGTGGGTGTGGGTGTTTGTGGAGGGGGGGGGGGGGTGTTGCATGGTACATGATGCATGCTGCACGCACGAGCGTTTCTGCGGACAGATGCTCAATTCAGACCAGCGCCACTTCCCCGCCTAGCGGCAGCGGAAGGAACCAACTAGCTAACCGTTACGTGTGCGGGGACAAGAGGGGAAATTGATACCGGGGTATTACGTCATCAATTCATGCTCGCCCCCCCCCCCCCACACACACACATCCAAACCTTCATCCACACTCACACATACATGGTCGCAGCAAACAAAACAAAACGAGAGCGAGAGCGAAATCACGAGGACAAAGCAGTCCATAAGTGTGACGGGGAGGGGAGGGTAGGTGGGTGGGTATTATGGGTCTGGCCAGGTCTATGGGTTGGGGAGTGGGGGGGGGGGGGGTGCGCGTCGCCATAGTCAGATGGGTTTTGAGCTTTTGTCATTTTCTGAGATAAACATATTAGGGTGATCGTTATAATGTACCCTACTTTCACTTGAAGTAACTTTTATTTTAAATGGCTAACTTTTGAGATATTTGAAGGGCAAACAAGCAAAATTAGTTTTGGCAAGCTTGCCAAAACTCTGACACCATAGGTTTCTGCAGTAATAGGTTCTATTAAATTGCCTCAGTATTGCCTTCTAATTCTATTTGGTGACACATGTCTAACAAGTGCACCAGTATTTAAGTTAGATATGTAGAATCAAATTGAGATACTTGTTTTGATTTTGAAAATGTGATGCTTCATTGGACTATGCAGCTTTAACAGCCACGTAGTGGATGAGACACAATAACACTTTATTATGCCTGTCTTATCATCAGTGTATGTGTGTGTGGGGGGGGGGGGAGTGCGGGGGGGGGGGGGGGTAACGCTTGTCTCAGGAAGGCCTGGGTATGGGTGGGTGGATTTTGTTGTCAGGTGTGTGTATCAATGATATGGCTATGTAAGTGGCGTATTAATTGTTATGAGTGTGTGTAGCAGTGTGTGTGTGTGTGTAAGAGAGGCAGGTGTGTGATCACAAGTGCTACCAGGAGTGTGTATGTGTAGGAGTGGGTCGGGGGGGGGGGGGGCGCAGGGTGGCCTACAGAGGATGTGTGTTGGTGTTGGAGTGGGAAGATTGGTGTGTTTGGAGAGGATCGTGTGTGTGATGTCAACTGTATGACTATGGGCGGGGTGGGATTGAGCTGGTGACAAGTGTGTGTGTATATATATGTTGAGGGGGGGGGGGGGGGGGGTATTGTGATCATGGGTGTGGGTGGCTCTGTGAAAGACTGGTGTCCACAGTAGTATATGTGGGTGTGGGTGTGTGTGGGTGTGTGTGGGGGGAAGGGTAGATAAAAGATTCACTCCGACTCAGAGTAGTGGTGAATGGCATTGACAGCCTGGTCTAAATCCAAGCAAAAACTGCCTAGGTATAAACAACAACAAAAAAGACCAGGAGCTCCTAATTCCAGTGTCCAGTGATTATCTCTATTGGCGACAGATTTGATGAAATGGGAAAGAAGGCAAACGGGCAAGATGACGACACAAAGCTCTCAATTCAACTCTTAAAGTGTATTTATCTGAAGGATTTAATCTATTCTACAATTCAAAATTAGCATATACATATAGATGCGTGTGAAGAATAGATTTTGCTTCTTAGATTAAGAATTGATGTGGCCATTTATTTAACCAGCCTTCCAAGTTCCAGCCACTTGATCTAATGGGTTGTTCTGTGAGTAGCACTTTTCTCAGGAACATGGCTATGAGAGTCACTAGGTGGAAGGGGGTGTGGGGGGGGGGGGGGCGGCCCGGGTGTGAGTAGGGCGGGTGAGTCCTGATTTTCCAGTTGGGCAGCACTATAAAAGTCGCCATGAGTGCACACTGCCACAATTCGGTACCCGTCTTGATATGACCTTAGATGTTGCTAGGACGTAAAACAACAAACAAACAAAACAACAGCTTGTGTTAATGGTTTGTCTGTGTGTGCCGAGAGGGGAGGGTGAGGATGGTGTCAGGTGTGTATATATGTGTTTGTGTGTGTAGGAGGTGGTAGGAGAGGAATAGCTCTGGTGCCAAGGGAGTGTATGTACAGAGCGGGTATGGGGGAGGTCGGCTGGTGTCAACAATGTATGTGTGTATACATGTGTGTGTGTGCGTGTGTGTGTGTGTGTGTGGAGGCGGTAGAGGCGACTTGTAAACAAAGACGATTACTGCAGAATGACGGTCACAAATTGATCACTTAATGAGCCGTCATTGGTGATTACGATTCACAATGACGGCGCCCTATATCCCGGTACTGAATTCAGTTCACCACGTCCTGAAATGCACTGCGCCGACCAAACCGAGGCGCCGATACGACGCCGACACAGTGGACCAGCCAATCAGAGGCCGAGTTCTGCCGCCGCTAGTGCTACGTCACGAGGTCCTGACCGCTGGTTGCTGAGGTTATAGAGGGTATTCCCGTGACGTCATCAAACGGAAGTGTGGCCATTGTGGCGATATCAACTAGTAACCAGATTGCTCACGGCCATTGACAATGCATTGAGTTTGCCGATACGCGCAGTGCAAAACGTCTATTTTATTCAAAATTAATAGAAATGCAGAACCCTAATCGTATAAATTTAGTATAATCTGTTCGTTGAATGTGTTTTCTATATGTATTCCAATCAGTTTGTTTCTAGGTGGTGTGGTTTTAGAGATATTTCACTTTTTCTGTATGAAGATTGCTCACGGCCATTGACAATGCATTGAGTTTGCCGATACGCGCAGTGCAAAACATCTATTTTATTCAAAATTAATAGAAATGCAGAACCCTAACCTTATAAATTTAATATAATCTCTTCATTGAATATGTTTTCTATATGTGTTCCAAGCCTCACTGCCATTCACAATGCATTTAGTTTCTTGGGTTTGTTATTGTGGTTGTATCGCCACAATGGCCGCGCTTCTGTTTAGCGTGACGTCAGTGCATACCCTCTATAGTGAAGCCGCCATTGGGTGGGTCCACAGACCGGAAATGAGGGTTGGTTGGTTGGTTGTTGGGAGTTTTAAATCCTGGCAACATCTAAGGTCATATCAGGATGGGTACCGACTTATGACAGTGCGCATTCATGGCAACGTTATATATAGTGCTGCCCAACGGGCTCCCGGCGTGTCATGTCTCAGTACGTACATAACAACCATGACCTGATATCCCCCTCATTCACATTATCCTGACATTGAGCCAACAACAGTCCAATAGGCCGTGATTCGAAAATGAATGTGCTCTAGAGGTGTCGTTAAATAAAACAATCTTTGTTGACACCCAGCCAACCAGTCCTTGCCCAATCCTAATAATGCCAAGCCCCTGGCTAGAAAGCGACAAGTATCAATTTTTATGTCATTGGTTTTACCTGACCGTGGGTTTGAATCCCATGATCTACCAAAACGGGAGACGGACGGGAGACGGGCTCTTAACTCATTCGGCCATCCTGTCTGGAGACATAACTGTGTATGTATGTGTGTACATAATTGTGATTAGAACATATATGTGCACACAAAAACAACATGTAGGTACAGAAGTAAACCATTGATACACAGGTTCGCCTGGACTGAGGTCAGTGCACCTGAGGTCAGTGGACTTGAGGTCAAGGCCAGGACACCTGAGGTCGACCCCAGGTGTGGGAACGCCGACAGAATCGACTGACTGGTACCTGGAGGAATCAAATCGGTTGTTGCCGTGGCAATCTTGAAGTTGCATAATACGAATTTGATCCTATATATCAATTTCGATACGTATGTCCCCTTCAATTACTTGGTGTTGAATGGAATGGATTTTTTAGTCCATTTTATAGCATGTCATCACACTGCTCTCAGTTGTGCAACGAGAACTGGTAAACAAAGCCCATTGGGTGCCAGTGTAGTTCTGAGTGTGTCGCTCCTTCACTATGCCACAATATATTATGGGCGGTAAGCAAAGTCTACGATATCTGGCCTTGCTCCGAAGCTATCTACACAAACTGGGAAACAAAAGCCTATGACGTTGAGCATGTCAATGCAGATCAATTCCTCATTCAGACTTATCCACGATAGACAGCATAGATCTTCAAGAGAGAAGCTGCATTAAACTTAGGAAATAAATATGTTAATTTCACCAGCCCCCTTTGTTATTGTTTAATGCTGAATCGCACTGGTTCAGTTACCAAATATTAGCTGCACATTTATGTGTTAATTTTCATTTTAACCTTTGAATAGTTTTTTTAATTTTTAATCGAGTGGATAATAGATATCATATGAAAATAGCTCATTGAGCAATATAGGTATGATGAGTGTAATTACTGGTTTGACACTAGTTTAATTGTGGTTGCAATATGAGTGGGGCATTGCAGTCTATATGGGATGACTAGGGATGCAGGGATGGGCGCGTGTCATGACAGTGAATTTTAATGCAAGCCTTAATTATAATTGAGTTTCTGTTAACAAAGGAAATCGGTGTTTTTCTAACCAGTAAACGCTGGTCCCTAGTGTGATGCCTTACACACACACAAACAAACACATACACAGACACACACACACACACCACCACCGGCAGCGAACCCCCCTGGTAAGTGTTTGAGAAGTTAATCCACTCCAGTCATGACCCGGATCGCCATGATATGCGTAATAAAAGTGCCATATTTCACCCACCCACCCACCTAGCCATAACCAAAAAACAACTAATATAAAATACTTGATAAAAAAAAATATATATATTTTAAAGTCCACATGGAAGATATAATCAAATACAATTAACCTTCTTTTGTTGTGTGTTCCAACACAAAAATATTTGTTTATTGATTTTTGAGTGGGGGCCCTGTGTTTCGAATTGACCTCTGACCTTCCATGCCATGTCGGCGTAGAGGCGATGGCACAGGCCAGCTGGGATATATGAGACGTGGACAGGTGTTTCTACACACCTGACAAAGCATTACGTGTGCCTCCCACCCCCCACCCCCTAGCACCCACCCTACGGTATCACGTGACGCCCGCTGAACCCCACCCCGACCCCACCCTCCACCCCCACCTCGAACCCCACCCCACCACGCGCACACACAAATTTAATGGGGGCGTTCTGTGTAGAAATAGTAAGAAAGAAGCAGGTTGGAGCAGAAATGCAATAGAACTGAGGGATGAAATGTTCACAAGCCATGTTACTTGAATTTGAAATAGACATAGTAATAGTAGAGACCACAGTGTTTGATGCGTTTGGAACTACCATGAAAACAACATGGCGACAGACGGAGAATGTGTAGCTGAAATGTACACGAGCGGCAGTATGTGAAATATACATGGAACTAGTGACCGCGGTAGCTGAGTTGATTTATGCAGAATTAACATGAAGCCAACACTCCTCTCCCTGATGGTTGCGTTTTACAAGGTTTATTTCTTTCTTTCTTTTGGGATTTATGTCCTGGCAACATCCAATGTCATATCAGGACGGATACCGAATTGTGACAGTGCACATTCATGGCGATTTGCACTTGGAGACCAGGCCGTCGGCACCATGGCCCAATATCCAACTCAGTCACATTATACCGACACTTGAGTTAACCACATATTATCCTATTAAAGCCGAGTGCCAGGCTAGGTTTGTTTGTTTGTTGTTGTTTTACGTCCTAGCAACATCTAAGGTCATATCAGGACGGTACCGACTTGTGACAGTGCGCACTCATGGCAACTTTATAGTGCTGCCCCACTGAGAAATCAGGCCGCCAGCACCATGACTTGATGTCCAACTCAGTCACATTATCCTGACACTGAGCTAACCAGTCCTTGCCCTATCCTATTAATGCTGAGCACCAGGCTAGGAAGCGACAAGTACCAATTTTAAAGTCATTGGTTTGACTCGACCGGGAACCGAACTCCCAACCTTCCACACACGAGGCCCATGCTCTACCGATTAGGCCACCGCGCCCGGTCTGCCAGGCTAGGTAGCAACACATATAAAGTGTGTAAGTTATTGTTTTGACTCGGCTGGGACTCAAGCTCTCGACCCTCCGCATGGAAAGTCTATGCTCTATCGATTCGGCCACCACGTTCGGTTTACAGGCGCACATCCCAGTATGCAACGAATTGTAACCGCATCCCCAGCCCCCATCCCCCCGCCAGGCACAGCACACAGGGGTTGGGGCACGGACTGGGGATTGGTGGGTGGGGTCGGGGGTGGGGGGAGGGGGAGTTGTCGTTAAGGGTGAGGGGGGGGGGAGAGAAAAAAGGAGAATTGCATTGTGGGTATGAGCTTTGAAGTTTGAATCCAGACTGAGGCTGGTAGATTAGAGGCGAGCTGCCCAGACAAAGAGAGGTGCGCATGCGCCAAGAGGGTGGTTATGTTGTGAATATTGAACACTATTTAGGGGCGACATCACCCTGGGCAGCCCTGGTCATTGATATCATTGACATGGGGGTGGGAAGTGCATGGGAAATGTTGTGCCTAGCGTAGGAGTCGAACCCACACTTGTTGCCATTCTGGGACTAGCGTGCTAACCACTACATTACTTAGAGCCCCTGATGCAAGCACACTAGCCACACCTACCTGTGAATGTGGCTCTTTGCCTGAGAGGTCAGTGCAGACGGCTACACTAGTCCCCCTGGAATTGTAAGTCTTTGACATGGGTTGCGTCCATAAGTTGTTTGATGCTTACAATTACATGCATACAGGCAATGCACTTACATACATACGCAGTAGGTTCAACAACAATACATTGTAGCGTGTAACTTGTATGGGATCCTGCTCGCAGCAACCAGTGTTACAAGGAGGTGATGAAAATGGGAAATATTGCGCCTAGTGTAAGATCCAAACCAACATTTCTTGCAGTTTCAGGGCTCGCATGCTTACCACTACACTGCCTAACCTAGGCTCCCTAGTGCAACCACTCTGTCCTCACCTACCTGTGTATGTGGCCTCTTGCCTAAGTCGTCAGTGCAGACTACTATAAAAATCCTTAAGGGTGCATAGTCCCATGCTTTTGAGATTCTGCCATTTATTTTCTTATATCAATATATTAGGTTGATTCTTATAATTTACCTTACTTTGAAGCTTGAAGTAACTTGATTAAAAATGGTTAGCTTTGGAGATATTTGAATGGAAAACATGCCAAATTAATGTTGACGTGCATGGAGAAATCCTGACGCTGTAGGCTTAAATAGTAAACAATTATACTAAATAAAAGTTACTTCAACTTAAAGTCAGGGATGAAGGTGGCCGTGGATGGGGTTGGAGCGGAAATCGACGGTGAGGTGGGTGATAATATGGTAACAACAATGACGGTGGACCACCTTTTAATGATAATAAGTTCTGGCTGACTAGAGGAAAGGAGCTAGAATAGTGCTTGGAGAGTACTGGATGAAAGACGATTTCCGGGGGTTTTCCCCCTTCGTTTCCCTGACAATGTTACCCCTATGGGAGACGGTCCAACTTTTCGCAGAAATAACACCCCACTCACTGCAGAGACATGGTTGAATGTTCCAAATACTTGTTGCATTTGGTGGTATTTAAATAATAGCTGGATAAAATTCACAGAATATTTGTCTTTTAAGAAATAACACAAATCGCAAATTACCAAAGAAATCGTTGAAATCGCAGGAGATCTTTCAGCACTATAAAGCAAAAAAAACAGATTATACTCGTCAACCTGGTATATTGATTTAGATAGGTATGTAGACATTTAAAGCTTTTACATCCAGGTAACCTTGACCTAACACAACCTAAATACAATTGAAGTCACGTGATTAGAACTTTAAAACATCGCAATGCAGGATAGAGAAAATGACACATTCCTTGTAAGCTGTAGAGTTAAGGGTGCATTCCTTACATGCGGCATGCAGTATGCGAATGTGAATGCAACAAAAAATCGAAACGCCTTGAAGCCTATGGGCTACATTCCTTACACGCGGTATGCGAATGCGACAACTCGATCGGTCCATGCAGCGATCGGTGGGGCATGCGGCACGCGGTATGCGAATAGAAACGTCAGTCACACTTGTCCATTAGTTTTAGACGAGGAGACGCGACTGAGCATTACGGAATGGTCACACACAAGGGTGCAGAGGGGAAACATATGGTAGCGGTGGTGGTGGGGTTCGGGTTGGTGAAAATGCTACCATAGCCACAGAAATATGAATACTTATCTATAATTTGGTAATTATAAAGGTAGAAATCCCCATGTGACATACCGAGAGGTACATAGATATAAATGCCATATTAGGTCATATACAGTGCAGTAATGAGTATACTTGTTTATTTTTATTTTTTAAATATAGCCAGTCGTGTGCCGCATGCCGCATGCCACATGTAAGGAATCATGCCATTCGCATACCACATGCTGCATACCGCGTGTAAGGAATGCGCGCTTTAAGGTCTCTAAAAGTAAAAGGGAACGTGGTGAGGAGGACCTGATGTGTGCTGAGGTGACAGTAGGAGTTGGTGTGTTAGATTTATCACCATCTAACATGACATGCCCGTTCTAATTGACTTCAGTAATGAGGTAAGTGGTGACTATTAAGGGCAGATTGGTGGGTGTGTAGAACGTCGGTGTACACACGTGGGTATAAGTATAACTAACTATAAGGGGCCGTAGTACTGTTTCATTCACAGTCCTGGTGGGTGTGTAGTGGGCTGCACTCACCTCACCAGGTAAAGTGTCACACAGACAGGTATGTTTGTAGTGGGCTGCACTCACCTCACCAGGTAAGGTGTCACACAGACAGGTTGGTGTGTAGTGGGATGCACTCACCGCACCAGGTAAGGTTCACACAGACAGGTGGGTGTGTAGTGGGCTGCACTCACCTCACCAGGTAAAGTGTCACACAGACAGGTGGGGGTGTAGTGGGCTGCACTCACCTCACCAGGTAAGGTGTCACACGACAGGTGGTGTAGTGGATGCACCACTCACCAGTAGGTTCACAGACAGGTGGGGGTGTAGTGGGCTGCACTCACATCACCAGGTAAAGTGTCACATACACAGGTGGGGGTGTAGTGGGCTGCACTCACATCACCAGGTAAAGTGTCACAGAGACAGGTGGGTGTGTAGTGGGCTGTACTCACCTCACCAGGTAAAGTGTCACACATACAGGTGGGTGTGTAGTGGGCTGCACTCACCTCACGAGGTAAGGTGTGGTGGATCTTGTAAATGACGACAATTAGCGTGGCATACTTTATGCACACTCCCAGGGCTGGACTCACCCCCCACCCCTGGACACACTCTCTCACCCCTCCTCGACCCACCGCATACCTGAACATTATACATACACTAAGTATGTATGTGTGAACACTGCAGACCTATAACACCACACACAAAGAGCTGAGCCACACTTTGTATACAGTATCACCCCACTCACCCACCCACCCACCCAACTGTGCGGTGAGGGTGTATCTTTCCAGGTTTCCGTACCGACCGAACAACTCTTAAACTCTCCTTCACCGGACATCAGGGTCAGAGGTCACCCGGATCTCCATGACCTGCAACACAGGGTGGGTTTGGCAGGCGCGCCCAGGGTTCAACGGCAGCCCCGAACCCCCCACCGGGCCCCACTCCACCCCGCAGTGGGCACGAGGGTACAATAAAGGGATGGTATACCTGAGACGTGTGCTGGTATAAGTATAACTGAAGCGTGTGCTGGTATAACTGAGAGACTCAGAGGTGCTGGTATAACTGAGAAGGGTGCTGGTATAACTAAGACACGTGTAGGTATAACTGAGGTGTGCTGGTATAACTGAGAAGGGTGCTGGTCTAACTAAGAGACGTGTAGGTATAACTGAGAAGGGTGCTGGTATAACTGAGGTGTGTTGGTATAACTGAGGTGTGTTGGTATAACTGAGGTGTGCTGGTATAACTGAGATGTTCTGGTATAACTGAGGTGTGCTGTTATAACTGAGGTGTGCTGGTATAACTGAGATGTACTGGTATAACTGAGGTGTGCTGTTATAACTGAGGTGTGCTGGTATAACTGAGGTGTTCTGGTATAACTGAGGTGTGCTGGTATAACTGAGGTGTGCTGGTATAAGTGAGGTGTGCTGGTATAACTGAGGTGTGCACATATAACTGAGGTGTGCTGGTATAACTGAGGTGTGCTGGTATAACTGAGGTGTGCTGGTATAATTGAGGTGTGCTGCTATAACTGAGGTGTGCTGGTATAACTCTGGTGTGCTGTTATAACTGAGGTGTGCTGGTATAACTGAGGTGTGCTGGTATAACTGAGGTGTGCTGGTATAACTGAGGTGTGCTGTTATAACTGAGGTGTGCTGGTATAACTGAGGTGTGATGGTATAACTGAGGTGTGATGGTATAACTGAGGTGTGCTGGTATAGCTGAGGTGTGCACATATAACTGAGGTGTGCTGGTATAACTGAGGTGTTCTGGTCTAACTGAGGTGTGCTGGTATAACTGAGGTGTGCTGGTATAACTGAGGTGTGCTGTTATAACTGAGGTGTGCTGGTATAACTGAGGTGTTCTGGTATAACTGAGGTGTGCTGTTATAACTGAGGTGTGCTGGTATAACTGAGAGGTGTGCTGGTATAACTAAGAGGTGCTGTATAACTAATAGGTGCTGGTATAACTGGGAGGTGCGCTGGTACAACTAGGAGGCGCGCTGGTATAATAGGAGGTGCTATGCTAGTATAACAAAGAGGCGTGCTGGTATAACAAACAGGCGTGCTGGTATAACTAAGAAATGCACTGGTAAAATTAAGAGATGCACTAGTATAATTAAGGGACGTGCTAATATAATTAGCAAGCACGCTGGTATATCTGAGAGGCGTGCTGGTATAATGAAGGGGTGTACTGATATAATTAAAGGGCATGCTGGTATAATTAACACTAGTAACATATGCACTGATATAACTAGGAGACGCGTTGATATAATTAAGAGGTGTGTTAGTATAACTAGGAGGTATGCTGGTGTCGTGGGGGTGATGGAAATGGGAAATATTGCGCCTAGAGTGGGACTCGAACCCATATCTGTTTGCATTCCGGGGCAGTGTGCTAAGTAAGTAGTACACCACCTAGGCTGACTGATGTCACTACACTACCCACGCCTACCTGTCTATGCGGCTCTTTGCCTGAGAGATAAGTGCAGACCACTACACTCGTCACCCTGGAATTGTAAGTCTTTTAATGCTTACAATTACATACATCCAGGCAGTGCACTTACACAACTATACAGTGTGTAGCTTGTACAGGATCATGGTCATGGCAACCAGTTTCATAGGGGTGATGAAAACTGGAAATATTGGGCCTAGAGCGGGACTCGAACCCACATCTCTTTGCATTCCGTGCCAGTGTGCTAACCATTACACCACGTAGGCTCACTGATGTCACCATACTACCCAAGCCTACCTGTCTATGTGGTTACTTGCCTGAGAGGTCAATGCAGACCACTACACTGTTATAATAAAAGAGGCGTGCTGGTATAATTATGGTGCGTTGTTAGTATAACAATGAGGCATGCTGGTATAACTGAGATATACGCTGGTAAAAGGAATGGATCACTGAAGACTACTGAAGGCACAGCAATAGAGGCGATTGTGAAAGGATTCCTCGACTGAGATTCAGGTGGTGGCTGGGGAGAATTGGGTCACTGTCACTGTCAGCGTCCACGTCGTTCCTTTATAGTGTCTGAGTTGCCATGGCAACTGAAACTCCAACAACATCGGCACCCTCTCTGCTCCTCTCTATCCCTTCTCTGCATAACCAACTTATAACATTCCATGTACTATAAATCTACTAAACCATTAAAAAAACAACTCACACAGCACCTGTATCCAATTTCCAAGCAGGAATTTAAATGATAATGACCCACGCACCTACATTAATTAAGCCACTATTCTCTCACCAGTCTGGGAATGTTAAAGTTCCATGGTCCGATGGCCATCAAATTTCTGTCTTATTTATTTTTAGATAAATATATCAAATTGATCGTTATGAACTACTAATCATTAGTCTAGAGTCATTTTGATTAAAAATGACTAGTTTTGAAGCAATTTGAGCTGAAAGAACCCAAACTAATTTGGACAAGCTTGCCAAAAGTCCTGTGGCTATGACCCAGATGGTCATCTCGCGGTGACCAGGTGATGTGAGATGTCCTACTAATCCTGGAACCTGACAGGGCTGTAGGTATTTGGGTTACCCTCCTGAAAACTGGCCAGAAGTGTCACATGGAGAGTTAAAATCTAATATTTGAATTTTAAATATTTGTTGGGTGCAAATGAAAGATGGAAATCTCCCCTTTACATCTATTTAAAATATAAATTGATGAGATAAAAAATAAAGGGGTACTCCATGATAGGTCTATGTCTTATGGCAGTTTAACATGTGTTGCTCATATGCAACACATGTTTAGGACACCACACAGTCTGCTTAATACAAATCTAAACAGAATTAAATAATTTCATACTTAGAAGCATATTATTCATGTCATAATATACAAAGATATGTAGTGTCTATATTGATAAAATAAAGTAATTCCCAGCCATGCTTTATTCACTGAATAATTAGTGTACAATATTTGTGTGGCATCCAGACACCACTGGTGACATCTGTGACAGAAATTTGTAATGTTATTTCTGAAGACATCAAATCTTTTTTTTTTTAATTTCAGCATGCATACATGTTAATAAATATTCCTTTTTGATTTGGGAATGGTTTTGTTTGATATATCAATGCAATACAAGATGTTAGTTAGGATTCAACCATGTCCCATATGTCATGTCATGTTACAAATGGCTGACTGTAAAATGTTTTCTTTTGTGTACAAAGACACTTCATAACTAAAAGGACCAAAGGACGTAAAACAACAACAAACAAACAAACCAAAGTTGCACACAGTTTATTTTATTTCCCATATTGCTTAAGGTCCGGTCACATTACGAGGCATCTCGCAAGCTCACCGCCAATGCGTGAAATTACTTTTTTACATCAAGATGCATCAAACTATTCAGCACGGCCGGAAAAGTTGGACATCAGCACAAAGTGGTGGATATAAGCATAGCGTCGGTCCGACGTAGTGGTAACGTATGTCGACGTATGTCCCAACGTTCCGCTAGTGATCATTAAATGTGTTGCACAACGTATGAGAGCATTGTTGCCAGCTCAGGAGCGACGCATGTTCAACGACAGTTCACCGCATTTTGGCATTGCGCCAGCATGCACACAGCCTTGGCATAATGCGTGAGTAACACATGCCAATGTGTGTGTGTGTGGGGGGGGGGGCACCGGACCCACCCGGAAACCACTCACGGCACCTTCGTAGAATGCTGGCGAAGTTATATACATTAAGTGAGCGCCAGATGCGCACCCTATACATCAAGACACGGTGGAGAAATGCCAACCGTGCATCGGCCATACATCATGTATACGTTAGAACAATGTTGTCATACGTTGGCATTACATTGCCAATGCGTGGACTGAATGCTCTCCATCATAGGAACGAAAGTCAAAATAGGACAGCGTAAGAACAACGTCCCTCCAACGCGCATCTAAGTTATCTCAACGTACGCCTAACATAGGTGTAACGTAAGCACACATGTGTTGTTGTATGTCGAAAGCATTGGAGGACGGCCTGGGGTCATAGCACCATATCAGTTTCTACACTCACCTATAACAAACTGCACACTCTGCGATCCTGAACCGTCTGCTGGCGCACACGCTGCGGAACAGCTGCTGCCGTCATAGCATTAAGCCCAGAATCCTGGGCATTTGCCAAGACCACCAAGGATATGCATACTGCTTGCATTGCTCATGTACATATTATTGCTCCATTATTATTTACTGTTATGTCATCGATGTCTCATTCTCCCTCATACCATACATAGTCCCGATGGCAGATGCAATTTTAATTGACAAATGTAACATTTTCAAAATTTAAATTGATTAATTATATTTATAGAATTGATCAAATAGCATTGTATATCCAACATCCAGGGGTGGGGCAACATCCACCTCATTTCCCCTTCCCCTCTATGGCCCTGCACATTAGGCCTACTTGGTCAGGGGAGGCTAATGAGGTCACCAGATTGGCCTAATTGGTTAATGGCCTCCCTGCATAACGAGTGTTTCAAAGTGAGTGTCCAAAGGGGTGAGGTTATAAATTCACTGGTTATTCTGTATATGCTTTCCCAAATCATTAGCTAATGCACCAGTATCTAAGTTGAATATATAGGATCAAATGGAAGTAGTTGTTTCAATTTTGACAAAATTATATTTCATCGGACCATGCAACTTTAAGCAAACAATTAAAGATGATAGATGAAAGCAAACAATGCAAAAGTGTCCCCATTCCCATACATAATCCCATTACTGATGGTCATATTTATCCTATAAAAAAACACAACAAAACTGGGTAAATAACTGTAACCACTCTCAGCTAAAATCCTGGTGCTTCGGTGTTGACAAATTGTAAATTGTGATGAATACAATACCCCATATATATATTTATATATATATATATATATATATATATATATATATATATAATATGTCGATGCACACACTATATACCTACATAGAGGATGTAGCTCAGGTAGTAGAGTTTCCATTTGTGACGGTGTGGGTTATCCTATCAATCCTGCTCAGTGGACACATTTGCAGTTTGGGCTATTTTCCGTTCCAACCAGTGGTCCACAATTGGTTCATCAAGGCTGTGTTATGTGATGTCCTGATCATGGGAAAGTGCATATAAAGGATACCTTGCTGCGTATTGGAAAGAGTAGCCTGTGTGGCGGCAGCGGGTTTCCTCCAAAGATATATGTCAGAAATATGTCAGAATTACCATGTTTGTCATCCAATAGCCGATGATAAAAATCAATGTGCTCTAGGCGCGTTGCTAAATAAAACAAACTTTACTTTACACTACAGCGACCTGCATGTGGTGCCCGAATCGATAGAGCGCCGGCTTCCAGTGCGGAAGGACGGGAGTTCAATCCCTGGTAGAATCAAACCAATGACGTACAACATTGATACTTGTCACTTCTTAACCTGGCGCTTGGCATTAATAGGATAGAGCACGGACTGGCTAGCTCAGTGTCAGCATAATGTGACTGAGTGGGCTGTCAGGTCATGGTGTTGGCAGTCTGGTCTCCCAGTGGTGCAAAGCACTATAAAGTTGCCACTGTCACAAGTCGGTACCAGTCCTGATATGACCTTAGATCATACCATGGCATAAAACTCAAACAAACAAACATACAGAGCGATTCCAGTGTACTGATGATAGATCATCTATGTCCGATAAGCTACTTACAAGGTACAGGTCACATGATTAAATGAGACGTGACATTCCGATGGCTTTTTAGGTGTGACAATGAAAGACCCACATCATCTATTCTACATAACACATGACCCCACACAAACACCACACTGCATGGGACCAAAGACAGTGTACAATAAGACGTGCCACTCAGCGCTTTCATATAGGAAATTCTTAAATAATCATACAGTGGCATCATCCCATGGCAAACAAGGTGCATTGTCTTTGATTAGATGTAGTAGTAGTAGTTTTCCTACTTAGACATAATCACAAATTTTATTTATGTATGGCACAGATTAAAGTGCTTAAACTAAAGTATGTTTGAACTTCACTCAACTATAATTTTCATGAATAATATTATTATTATGAGATAAAACACTATAATTGAACTACGTAGACTCGGATGAATGGTAAATATTTGGATTTTTTAATGCACTAGAATGGTAATCATACATGCGAGAGTATAATGAGAGAAGGCCACGAGATGCTTAAGCCCTATAGTTCTAGGCTTTTATTGTGGGGTGGGCAGTATGGCAGAGTAGAATGTCCGTCGCCATCCGCCGCCAAGTTGTAGTGGCCGAGTTCGGGTTTTGCTCGCTTTATATAGCAGCTAGCCAGGCCGAAAAGTCAAGAGCGTGCCAAATTCCCGTAACTTTGTAACAGATTTTGTCTTTTGACGTCATATTTAATTTACATATGCACGTCCCCCATTTCTGCATGGTTACTTGGCGAAGTTCCAAAAGACCCGCTAGGCATGGAAGAGGTCGATGAACATATTTAATGTTAAAGTTTGAGTATAGGTGGCACCACCGGGCATTTGAATAAGAATCCGACTCCAGCTTGTTCAATTACCCATGTTGTGAGCAACATCGACAATTACCCTACATTGTCTTTAATGGGCTAAGGAACATGTCCCCTTGCTTCAATGGCATAGCAGTCAGGCTGTCTAATTACCTTCTTTGCTGTATTTCACTGGAAAGCGTTGAGTGGCATGTCTTATCGTATTTTGTCTTGTACACAAGACATGTTAAATCAGTATCCCTCTAGACATATTTCATATGACGTCAGCATAGGTATTTAGGTCAGTGCGTGCGCAGCTTGGCTGCAGGAAGACACACTGTCACAGTGCAAACTCAATGACTATGAGCAATCTTCATAGAGAAAAGGTGAAATATCTCTAAATCTACAACACGTAAAAACAAACCAATTAGAACACATATAGAAAACATCTTTAACAGACAGATTATATTAAATTGATAAGGATAGGGTTCTGCATTTCTATTATTTTGAATAAAACTGACGTTTAACACTGCACGAACCAGCAAACTCAATGCATTGTCAATGGCCATGAGCAATATTCATACAAAAAAGTTAAATATGTCTAAAACCACACCACCCGGAAACAAACCGCTTGGAACACATATAGAAAACATGTTTACCAAACAGATTATATTAAATCTATAAGGTTAGGGTTCTGAATTTCTATTAATTTTGAATAAAACTTATGTTTTGCACTGCGCGTACCAACAAACTCAATGCATTGTCAATGGCCTTGAGCAATATTCATACAAAAAAAGTGAAATATCTCTAAAACCACACCACCTAGAATGAAACCGCTTGGAACACATATAGAAAACATGTTTAACAAACAGACTATATTAAATTTATACGGTTAGGATTCTGAATTTCTATTAATTTTGAATAAAACTGACGTTTTTCACTGTGCCTGTTGGCAAAGTCAATGGCAGTGTGCATTCGTTCTGCAGCCTGGCTGCGCGCGCATACACGATGTTTATGAACATTGAAAGGGGTCTATAGGCACGGTATCTAGCCTACCAGGCTTACCTTCTAATTGAGTCAATTTGGGCCAAATTTATGTGTTTAGAGTGCGGCGTGAACAGGATAATGGCACTCGAGGTGACACTAAGTTGCTTTTGACAGATCTTTTCACATAAATCCCTGACACCGAATCTCTGAAATGTCACTGATTGCGTCACCCTACAAGTGCAGACGCGATAATCAGGTGATGCTGTCTTTATTTATTGTTAAAGTTGCAGAGTCCTATAGTTTTGAATTTCTGTATTTTTTCTGAAATAAATATATTAGATCGATCACCAGTATCTACTTTACATTAGTTCAAAGTAACTTTTATTTTAAATGGTAAACTTTTGAGATATTTTGAGTGCAAACATGCAAAATTAGTTTTGGCAGGCTTGCCAAAACTCGGACACCATAAACTTCTCCAGTAACAGGTTCTGTTAAATTGACTCAGTATTCCCTTCTACACAGAAACAAATGCTTAATAAGTGCATCAGTATCTAAGTTAGATAGGTAAAATCAAATATAAATAATTGGTTTGGTTTTGAAAATTTAATATTTCATTGGACTCAATCAATCAATCAATCAATAGTTCCGTCCTCTAGTCGAGGGTTGGATGCAATGGTTCTCCACTTGTCCTGATGGTGTGCTGGGCTGATAGACTGTGAATAATTCAAGCCTGTCCACTGTGAAATATTTGTAAACCATGATGTTCTTGGTCTCCCTCTCCCTCTGCTGCCATTCACCTTCCCTTCCAACAATGTACGGTATATTGAACTCTGACGGATGATGTTCATTGGACTATGCAGCTTTAAAAGTAGTCGGTGAAATAACCCCAACCCGTCCGTGCCTGCCACCCACTCTATCAGCCAGACAGGTACTAGAGAATCAGTGGGGCAGCACCATAAAGCCACCATGAGTGTGCACTGTCACAAGTCGGTACCCATCATGATATGACCTTAGATGTTGAAATGACGTAAAGCTCCAACAAACAAACAAACAAACAACAAACAATCTTCCTCAGTCCAGGGCTCCTTGCTCTGTAGGAGTAATGCCAAATGCCAGGCTTGGTTGCGACAAACATAAATTCCAACAAGCACAGCTCTGACCACACCAGAATTTGAATCCTACCACCCGCCAAAATGGGAAGGGCATGTTGAACTGATCTGACCATCTTATCTGGTTGTTTGTTTGAGTTTTACATCCTGGCAACATCTAAGGTCATATCAGGACGGGACCACCGTATCTGGTGTTTCCCCTAATAAATCCATTTAAATTGTTAAAAACTGTAATGTAATTACAGCGTCGGTTAATAACTGTACACTACATACATCCAATACCACATGGCGGCCACAAGAATTCTCATTTAGTAGCTCAAATTGGCGTGGATTATTACCTGGGCGGCTAGCTCAGACGACAGTTACAAAGTGCCCAATTAGGGACGCTGGTTAAAACCGAGTCGGGACGCTGATTAGTGCAGGTGACGCATTCATCACCCCGACACACCTCAGCGCACAGGTGAGTCCCAAACACCGATAATCGCCCGGCAGGTAACAGGATTCCAGCGGCAACTATAAGAACAGACGGGATGGCCGAATGAATGCATTGCGCGTCCGTCTCCCCATTTGGGTGATTGTTTGAGAGTTAAGTTACGTCCTGGCAACATCTAAGGTCATATCAGGACGGGACCCACTTTGGTTGATCGTGCGATTCTGACCCTGGTCGAGTCAAACCAATGACGTAAAAATTGATACTTGTCAGTTCCTAGCCAGGCGCTTGGCATTATTATTAGGATAGGACAAGAACTGGTTAGTTCAGTGGCAGGATAATGTGACTGAGTGGGGTATCAGGTCATAGTGTTGTCAGTCTAGTCTCCTACTCCCAGTGCGGAAGCACTATAAAGGTGCAATGAGTGTGCACTGTCACAAGTCAGTACCCATCCTGATATGCTCTTAGATGTTGCCAGGACGTAAACTCCAACAACCAACCACCGCCGTGGGCACTCAGCGCGATGGGTCGTGACTCCCACATGTTGATGCTTGTTTGTTTGTTGACTATATGAAGCTTTAGTTCCCCGTCCTCCCACATGGCGCCACCTGCAGGTGACAATCTTGACTGCAGTCAAGACAAACTAGTGGGAGATAAGTGGTTATCCGCCACTTAACAAACAAGAAAAAACAAAAGTCCATAACCCACTGACAAGAGGTGGTGGGAGTGGTTACTGAAGGACCTGGCACACTACGACGTACGGCATCAGCGCGTGTTCAACATTAAAAGATTTGCCAGTCGTCGGCATTCGTCAAACTTTTCAGTGGTGGGGGGTAAAAATGGGTGTATATACAATGTACACACAATGTACATAATGTATGCAGAACGTATCTCTGATGTATTGTTAGCTTATGAGAGGATTCATGTGCCTCACAAAACATTTGCATACGCTCATGGAATGCTGACCAATGTTACATATGTTACTCCATCTCTAGAATTATGGCGTATACATTAAATACGCTGGAGATACGGCAGGCATACATTCGAAGTATGTAATGCATCCATTGGCAGTACACAGCCTGTATGTGGACTGTACGTTCCCGCCACCTGAACATACAGCTAACATGCAGCAACATATACCAACATATCCCTGACATACTCCCAATGTACGCCAACATATCCCGAACATACACGCAGCATATGTTCAACATACGAGCCACACATCGACAATTTTGAGCGCGCACAACATTTTTTCAGAGCCTCAACATGCGTCGATGTATCCAAAATACATGTAACGTACAACTATGTACGCCGACGTGTTGGTCGAAATTCACATACGTTTGCGCACGTTGAGGCGATACGTCGTTGTGGGACAGGCCCTTTAGGGCGATATTCTGAGGGTGCTGTCCAGCTCAGAGTGGGGAGCGGACAGAGATGTTCTGCTCTCCGTGTACAGAACCTTGGTTCGTTCACGAGTGGATTACGGCAGCATAGTATATGGTTCCGCAAGGAAATCATATATTGGGCTGCTAGACACGATCCACCACCAGGGACTGCGCCTGGCCCTTGGGGCCTTACGCACCTCACCAGTTCAGAGCCTTTATGTCGAAGCCAATGAACCATCACTTAACAACAGGAGAATCAAACTGGCCATGCAATATGTAGTCAAGATAAAAACTAATGCATTGAATCCTGCACACAATTGTCTATTCGAGCAACATGACAAATCCAGGTATGAAGCCAGGCCAAATTAAATCCGGCCACTGAGGCTCCGAATGAAACCTCATTTGGAGGCCTTGGGCGTGGATTTGGACGTGTTGGAGGATGCCAAAGTCCCAGAAGATCCCCCGTGGTCGTTGAGAAAGCCATCGGTTATCCTCCGACTCACGGAACTGAGGAAATCTGGGACACATCCACTCGAGTACCAAGGACTGCATGCAGAGATTCAAGGCCAGTTTGCAGACCACCTCTCCATATACACTGATGGTTCGAAAGACCAAAGCCGGGTAGCTGCTGCGGCAGTCTGCCGACGGGAAAAACTTGGTGTACGTTTTGCCCGATCAGAGCTCGATTTTCACTGCAGAGGCCCGAGCACTCCTTCTCGCTTTGGAGTGTATCGAGGTATCCAACCACACTAACTATGTTATATACAGTGATTCCTTCTCTTGCCTCCTGGCTGTTGCTGGACTGAAAACGAATCACCCTATTCTAGCAACGGTCATTTATAAAATGAACCAACTGACAACAGATGGGTATGATATCCACCTGTGCTGGGTGCCTGGCCATGCTGGCATACAAGGAAACGAACGAGCTGATCGGGCCTCGAAGAAGGCCCTGAACTGTGATCTTGAACCGTGTCTGATCCCTCACTCTGATCTGAAACCACTAATAGCCACCCACATAAAATCCAAATGGCAACATGAGTGAGATGAAAACATCAATAAACTTAAAGAAATTAAACCATCTGTGGGAAAGCCACCACAGACTCATGCGGGAGGTCGGCGGGACCAAGTGGTCCTTAGTCGCTGCCGTGTTGGCCACTCGTGGCTTACACATGCTTTTCTGCTCAAGGGGGAACCTCCCCCTGAATGTATTGGGTGTCAGTCCCCACTGACACTCAAACACATTTTACTAAGTTGCGTTGATTTTTTGGCCTTGCGCCAACGGTTCTACACTGCAGGCAGTATGCATGACCTTTTTACTAAGGTAAAACAGGAAAACATTTTAGCCTTTTTGAGGGCAGCTGGACTGTACCACCTTATATAGTTTACTAAATGGATTCTATTAATTATTAATGAAACTTTTCTTTTTCTATGGGAATTTGTTTCCCTTGACCACAGATATATTATTGTGAGCTTTCTAATTTAATTAGTGTCTATTGGCACATAATTGATTGTCTGCTTTTACATGTAAAAGCGATGGTTTGAACAAAAAACAAACATTTCTCGCCGTGAATATGGCCTATGCTGCCGACACGGCGTAAAGCAACCACCAATCAATCAATCAATCTTTAGGTGGGGGGGGGGGGAGGTGGCACCACCTATACAGCTGAGCAAATAAACATGAGTAAGTAAATGGTATGAGGACAAATCGGTTAGTTATATGGGCATATTATATCCTTGTACATCACACATATATTCCAGTTAATTACATATATCACTTAAGATATTTACTATGCAGGACCCTACTGGTGTAGACAATCCTTCAGGACCCTAGCAATGTTCAGATTGTTGGTCTATTGAGGTTATCAATGTCAAGAAGGACCACATACAAAGTCGGAAAGAAATTACCCATGGCCCAAATGTTGGATAGGACCTCACCTCCCTCCCCCCTTCCCACAGAACTCACATTGACTCACTCTGCCCCCCCCCCCCCCAATCCCCACCCACACCACAGACGCTACTTGACTGGCTTTCCAAAAAGTTCAAACATCCGGTCAAGTGATGTTCTCTGTGGCGGAGTGGTTAGAGTGTCGGACTTTTTTCTAGGTCAGACTCCTAACCTGAAGGTCAGTGGTTCAATTCCCCATGGCCCCACCTCTGCCAATTTGGATTTCCACAGCTGTGGATAACTTACAGCGTCATCAAAGGCCAGTTGCTCTCCTACCATGTCTATGTGGTGTGGGAGGTTAAAAATCCGTTGGGTCGGTAAAAGTGTAGGCTCGGGCTTTCTATCGGCAAACTGTCTAATGGTGAAAACAAGTCTATTCAGACTTATCCATGATAGGCAGTATAAATCTTCAAGAACAAATTTCACCAGGTATCCATTTACTCCAACTCACCAAGGCCTAAAAATCTCAACAGTAGAGAACTTTGAACCACTCCCACCAACATTATAACTTTTACACCAGTTTGAAGTAACTTTTATTTAAATTGTTATCTTTGGAGTTATTTGAATACTGTCTGTTTGTTGTTTTACAAAGGAAAATTTGTTGTATTTAACGACGCCTCTAGAGCACATGGATTTTTATCATCGGCTATTGGATGTCAAACATATGGTCATTCTGACATATTTCTTTGGAGGAAACCCATTGCTGCCACATAGGCTACTCTTTCCAAGAAGCAGCAAATGGTCTTTTATATGCACTTTCCACAGACAGGACAGCACATACCACATCCTTTGATGAACCAGTTGTGGACCACTGGTTATATGGAACAGAAAATATCCCAAACTGCAAATGTGTCCACTGAGCAGGATTGATTGGATGACCCAAACCTTCCCAGGTGGACACCCTACTGTCTGAGCTACGTCCCGCTCCCCGTTGTTTTACGTCCTAGCAACACCTCAGGTCACCTATTTGAGGTGAAAAACATGTCCTGTTTTTCTGCTATTTCGCCAACTCTGTGCCAATTAAGATAAACACTGTGTAAAATTTCCCGATATTTGAGATATTGGTTGAGGTTTGAACTATTCTATAATTAATTACAAATGGTCTATATAATGGTAAATGGTATGTAAAACCAACGGCATATAAGGTATATGTGGTGTTGGTGATCCATTACTGATTTAAGATAGAAATTGTATTATAATAGATAGTGTGAGAGGGGCACGTCTTAATGTCTCTCAGCTTCAGGTTTCTCTTGATGGTATCCTTGAACCAGAGACCAGGGCACCCTCTTTTTCTGTAGCCAGAAGACAGTTGAGAATAGAATATTAAAGTGGAACGTGAATATCTCGTTAAAATAATATTGTAATAAGTCTTCACTATCTCTCGGGCAAGGAGCGTCTTAGACAGATAGGCTTGAATAGAGTGCATGATACATAAAAGATTCACCCCTACAGAGAGTAAGGGTGAATGACAACCATGTCTAAATTGCGAACAAAAATGCTTTAGTATATTAAAGAAAAAAGCTGGGTTCCAGTGTCCAGTTGTAAAGTCGGCGGCCGGCAGCTGTGGTTGTGTTGCATTAAGACCGACTCATGGAAGCAACTCTCAGAGCAGAGAGCTAAATGGAGAGCAGCAGTCAAGTAATGAAAGCAGTCTTTGTTGCATGTGACCGACAGCATGATGATGATGATGACTTTAATAACAGAGAGAAATGACAGTCTCATCTCTCCCCCATCCCTTCTACCTCTCTCTCTCTCTCTCCCACCTCCGTGTGTGTGTCTCTCTCTCCCTGGTGTATGTGTGTATGTCTCCATCTCTCTCACTCTGGCGTTTGACCCTTTCCCCATCTCTTGACCTCGAACCATGACCAACAACAACAGGAGCCCTCACCCTGGACGCTATAAACACCCGTGTGGAATGTACCCCGCCGCGGTTCACAAAGTGCCCTCACACCCATACCCACACCCACCCACACACCCGCGTTAGGCGTGCTTAATTGTTATTATGCTAAACGGTCAAAGGCTTAATTGCTTTTACATTGAGAGTCACCTCCCGGATCTGGCCTAATCTCGTATATCACAGTCCAGCGGCGGGCAACCGGCCGTCAGCCGGGGCCGGCACGCACAAAGGGAGGTGTGTGTGAGGTGTATGGTGTGTGTGGGGTGTGTGGTGGATGTGGTGGGTGTGGTGCGTGTGGTGTGGTATATGGTGTTGGGTGAACGTTGCATTATGGGTAGCCTAATATGCAAGGGAGAGGGAGCAGAGGGAGAGGGAGAGGGAGAGGAAGACCAAGAACATCATGGTTTACAAATATTTCACAGTGGACAGGCTTGAATTATTCACAGTCCATCAGAACAGCACAACATCGGGACAAGTGGAGAACCATTGCATCCAACCCTCGACTAGAGGACGGAACTATTGATTGATTGAATATGCAACACTACTGGTACCGCGTCGGTTGCTGTGTGGTGTGGTGTGTGTGTGTGGTTTGTGCTGTGGTGGGTGAGTGTTGCATTATGGGTAGCCTTATGTAACAGGACTGGTGACACTGGGGTTGCTGTGTGGTGTGGTGGTGATGTGGTGGTGGTGGCGGTGTGTGTGTAGCCTTGGCTGAGCGTTGTATTATGGGTAGCCCTATGTAACACTACTGGTACAGCTGCGGTTGCTGTGTGAGCGTTGCATTATGGGTAGCCCTATGTAACACTACAGGTACCGCTGGGGTTTCTGTGTAGTGTGGTGTGGTGTGGTGTGTGTGAGCATTGCATTATGGGTAGCCCTATGTAACACTACTGGTACCGCAGGTGTTGCTGTGTAGTGTGGTGTGTGTGAGCATTGCATTATGGGTAGCCCTATGTAACACTACTGGTACCGCGGGTGTTGCTGTGTAGTGTGGTGTGTGTGAGCATTGCATTATGGGTTGCCATATGTAACACTACTGGTACCACTGGGGTTGCTGTGTAGTGTGGTGTGTGTGTGAGCATTGCATTATGGGTAGCCCTATGTAACACTACTGGTACCACGGGTGTTGCTGTGTAGTGTGGTGTGTGTGTGAGCGTTGCATTATGGGTTGCCATATGTAACACTACTGGTACCGTGGGGGTTGCTGTGTACTGTGGTGTGGTGTGTGTGAGCATTGCATTATGGGTAGCCATATGTAACACTCCTGGTACCGTGGGGGTTGCTGTGTAGTGTGGTGTGTGTGAGCATTGCATTATGGGTAGCCCTATGTAACACTACTGGTACAGCGGGGGTTGTTGTGTAGTGTGGTGTTGTGTGTGTGAGCGTAGCTTTATGGGTAGCCCTATGTAACACTACTGGTACTGCTGGGGTTGCTGTGTAGTGTGGTGTGGTGTGTATAAGCATTGCATTATGGGTAGCCCTATGTAACCCTACTGGTACCACTGGGGTTGCTGTGTAGTGTGGTGTGGTGTGTGTGAGCGTTGCATTATGGGTTGCCCTATGTAACACTACTGGACCATGGGGGTTGCTGTGTAGTGTAGTGTGGTCTGGTGTGTGGCGTGGCGCGTTGGCTGAGCGTTGCATTATGGGTAGCCTTATGTAACACGACTGGTGCCGCGGGGGTTCCTGGGTTTGTTTGTTGTTTTACGTCCTAGCAACAGCTAAGGTCATATCAGGACTGGTACCGACTTGTGACAGTATGCACTCATGGCGATCTTATAGTGCTACCCCACTGGGAAATCAGGCCGCCAGCACCATGACCCGATATCCCACTCAGTCACATTATCCTGACACCGAGCTAACCAGTCCTTGCCCTATCCTAATAATGCTGAGCACCAGGCTAGGAACCGACAAGTATCAATTTTTAACTCATTGGTTTGACTCGACCGGGAACTGAACTCCCGATCTTCCGCACGCGAGGCCTGTGCTCTACCCATTCGGCCACCGCGCCCGTTTTTTGGGGGGTTCCTGAGAGAAATGCTATACTTTATCAGGAGGTTGAGTTCCTTTAAAGCCGCATAGTCCGATGAAAGCATCAACATTTCAAATCCAAAACAATTATCTAGGTTTGGTTCTACTTATCTAACTTAGATAAAAGTATTTAGTGCTGATACACAGAAGGGAATACAGAGTCAAATTAAAGTTGCATAGTCCGATGGTCTTGATTTTCGTCTATTTTTCCGAGATAACTATATTTTTGTTGTCATAAACTAACTTACTTTAGTTTAAAGCAACTTTTATTTCAATTGGCTAAGTTTTAGATATTTGAAGTGAAAATATGTTGAATTAGTTTAGGCAAGCTTGCCAAAACTCGGACACCATTGGCTTCAGAAGTAACATATTCTATTATATATATATTTGATCTATTATAATCTATGTGGCAACGGATGTTTAATAAGTGCATCATTATCTAAGTTAGATATGTAGAATCAATTTTAGATAATGGTTTTGGTTTTGAAAATTTGATGCTTCATCGGACTATGCAGCTTTAATACAACCTGTTACTTACTGCTCATGGGTTTGAACCCTGGTAGAGTCAAACCAATGACTTAAAAATGTATACTTGTCGCCTCCTAGCCAGGCACTCGGCATTATTAGGATAGGGCAAGGACTGGTTGGATCAGTGTCAGGATAATGTGACTGAGTGGGATATCACTTATCAATATCAGGTCATGGTGCTGGTGGCCTGATTTTCCAGTGGGACAACACTATAAAGTCGCCATGAGTGCGCACTGTCACAGGTCGGTATCCGTCCTGATATGACCTCAGATGTTGCTAGAACGTAAAACAATTATTTTTACATTTTCGAATTTTCAAAGATCTCAAAAGTTAGCCATTGAAAGTAAAAGTGATTTCAAACTAAAGTAATGTAGATTATAACAATGACTCTGCTAGGTTTACCTAAAAAAAAAGACAGAATCTCAAAACCACCGGGCTATGCATATTTAAACATAGATTCGATTAAATTACTGAGGTTGCAGGTTTGCCATCTGTGTGTGTGTATGTGTGTGGAGGGGGGTTTGCACACTGGCGGTTTAAACACCATACAGGTGTTAAATCCGGGAAGGAGAGAGGTAGGGGGCGTCAGACCTTCCCACCCATCCAGCTCCCCATACAACACAGGCGAGCTGACCCTAATGGGACTGTCACACTACGACATAGCTGAAATTTGGCCATTACATCGAGGAACGTCGAGATATGTTACATGTTTGTTAAGCCTATGTCGAGGTACGTGTTTTTACGTTGTGTTACGTCGACACTCGTCATGGTTTTGGACATAGCCAAAACTTTTGACATAGCTCGATGTAAGACATTGTGTGGCTTATACGTTATGTATACGTTAGACATACATCGAGTACATTGGACATACACTAGATGTATGTTACACATATGTTATACATACATGGACTACGTCAGGCATAAGTCAAGCCAGCAGAAAAGTACAGTCCGTGTATTGACAACGTACATCTAACGTATGTGTAATGTATGTTTGGCGTTTCTCCACCGTGTTTTGACGTAATTAATGTATAAAGGCGTACTTCTGGTGATTGAATAATGTATATAAGTTATAACATTCACCAGCGTCCTGCGAGCGTTTATTAAATGTTCTCATGCATTACCACTACTTTGGATCGACGTTTCGCCTATGTCCACTACGTTGCACTGATGTCCAAATTGGCTCTGCAAAGCCAAGAATTTCGACGTAAATAAGTGATTTCTACGTTCCCCACTCACTGGCCCGTTACGTCGTAGTGTGACAGGGGTATTAGAGTTGGGACGCAGGCTGAGCTCAGCTTGTAGCCACCAGGTGGCACTTTGTCTGACCAAACACTGCCCCCCCCCCCCTCACAACCCCCACACGTCTCTCACATACACACTGGCAAGATAACTTTCCCGCTTATTTTCTCCTAATGCCATTCCCCCGATAAGTACTGACAACCTACATCACTGCCCTAATACTCCACCCTTCTCACTGTCCTCTCCCAACGCCACCCTGGTCCCCTCTAAGTACTTTATATTACCATTTCCCCCCATGATTTGTGTATTCATAGTTCCGCCGCATCTTGAAGAAAGACTTTAACTGCAACCCAGTATCTTAGACCACAGCTTCAATAAGTTTGGTTTGACTCGACCATGGTTCAAACCAACGGGTTAGAAATCTGGTCGAGTCAAATCAATGATTTAAAAATGTATACTTGTCGCTCCTTAGCCAGGCGCTTGGCATTATTAGGATAGGGCAAGGAGTGGTTGGCTCAATGTCAGGATAAAGCAAGTCAAACCAATGACTTAAAAATATATACATGTCGCTCCTTAGCCAGGCGCTTGGCATTATTAGGATAGGGCAAGGAGTGGTTGGCTCAGTGTCAGGATAATGTGAGTCAAACCGATGACTTTAAAATTGATACTTGTCGCTCCTTAGCCAGGCACTTGGCATTATTAGGATAGGGCAAGGAGTGCTTGGCTTAGTGTCAGGATAATGCGAGTCAAACCAATAACTTAAAGATTGATACTTGTCGCTCCTTAGCCAGGTGCATGGCATTAATAGGATATGGCAAGGAGCGGATGGCTCAGTGTCAGGATAATGTGAGTCAAACCAATGATGTAAAAATTGATAATTGTCACTCATTAGCCAGGCGCTTGGCATTATTAGGATAGGGCAAGGAGTGGTTGGCTCAGTGTCAAGATAATCTGAGTCAAACCAATGACTTAAAAATACATAATTGTCCCTCCTTAGCCAGGCACTTGGCATTATTAGGATAGGGCAAGGGGTGGTTGGCTCAGTGTCGGGATAATGCGAATCAAACTAATAACTTAAAAATTGATACTTGTTGCTCCTTAGCCAGGCGCTTGGCATTATTAGGATAGGGCAAGGAGTGGTTGGTTCAGTGTCAGGATAATGTGATTGAGTGGGAAGTATCAATTTTGTAAGCCATTGGTTTGACTCGGCCGGGGTTTGAAACCCCGCACTTCCACACACGAATCCAGGCGCTCTTACCGATTTGGCAACACGTAAATAACAAGAGCAACAATGAAGTGAGGGTTGCCTATTTCTTGAAACCCCGACCTTCCACACGAGTAGCCATCGTTCTAGATGAAAGATTCACCCCCTATGTAAAAGTTGGCGAAAATAATCTACATGCTGGGTAAATGAAATGAGCAGATAAATTCTTAATTTAAGAAGCGAGATACATTCTTCACATATATCTTAATATTTACCTGCTACTTCTGATTTGAAAAACAAAATAAAACTTCAATGGACTTTAAAAGTAAAATCGACAGCCTTCTGTGGTCGCCATCTTGCTTGTTTATATCCTCTGCCATTTCACCAACTCTCTACCAATGGAGGGAGATTCTGGAGGCTGGAACCAGGCATTGCACTTCCTGTTTCATACTAAAGCAATTCTCGCCCGTATTAACACTGTGTTGTCATTCATCCCTACTCTGGGTAGGGGTGAATCTTTTAACCCCCAGTCACACCTACCCGGACAAGCCCCGGATTTTTAACCGGACCCCCCCCCCCCCCAGACTCCCAGACAGCCCCCGATAAAATCGCTATTTTGGTCATTTTTGGTCTCGCAGTCACACCTACACGGTCTAGCCCCGGTCTAGCTGGACCACCCCCAGACTACCCGGTGTATCTATGGAGTAGTCATGGATCAGTCCCGGACTTGAAGTGGACTTGCTCCTGCTATATATATATATATATATATATATATATATGTATATATATATATATATATACAAAAACGGGGCTCATCCTGGACTGATCCGTGGTAAACCGGGCTATCCGTGCCTGATCCAGCTAGTCCGGGAATGGTCCGTGGCTACATCGGGGCTAGTTCGGGTTAAACAGTGCCTAAAACATAGCTCATCCTGGTTTTTAAAAAACTCCTGGACAGCCCCGGATGCTACATGGACCACCCCCGGATTACACCCGGACGATGCCAGATCGATCCCGTATCGCAATATTCCCTGGACCGCCCCTGATGGTTTAAACATTTGAAAACATCCGGGGCAGACCCCGGATAAGGCCGGACCAGCCACGGATCACCAAGGACCAGCCACGGATCACCACAGGCCATACCGGATCACGGTCCGGGGCTCGTCCGGCCCCTGATCCGGGTAGGTGTGACTGGGGCATTATGTACCAGTGCGCTTACTGATTCGGCCATATAACATGAGCAACAATGAGGTTTGTTGTTTGTTTGTTTGTTGTTGTCTTACGTCCTATCAACATCTAAGGTCATATCAGGACGGGCAACAATGAGGTGAGAGTTCCCTATTGCTCTGTGTCCAGCCTTGTTCCTGTTTTTCCCCCAAGGGGGGAACGCTGCAGGAGATGGTCTAGGTGTGTGTGGGGTGGCGGTGAGGTGGAGTCTCAGCGCCCCCCCCCCCCCCCCCCCTCCTTTTTTTGTATGAGGGATACCATTCACCAGGTTCACTCCTCCGGTCTGCTAACCCGAGGCGATGTGAATAGAGGTGTGCCCGATTCACACACTGACCAGTCGCCTTTGACCACAGCATATAGACCTATTTCATATGACATCAGCATAGGTATTTGGGTCAGTGTGCGACCGGTTACAGGCATGTGATCTTGTGAGGTATGTCGCCTGGGCAGTAGGGTCGGCATATGGCTCATCACCTAATAGACCTATTTCATGTGACATCAGCATGGGGATTTAGGTCAGCACATGCACTGTTTTGCTGCAGGACGACACACGGTCACACTGCAAACTCAATGGCTATGAGCAATCTTCATACAGAAAATGTGAAAGATCTCTAAAACCACACCACCTAGAAACAAACCGCTGGGTACATTTTTAGAAAACATATTCAGCGAACAGATTATATTAAATTTATAAGGCAAACCTATTAGGTTGATCAATATATTCTACTTTACTTTAGTTTCAAGTAACATAGCAAAAATGTTAAATGGTTAGGCTCTGAGACAGTTGAAGTGAAATGGTTTGTTGTTGGAGTAATATGTTTGAAGATTAGATCTATATTGAGGATCAAAGAGAGTTCCAGGCCAGTCGTCTCGTAGGCGATATTTATTTTAGAAATCTAATTTCTGTATGTGTGTCCATCAATAACTAAATGTCCATCAATGACTCTATGTCCATCAATGACTCTATGTCCATCAATGAATATATGTCCATCAATAACTATATGACCATCAATGACTTACTTGTCGATCAATGAATACACCTGTCCATCAATGAGTCCATCCGTCCATCAATGAATATATCTGTCAATCAATGAATATACCTGTCCATCAATGACTATTTGACAATGAATGACTGTTTGTCCATCAATAATTTTACCTGTCCATAAATGAATATTTCTCCATCAATGAATCTATCAGTCCATCAATGACTACCTATTCAGCAATCTGTCTGTTTGGGGATGTCCACGGACAATGGTCACACATTCAGACACGTGACCTGGCTATCTGTCACCATGTGCTGATACCACCTGACTGTGAGATAAGGGTTGCATTGAAGGGGCCATGTCGACAGTGTTAATAACACCTGAGTGGGTTCATGTTTGAGATAAGCATCAAGCCTGTGCCGAGATAGGGAAGGTTCAGGTGGCGTTCGCATCTCTGCAAGTATGGTCTTGCGTTGGGTGATGATGACAGTGATGATGAATTAATAGTTGACTTGCACCACAGATGTTTGTGTGTTTGGGTTCAAGACTCGGCAAGGAGTTTGCTTGTTGTTGTTTTAAGTCCTAGCAGCATGTAAGGTCATATCAGTATGGGCACCGACTTTTAACAGTGCGCACTCATGGCGACTTTATAGTGCTTCCCACTGGGAAACCAGACCACCAGCAGCATGACCTGATATCCCACCCAGCCACATTATCCTGACACTGAGCCAACCAGTCCTTGGCCCATCCTAATGATGCCGAATGCCAGGCTACGAAGCGACAAGTATAAACTTTGATGTCATTGGTTTGACTCGACCAGGATTCGAACCCACAAACTCATGGGTTCGGGTCTCCGAATCTCCCAAAACAGGAGACGGATGCTCTACTCATTCAGCTACCCCGTTAGTCCGGCTAGGAGTTGAAATCCAAGCCTTCTGCGCGAGAAACCTGCACTATTATCGATTCAGCCACCGCTAAGAACAACAGAGGTAAAATTAGGGACGGCCAGTGAAGCATGTGACAGGACGAACTCATGACAATTTTATAGTGCTGCTTCATCCAGACAGGATGGATGAATGAGATCAGCACCTGTTTCCAGTGTGACGGATGATGGGGTCTGAAACCCAGGATCTGCTATTTATCTGTAAGATGTGTATATGTGTATATGTGTATGTATGTATGTATGTATGTATATATGTATATGTGTATATGTGTATATATGTATATGTGTATATGTGTATATATGTGTATATGTGTATATGTGTATATGTATATATGTATATATGTATATATGTATATATGTATATATGTATATATATATATATATATATATATACACATATATATATATATATATATGTGTGTGTGTGTGTGTGTGAAATGCTATTTCTTGTTCAAACGGAATGACCAAATGCGTTGAACACATGCTTCCTGCATAGCAGGAAATGGGATTCAGACAAGTCCAAACCACAGCCTAAACCACCGACAGAAAAGTTAGACTCGTCTGTATGCCTGCTTAGCCTAGCGCTTGGCATCACTAGGATGGGGCGAGGAGCAGTGGAATGAGGAAGACCAATTTTCCACAATTAAAATTTCCACTGAATATCACAACACCAAGTTAACATATCTTTGCCCCATCCTAGTAATAATTAATACTGAACGCCAGGCAACGTAGCGATAAGCATCCATTTTGGAAACAGAAAAAAAGTATCACCTTGGGGGGAAAAGTGTTCAGAGAACTTCTTTTGAATGAGTGCAAAGTTTTCAACGCTTTGCCTACGCTTTACGTTTTTAAGATCCCAGCTGCCCCTCTCTGTATGACGTCACCGGATGTAGCTCTTTGACAGAACACACACACCAGGAGGTAAGGAACGAACATCAATGCCGGAAATTCGATACCAGTTCTAAGCTCGACACCGTTCAGATTTCCTGGATGTGAATGCTTTTTTTTTTGGTCACGTGTTAAATGAAACGCTGATATCCGAATTCTGTCATGTTGTCCGATGAAAGTATTAAGTTTAAGAAAAAAAATACTACATTTTTGTTCCCTAGATTACATCCTTCATAGCCAACTTAAATACGGGTTCACACATTAAATATATATTGAACTTTGGTGTCCATGTGCTTGGCCGCGATACAAAAATATAAGCAAACAAAGACAAGTAGATTTAAAGTATAAGTAAACAAAGATAAATGTGTACAGTATAAGCAAACAAACATAAATAGATGTACAGTATAAGCAAACAAAGATAAATATATGAACAGTATAAGCAAACAAATATAAATAGATGTACAGTATAAGCAAACAAAGATAAATAGATGTACAGTATAAGCAAACAAAGACAAAGAGACAAATATATTAACAGTATAAGCAAACCAAGATAAATATATGAACAGTATAAGCAAACAAAGATAAATAGATGTACAGTATAAGCAAACAAAGACAAATAGACAAAAAGACAAATAGGTGTCCTGTATAAGCAAACAAAGACAAATAGATGTACAGTATAAGCGAACAAAGACAAATGTCCAGCGGTTTGGTATGCCCACCTAAATTAATGTTGCGTGTTTTCACACAGCACATCTGCAGTTACCAATTTAAAAGTTACAAAACTGATTCAAACTATAGGCGAGTACGTTATACCGATCAAACCTAATATTTAACCAGACACAATGTCCTAATCAGGAAAAGTGCTGACTGACATTCTGTGAGTTCAAACCCCAATCCAGCCAATGATTAACCAAATTTTTTCTTTTTTCTTTAAGATTTATACTGCCTATTATGGATAAGTCTGAATAGACTTGTTTTCACCATTAGACAGTTTGTCGATAGAAAGCCAGAGCCTACACTTTTACCGACCCAAAGGATCTTTAACCTCCCACACCACATAGACATGGTATGAGAGAAACTGGCCTTTGATGATGCTGTAAGTTATCCACAGCAGTGGAAATCCAAATTGGCAGAGGTGGGGGCATGGGGAATCGAACCACCGACCTTCAGATTAGGAGTCTGACCTAGAAAAAAGTAACACACTCTAACCACTCCGCCACAGAGAACACCACAAAATGGATACTGTCGCTAACTAGCCTGATGCTTAGCATTACTAGGACAAGGACAGTCACCATGACTGGCTTCCTCATGATCAAGGTAATGTGATCGGACTCTACAACTTTCCGATTTATGTCTTCCTTCACGCGCACAGAACGCGGTTGCCGACTGGGCAAAGCGCAGCATCCCCGTGCGGAAGGTCAGGATCACAATTCCGGGTCGAGTTAAACCAATGACTTACAAAATTGATACTTGTTGCTTCCTAGCCAGGTGCTCGGCAGTATTAGGATAGGGCAACAACTGGTTAGCTCACTGTCAAGGCAGTGTAACTGAGTGGGGGGCCATCGTGATGGCTGTAATGCATGTGTAGCCTGGTCTCCCAGTGAGGCAGCACTATGAAGTCATCATGAGTGCGCACTGTCACAAGTCGGTACCTGTCCTGATAAGACCGTACATGTTGTTAGGACGTAAAACAACACCAAACAAACCAACCGAACTTCACGCGCGCACTGTGTGTGCCTTCTGTGTCTGCTTGAGTCTCTATCGGATATGGCCAGTATTTATTTCATGTGCGAATGCTATAAAGCAAGTGCCACATATATAATGCGCTCTGTCTGTGCCGAATTTATTTCGGATGTTCATGTTTCGTAGTTGACTTGTATTTGAGTAGGTGGCTAATGGTGGTGTATTAAAGTTGCATAGTCCAAATGCTTTTGAGTTTCTGCCATTTTCTGAGATAAATACATTATGCTGATTGTTATGATCTACATTACGTTAGTTTGAAGTAACTTTTAATATAAATGGCTAACTTTGGAGGTATTTGTCATTTAAACATGCCAAATTAATTTTGGCAGTCACGCCAAAACTCTGACACCATAGACTTCAGTACTAACAGGTTCTATTAAATTGACTTATTACGGCCTTCTATGCACATAATGCAGCAACAAATGCTTAATAAGTGCACCAGTATCTAAGTTTAATATATAGAATCAAATCTAGATAAGTGTTTTGGTTTTGAAAATTTGATGTTTTCATCGGACTATGCAACTTTAATCAATCATTCTGCATGTGTCTGTATGCATGTTTATGTGTCTCTATCGAATCTATGTTTCTGTATGTGTAGGACCAGGCACGGTGACCGAATCGGTAGATCGCGGGCCTCGCATGCGGAAGGTCGGGAGTTCAGTTCCTGGTCGAGTCAAACCGATGACATATAAAACTGATAATTGTTGCTTCCTAGCCTGGCGCTCGGCGTTAATACTAATAGAATATGGCAAGGATCGATGAGCTCAGTGTCAGGATAATGTGACTGAGTAGGATATCATGTCATGGTGCCGGCCGTCTGATTTCCCAGTGGGGCAGCCCTATAAAGTCACCATGAGCACGCACTCTCACAAATCAGTACCCATCCTGATATGACCTTAGATGTTGCCAGGACGTAAAACTCCAACAACCAACCATACTATGTGTGGGTCCTATGTACTGCCAGGCGTCTGCGCGTCGCTACAGAAGGCACTTAATTACGCTCGGTGCACACACCTAATTTACTACCCGCACATTGTCCACTCAGGGTGAGCCACGATTCAGGACTCGGCCGGAGAGTGACTGAGCTAAACACGTTAACTACTTAGCTCCTGCCGGGACACTTCCTCCAGCCGCACATTTACCTAATGCCACTCTCTCCCCAGGCCCTGAAAGCTCCCCCCTCCCCCCACTCACCAACCACCACTAGCACACACACACACACACACACACCGCCCCATCCCCTCAGCACACTCACCACATTGTCGTCTGCCCGGCCAAAATGTCGTCTGCTGTCAATCAAACTAACACCAAAACGGGGGATTATTCACTGAACACGGGGCGTTTTCACTAACAGAGATGCAGGTGCGCACTTAAATGTCGTCTGCCGTCGTTAATATGACGGCAGACGACATTCAGACTATTAGGGGATAGCGAAAGACGCCCGGCGGTCAAATGAAGGGGCACCGCCACCACAACCCCGCTAACACTCCTTCTAAGCCTTATTCGTGTGCATCACTGTCAGTAATACGATTTGAGAATTAAAGGGGCCCCATATAGAACACAACGGCTCCAGCGCCCACCAGGTCTTTACAAGACTTTCTCTTTTTATCCGATACATTATTAACATACAGTAAAACATATGTACCCGACCACCTCCACAGATCCACCACTCACCTATATTGATCGCTTTATTTGTGTGATTTTTTTTCTAGGTCAGACTCCTAATCTGAAGTTCAGTGGTTCGATTCCCTGTGCCCCCACCTCTGCCAATTTGGATTTCCACTGCTGCGTATAACTTACAGCGTCATCAAAGGCCAGTTGCTCTCATACCATGTCTATGTGGTGTGGGAGGTTCAAAATCCCTTGGGTAGGTAAAAGTGTAGGCTGGGGCTTTCTATCGACAAACTGTCTAATGGTGAAAACAAGTCTATTCAGACTTATCCAGGATAGGCAGTATAAATCTCCAAGAAAACCCCCACACAAAAAAACCATTATAACAACAACAAACTCCCTAAACGACCACCTCCCAAAACGGACCATTTAAAGTCAGTCCCATGATCGGTCCACACAATAAACAACATAACAACAACAACAAACCCCCTAAACCGACCACCTCCCAAAACTGACCAAGTAAAGTTGGTCCCATGATCAGTCGATTTAGAGAGGTCTTACTATATTCCATTCCCTATAAGGTGACACAACACAGAATCGGTTCGATGTGAGTTACACACTTTGACTGATCACAAAAGACCTATTAATTATAGGTAAAGAAAAGTGTAGGTGGGAATTGGTGGGGATAAAGAGGATCCAGCCAGACGGCAGTGTTGGGGAGTGCGCTTAGATAATTGATAGCATGGTAGCTATGAAAGCACCTCTTTAGCTAGTAATATAGGTTGCTGTTTTTTGGGTGAATATGTTTATTCTGCTGAATAAGTCTTTTGCCAGTGCCGTAGTGTGTGATAATAGAAAACAGATGCATTACATATTTAATAATATGTGTATAAATGTACAGACTTTATCATATACATATATCAAGGTCCATGCAGTTCCTGTCTTGTTTGTTATGGGGTGATGGATATAACTTCCTAGAATGTTTTATATTTGATTGATTAACACATCACCATTAACTCCATTCTAAAATACAAATCAACTATGAATATGATTCCTTTCCAAAACATGAACATGTGAAACAAAGTCAGCACAGGATGCATTTATATATTTGTACCACATGAAATTAATACCGCCCATATCAGAGAGGGATTGATGGTTGATGCTGATCTTACACCGTGCTGGTAGAGAAAGAAGAGCAAAGAATAGATTAAGAGGTTATGAGGTTGTTTTACGTCCTAGCAACATCTAAGGTCATATCAGGACGGGTACCAACTTGTGACAGTGCGCACTCATGGCGACTTTATAGTGCTGCCCCACTGGGAAATCAGACTGCCAGCACCATGACCTGATATCCCACTCAGTCACATTATCCTGACACTGAGTGAACCAGTCCTTGCCCTATCCTATGATTGCTAAGTGCCAGGATAGGAAACGATCAGTATAAATTTTTAAGTCATTGATTTGACTCGACCAGGGTTTGCACCCACAACCTCATGGGTCCGGATCCTCCGATCTCCCAAAACAGGGGACGGATGCTCAACTCATTCGGCCACCCCGTCTGGTATAAAGATGATATGAGAAGAGTGAAAACAGTAAAGGGAGAAAATATAGAGAAGAGGGAGAGAAAATAGAGACGAGTTGAGTACAGAACTGACCACCCCAGTCCATATCGAGTCCCTTTAATCAAACCGGAACTTATGGTTATTTATAGTACAAGTCACGGTTGGGCGATCTGTAGAGCAGTCAGGGGGATCCGCCTCAAAGAGGAAATTCTATTAGAGACTGACCGTGCCGCAGAGTGGGGTGCAGAGGGTTCACCTGGCTGGCCGACAGGGGGATGTTACCGGGGATGTTACCGGCCGTGGTGCCGCCTGTACTGCGCACGCCCCCGGCTTTCATCTGGCGGGCAGCCGCGTAAGGAGAGCCGGCTAAATGGACCTCATTGAGTGAGCCCTGCACCGGAAGGGCTTACACAGTCCCGTGATGTATGCTGACACTGACAGGGCAGTTGGACCCGCCATCAGGAGGCCCACCAACCTGATGCCCCTCGGTAACAAGGATTAATAAACGCTGAACTATATGCTTAGATTATTTCTACAGCCTTTCTTCCCTCCCCCTCCTAAATTATATTATGTTTCATGTTTATATAAGCACAACGACTACGCATCACCAAAGAAAATCTATACAAATTGTCAAATATATTGAATGTTATGTTATGGTGTTATTGGCATGGTAGACCAATGTAGACAAAGCCACAAGTCAAGACTCACTGCAATGTGACTGCAAGCAGGACGGAGTGCTCTAGTGGTTAGAGGTACAAATACTCACGCGGGAAGTCATGTGATTGATTTTAACCAAAGTCCTACAAACTTGTCTAGTACTGCCATCGTAGCTGATACTTGGCAGTAAAAATGATAGAATTAGTTGATGCAGTCTTAGAACAGTGTGACTAGGTGCAGAAGTATCCTAGCGCATGTTTGAACATAGTGCATCGCAATGTCCTGGCGAAGCAGCACTATGAAGCCACTATATGTGTACACCTGTCCTGAAATTATATTTGACCTCATGCGTTCCTAGGCTGTAATCCCCACTTCCCAGTGTCCGAAGTCCATTCCTACTAAACAGTCCAAGGTTCAAAGTGGGCCTACTGTCCTCCCACCAAAAAAACCCAACTACATTCGCTGAACACCACCACCCGCCCCCTCCCTCCAACAGCTACAAATCAGGCGGGCCAAATAAGAAGGGGGGCTAAAGGGCCTGGCCCACAGCGCGGCGTGCACCTTGTCCTCCCCGGTCGGCGGGTGGCGTTCATGAAGACGCGGGCCATGTTGTTGTAAAGGCGCGAGTTCAATATATTAGCGCCAATCATGTAGCCCTTTGTGCGCCTAGTGTGGCCGCCTCCCGCCAGGCGGCAGCGCGTGTCGGACCGGCCCAACCTGCCCGGGGCCATGAGTGGCGCCGGCAGCTGGCATAAAACTTAGAATTTAGAAGGCGAGATGTCCGTCACTTAAGGGTGCGAAATGTAGCGGCATGGACAACCATGACGGACGGCACGGACAACCATGACGGACGACACAGACGTTATATAAAGCATACGTATACTTCTAATACTATTATATTCACAGGATCACAGTCCGACCATGACGGATAGCAGTATATGTGTTATAACTTATATAAAGCATATGTTATTACTAATATACTATATGTCTCCAGTTCAAGGATACCATCAAGAGAAATCTGAAGCTGAGAGACATTAAGACCGACTCATGGAAGCAACTCTCACAGCAGAGAGCTAAATGGAGAGCGGCAGTCAAGTAATGAAAGCAGTCTTTGTCGCATCGCGACCGACAGCATGATGATGATGACTATATGTATTCACAGTACAAACATGGTGGATATATAGCAGAGGCGTTATATGAAGCATATACAGTAAAACCTCTGTAAATCGACCGACCATGGGACCGACTTTAAGTGGTCCATTTAGGGAGGTGGTCGGATTAGAGAGTTAGAATATCCTTACAATGGTATTGTTGGGACCCAAATAAAGCGATCGATATAGGGGAGTGGTCGATCTGTGGTGGGGTCGGTATAGAGAGGGTTTTACTGTATATGTATGCATAGTCCAAGTCCTGAAGGGTCCAGGTGTGTTCTGGCACACTGGTGTACTATCTAAGGACAGGGCGTGGGTGAAAGGATGCTATAACAAACCACAATGGGATGGGATCCTCTCCCGCAGGCCTGTATGTCATCTGCGTAGATGTACATATTAGGCTAAGTTATCCTATACAGGTTAGGAAAAAAACTTTGAAAATTAATAAAAAATAATATAGAAACTATGTAACACCCAAAACCGCAAAAGGTTGGTCCGAGAAGGATCAGGTAAACACTCCTGAGTGCGGGACCAGACCAATCCAGTATCACAGCTGTCCAGCGTTGAAAACAAGCACCCTAACGGGAGCTTACACATTATGGGCAGAATAAAAAACTTGTCACAAAAAAACAACAACAAAAAAATTACTATATACATGAGAGGCTTCAGCAATCAATACCAAGTGACTTAACATACCCTTTCATACAGCAACACATGTCTAATGGGTGAAGCATTACCTAAATTGGACATGTAGGACTAAACCCAGCTAAGTGCTCCGGATTAGGAAATGCTGTGTTTCAATCGGATTCCGCAGTTTTAATCTTTAATGAATGCAGTCCATTCAATTTCAATGCTTTAATTAAGACAGCTTTACAGATTAATTATTTGTCAGAGAACTCGACTTAGTGACGCTGTAACACCACGCTAATTTAATTTAAAGTTAATCGACCGGTTACAAGCATGTGATCTTGTGAGGTATGTCGCCTGGGCAGTAGGGGCGGCATATGGCTCGTCACCTAATAGACCTATTTCATATGACGTCAGCATGGGTATTTAGGTCAGTGCGCGCACTGCTTGGCTGCAGGACGACACACTGTTTCACTGCACTCTCTATGGCTATGAGCAATCTTCATACAGAAAAAGTGAAATATATCTAAAACCACACCACCTAGAAGCAAACCGCTTGGCAGACAAACAGATAACATGCTTAACAAACAGATTATATTCAATTTATATGGTTCGGGTTCTGGATTTCTATTAATTTGGAATAAAGCTAACGTTTTGCACTGCACATATCGAGAAATTCAATGCATTGTCAATGGCCGTGAGCAATCTTCTTACAAAAAAAGTGAAATATCTCCAAAACCACACCACCTAGAAACAAACCGCTTGGCACACAAATAGATAACATGCTTACCAAACAGGTTATATTAAATTTATAAGGTTCTGGTTCTAGATTTCTATTAATTGTGAATAAAACTAATGTTTTGCACTGCGCGTATAGGCAAACTCAATGCATTGTCAATGGCCGTCAGTAATCTTCTTACAGAGAAAGTGAAATATCTCTATAACAACACCAACTGGACACAGACCACTTGGTACACAAACAGATAACATGTTTAACAAACAGGTTATATTAAATTTATAAGGTTTGGGTTCTGGATTTCTATTAATTTTGAATAAAACTAACGTTTTGCACAATGCATATCGACAAACTCAATGGCAGTGTGCCTTTGTTCGGCAGCCAAGCTGCGAGTGCATGCACAATGTTTGTAAACATTGAAAGGGTCTATAAGTAAGGCCTGTAGAATTACTCCCCCACAACCCCTCCTCTCCCCACACACGTGGGTTAAATTGAACAGATTGAAATTGGGATTATGAGGTGTACATTTAACTATAGCCGTTAATAATCTCATGGATTTCCGTTTCTCCGTTAAGTATATAAGTCTCTCGCTTTCCCACGCGTACCTTGTTAATGCGTATGCGCATTTATACAGGATAGGCAGTGGCATGCGTAGAGTGGCCCGACTTAAGTAATAAGCGTGATTCCGTAGTGTCCGCGGTCGCCTGCAGTAATGCTGAAAAAATGAAACGTCAACAATTACAACTTACACCATGCGAACGTATGGAGCGATCGCATGTAGTATCTATGTACATATCGGTATGTGCACATGCGGTTACCAACGTTTATATAAAATATTATAGATAGTATTACATATAGTGCATGAGCATTATACTCTCACCACAGTCTACTGGTGGATACATATTCCTATTAGCAGCTTCTGTATAGTTAATGCTCAGACCCACAAAACTAAGGCAAGACTTATCTATAATATTGACCATAAGATGTAACACGCTCGCTCAGGACCGATGCATAGAATAGATGCATACATTGCATCATGCATATGGAATATACTCGTATTTAAACCATCGATGTCGCATACGCATCCGCATACGCGTAATGAATCTTCGCTTTGTATGCGTATAGCTATCCGAGATGATGATGCCGTGAGATATCGTTAGCTTAAGGGTGTTCCTAGTTCCGCTGGTCCCTCAGTAAGCACTGAAGCTGTGACGTCACAGTTACAACTTACAGACGGGAAGTTGGGGTCCAGGCGTTTAATACCGGGCTTCGATTCGCATACTTAGGACTTATTAAGGCTCCAGTTAATAGCTAATATTTAAAATTAAAGTAATAACCAGGTACACATTGCCAAAGAGTTGAAACTGATTTGAAATATTTGAAGATGCAGTTTGGCGTTTCTGTGCTATGACGTCAGACTCAAAAGCGGGAAAAGCCCGTGTCAAACATCCCAGTGTGCACACCAAAACTATTATTTAACTCCTACGTTTGCATAGACAAAACATGTCATGGTTTGGATGTGAAGTTCTCTAGCTGGCACCTATGAAAAGGCCCTTATCCGTTTATTATAAAGTCAAAATTTGAACGAGAAGTAGTGAGCAGCAGCGCAAAACTAGTGTGTGCGTGCTGTAGCACCCCCTGGGGTGGAATGGATGCAGCCAAGAGGTGGGCTGGGTGGTGTTATGTAATGTGCTACTCCACCAGACAGGGTGTTAGGGAGCAAAAGAAGACAGCAGAATAATTAGATGTGAAGGGAGTGCATTGAGCACTGCCCCAGTTAGTTCTAAGACATACACATTTTATGAACAGTTGCTGACAAGTCGACACATTTGCAATCCCAAAGTTGGTAGCCTAAACTGTGGCTCTTAGGTATAGATTTGGGTATTATCACGATTTAGATAATACCCTCCTTCGTCGTAAAATAATACTCGCATAATTTATTATACAACACAATATTATGATAATGTAGCATATATCCATTTGAAACATCTCCACAAAGTAAACCAATTTAAGATAATATAATTCAAACGGTAGATTATAATGAGGAACTTAATATATTTTCTAAACAATTAAATAAAGAGGCAACAACTCTTAACACACAATCGGATTATGAAACTTTAATAGACCATTAACCCGTGAGACTTAATTGTCACTTGTGGGTGTTCGTGGGAGAGGAGCCTCTGAGGGGGTGAGGGGGGCAAGGAGGGTCTCGGCGGGGTTACAGGCGCGTGGAAGAGAACTGTCAGATACCCTGGAGAAGCCGGGGATAGGGTGAGAGAACAGGTGTGTAGGGGGATGGGGGGGGGTGTCGTGATTACAGGTAGATATGGTTACCAGGCCCCGAGGTAGGCATGTAGGTGGATGGGATGGCACACAGCTAGGTGTTTGGACCACCAGGTGTGTGTGAGAGGTACAAGCGCCTACTGAGGCGCAGCAGCATTAAGTGCGGTGCCAGAAGGTGGCGCTGCAACCAGTGCATTGTTCCGACGCTGGCTGCACTGTAGGTCACGTGATTTTAGCGCGGTAACAAGGCAGGCAATGGCTGAGTAATAAAACTATAATTATACACGCGGCGTGGTGCTTCGCGTGTATGTATAAAATATATATATATATATATTACATAAAGCATTACGTGAATAAAATCAAAGCCATTATCATCTACTAGTTTGCTTATGCTTATTGTGTTTATATATAGATACTTATCATCTACTAGTTTGCTTATGCTTATTTTGTTTCTATATATAGATACCTCTGTCAATTTGCCTTAATATATAGAGTAAAACCTCCCTAGCCGACCACCTCTGCAGATCGACGACTCCCCTATATCGATGGTTTTACTTGGTTCCCAACAATAGCATTGTAACCATATTCTAACTCTCTAAATCGACCACCTCCCTAAATGGATCAGTTAAAGTCGGTCCCACGGTCGGTCGATTTAGAGAGGTTTTACTGTATATAGTTCAGACTAGTGGCAATTTATGGAACTAGCCAGACACAATATATGTCTGGTTAGCAAGAAAGACTGTCTGGCTAATCCTCAATCATACTATGGCTCGCGACCACTTTGGACCAAAGAACCCACAGGTACCAACGACCTTCTTTCGACCAAAGCAACCTATGAAAATGGTTGCCGACCTCTGATCACCCATTTTGGTCGCTAGGTCGACAATAACTGAATACCTCTTTGTGACCACTTGCTACCTCTTTGTGACCAATCCTTTCTCAAGTAGTTGTGAGACTATTTTTCCTACCTATATATATACATACACAATATTCTTTGTTTGAAGTGTTTCATCCTTGCAAGTTGCAAACTTACATTGTTTAGAATGCCATATTATGACAGATGTTGAATTCTGACAGTACTCATATTAGTTTTATAGTGCCGCCCCACGTGGGTACATGCAACGAGCACCATGACCCAATCATATTATCCTGACATTGATGAGACAGTATTTTGACTTATATCCTGGCAAGGCTCACCACTTGGTATTGGTGAGATATTGACGAGAACCGGCCGTGGTGTTATGGCAGTAAGATCTGGAAAGCGAGTGCTCGGGTCATCGCGGTGGATATATATATATATATACCCATCGCGGTGGATATATATATATATATATCGAACAGGATGTAAATAATATATACCTGTCCATGTGGGCAGTGTATTATATATCATACATTTATATAATACATATGCACTCATATTAAATAACAGTGGACAGTGGCAGTTGGCCACTCATAGGTGGCGCCATGTGAGAGAATAAGGAACTAGATCATGTATAATTACTGTATATAAGGAGGCTAATAAATAGCATCTGGCCGATCTGGAACATAACTAAGAGGGGGATTGTCCTTAGTGTATACACTCATATTGTCATAATAATTCATCAGATTCATAATCATAGGCATTGGTCGTATATGACCTATTTATATGTGGGTTGTTCTCTGAAGCTGGGTACCACTTTTGTGATGTGGAAATTGAAAGCGAAAACTGAAAGCATCCCAAATAATAGCAAAAAACATTCCAAACAATATTAGAATCTATTTTCATATGAAGCTTTACATGCTGTGTATCTGTATTCCTCAGTGTTGAGAACAAAAATTCCACTTTTTGATTTTGATCTTATAATGAATAACAATATGGAAATATGTCCTATGTTACATGAAAATTAAACACAAAAGTGACACATCCATAACATCATTTTTAACATACGCAACACATTCAAACTAGATTTCTTTGATTACAGTTAAGCAAACAAAATGATGTCTCACAAGAAAAAAGTTGAAAAAAAAACAAATGTGTGTAAATTTCAGTGTAAAAGTGTAAAATTTCATATTTTCACTTTAGCTCAAAATCATATAAACATACGTTTGATACGTTTTGTGGCATATATTAAATACATTATAGTATTGCTAACAATAACAAACAGGCAACAACAATTATTTACATATTTGGATATGACCCATAGATACCTAAATATTTGGAATAGAGGTGCACGAGTGATTAGAATCGGTACCGGATTCCAACATGATGGATGAACAACCCATGGATCCTGACTGCTTGTGGTCGGCGACTGTAACAAAATGTACGCCTGTATCAGTCATTCAGTATATGCATTAATGTGGGTTGAGCCTGAGGCCTGGACCTGCAGATAGCGGCAATAGCCGGATACTGACAAGTGACACGAGAATCGTGAGGAGGATCGCTGATGCCTGCCTCTTTCAGTACCCGGGCTCCCCTCCTCCTCTTCCCGCCGACCCCGGGCTCCCCTCCTCCTTCTCGTCGACCCAAAGGTCCAGGCTCCCATCCTACTCCTCCTCTCCCCACTGACACAGGGCTCCCATTTTCACCCCCTCCCCATCTCGACTTCACTTCCCAGTGGGAACTCATTCCCTCAATCCCATTCCATCTCCCCCTTTTCCCGGTTCCTGAGACTCTCTTTCCGTTTCTCTTCCCATGATCCCCCATGTTCCAGAGCACTTCATAAGTTCATATTCATCCCCTTCTCCTCCGGGGATTCCAGCCCGTAGCCTTCACTCCCTCCCCCGGGGCCTCCTTCCATCTCTCCCCGGTACCGGAGATTCATTCCCCGGTGTCTCTCCCATCTTCTCACTATCTCACCCGGCTCTGTGGATATGCTCCCTTCCGTCTCCCGGCCTTCCTTCGCTCCGCCCCGCTCCGGAGCCGCCCTGCCCGATGCCGGCTCTCCCTCTCCCTCTCCCCGGTCTCCCGAGGCTGGCTCTCCGGTACCGACCCCGGGAGGAGGCAAGGCGGCGAGTCCTCCCCACCTCACACGGCGGCCCGCCGCCCCTCCGCCCCTCTGCCCGGTGTCAAACCACCATCTCCCCATCATCCCTTCCGAAACACCGCACCAACTTGGCCAGAGCTAACAAGCACAACTATATACAAAGTCACCCCACCTACCTGATATCAATTACTCCAGTAGCTAAGTACTCCTGGTATGTGGTGTCACCGTGTAAAATCCGCGCGTTGGGAAAACAGGGACACAAGTTTGTAAGTAAGGAAAACTGCGGTAAAATCCACTACCGGGGTTGCCTGTCGGGTTGGTCCAACTCGGCGTTGTGACTGAGACACCGGGGCCGGCGTGTGTGGGCGCAACCACCCGGCGCCCGACGCAGGGGGTGGCCGCCTGCAGAACCCCTACTTGGCCGCGTCCAGTCGAGTGTGCGCCGGGGGTGGCAGGTCGGTGCTTTGCCGGTCGGCCAGATTTAAACATAACCAGACAAGCGCCTATCCACCTGCGCGAGAGAGAGAGAGTTTGTTTGTTTGTTGTTGTTTTACGTCCTACCAACATCTAAGGTCATATCAGGACGGGAGAGAGAGAGAGGATGTGTGTGCGTGTGTGTGTGTTTAGATGGGGTTTTAAACAAAAGTATGCGTGTGTGTGTTATTGTGGTCAGAAATATCAGACCTGGGGGGGGGGGGGCTATGTTTGTTATTTGTTGTTGTTTTACCTTCCTAGCAACATATATGGTCATATCAGGATGGGTACCATCTTGTGACAGTGCGCACCCATGGTGACTTCATAGTGCTGCCCCTACTAAATGAGTCTACGTTGGTTGGTTAAACATTTACAATATATCTCCAAACTACAAAGTGTCCCTGCACAGAAAACAATGACCTCCTCAGAGTCAGACCTCCAACACCATAACCCAATATCCCACACAGTCACATTTTCCTGATATTGTGCTAACCAGTCGTTGTCCTATTTAATCCTATTAATGATGAGCGCTGGGCTAGGTAGCGATAAGTATAAATTCCATAAGTCGTTGGGTTTGACTCGACTGGGACTTGAACTCCCAATCTACCGATTCGGCCATCGTGTTCGGTGTGTATGTCTGTGTGTGTGTGTGTGTGTGGGGGGGGTTATGAGGAAGATGTTCGATGTCTGTTTGGATGGAGTTTGATAGAAATTGTGACATGTGTGGTTGTTGCTGTTGGTGGTGGTGGTAGTAGTGGTAATGGTGGTGGTGGTGATGGTGACGGTGATGGTGGTGGTGGTGGTGGTGGTGATGGTGATGGTGGTGGTGATGGTGATAGTGGTGATGGTGGTGGTTGTGAGAGTAGCAGAGGTGGGGGTTTGTGGATGTAGAAGCGTAGTAGATTGAGGTGTATATCAGCTTTGTGGGGGGGGGGGGGGATGTGGGGGGAGGGGGTGGGTGTGTGATGTAGAGGGAGGGTTCTCAGTTGTAGCATGTGTGGGAGGGAGAGGGCGGCATGGTTCATGCAGTAGGAATTGTGTTGGGGAGAGAGGAGGTGGCGGAGGGTTGGCTTTGTAGACAGTAGTAAACAGGTGATGTGGTGGTTGGAGGTATGCGAAGTATGGGTTTGGCAGTGCGCTGTGGGGGTGGGGGCGGGGGGGGGGGTTGCAAGTCCTAATGGGTGGAGAGATAGTATATAAAGTGTGGCGGGAGTTATGGGAGGTGCGCAAGTGTATAGGGGTGGGGGTGGAGGGGTTGGAGGTGAGGAGTATGGATTTACCGGAAATGTGTGTGTGTAGTATGTGGGGGTAGGTGTTTGGGTGTGGGTGGGTGGGTAATTAATGCTGCCCATCTGGAGCACGGAGCACAAATCAGGTCAGCCCGGCCAAGTTCCGGGGTGCACGATCAGGGAGCAGGCGCGGCTCTCACCCTGAGTCAGGGGAGGCGGTGAAGGGTGGGGGACGTGTAGGGGGTGCGGAGCGCCATCTAGCGGACACAAACGTGTATGCTAACCATGCTAACAGTGACAATGAGATGATGTCGCTTTAAAGAACAAGACAGTGTTTATCAGTCACAATGTTAGGGTACTCCTGTTCTACTCACAGTATTCCGCTCTGATATGACCTTGGATGTTGCTAGGACGTAAAACAACAACAAACAATCAAAACGCACAGTATTACGGTACTAATGATGGGATACTCACAGTGTTAGGGTACTAATGTTCTACGCACAATGTTACGGTATCCAGTGTTTAGGTGTTGCTGTTCTACTCACATAGTTACGGTACCAATGTTCTACTCAGTGTTAGAGTACTACTGTTCTACTCATTGATAGGGCACGACTATTTTACTCAATGTTTAGGTCCTACTGTGTTCTACTCACTTTGTTATGGTAATAATGCTCTGCATTTACAGTACTAATGTTCTACTCAGTGTTAGGACACCAATGTTTGTATAAACATAGACACTAATATAATAAAGTCTGTACTAGACTACTAAATGACTGAAACATAAATCCTCCAAGCATTGTTTATCCCATCATTACTAACAACCTACTTACTCAAACTACTTCATGTAGTCAAAAAACACACCTGAGGTATTAACCTTTTAAGCATAACCCTATAAGCTAACCATACTCTATCGAACAGAATAAACAAACCATTCTACTAACACTCACTCCATCTCAAAATGTTAACTCTAACAACATGATAGTTTTGCAATTCACAACATAGTAGGCATACAAACCTATGAAGGGAAACTATGCGCCTAACCACTCTGTAATGTAAAGGTTTAATCAATACACATGTATGTATCAAAGTGTGTATGAATACAACATATAACTGCTATTTTTATATGTGAATTGTCAAACTATACCATTGAATGTTTGATATTGTTATTTCAGCTGATTTGGGCTAGCTGCTGATGACAATATCAGACTACATATGCATATATTGTAAATAACTGTATTGTCACATGGCTGGAAGACCAGTGCCACGGCGCTGACAAAAGACTTTATTCAATGAATAAACTATATTTACAACAACAACAACAAAAATGTTCTACTCAGTCTTATAGCACTAATGTTCTGCATACAGTGCTTCTACATGCACACTTGCTATCCGGACCACACTTCATCCACACCTCTCTCTATCTCCTCACCGCTGGCCATGCTCCTCCTTGATATTGTCTGAAAAGAGTTCCATGAGGGGGAGCCTGCTAGCATTTCTCTTTCTACTCTTACTCTGTCTGTGTCTTTGGCTTGCCGGCTGGTCGCCATAGAGCAAATAGACATGGTCCTTTCACTCAACTCTCCTCATTTCTCTTTCCTATACTCTACCCTTTTTTTTCTCTCCCAAGCTTACTTCTCCTCCTGACCAAGGGAGTTGTTTGCTTGGGTGGGGGCCTTTACCTTTACATTTCTCTCGCTTTGTTCTCATTGCTGGAGCCGCTGGACCCATCTTTACCTGTCCCTTCCTCGGAAACCCTTGCTGCTGTCTGTCGGATACAAGTGCTGTGCTACCACCAGACCGTAGTGATTCTGGACCGCCCCAACGACTCATCGTTTAATCATTGTAAAGACATCCCCCAGCTATAACAAGTAAGTCACATCACAGATTGTTCTCATCGCTGAACAGCAATAGTCTCAATTTGGAGCCAGGCCGAACCTGTGCCTGCCTCAGTGCTTAATACTCGGTCTCCAGGTCCCGCGGACTTCCCCCCCCCCCCCCCCCGACCTCAATCAAGCGCCGGAGGTTGGAGGATGGCAGTTGTTTGCCACGTGCACAGGTATCACAGATCTGATAGCAAAAAAAAGCTAGTCCATGTTTAAAAATATGTGTATTAGAGCTTCTGCCTTATGTAAAACATACCACACCAAGAGAGGAAGATCTATAAAACACATCAAGAGAGGAATACCTATTTTGCACACCAAGAGAGGGATGACATGAATGGAAGAGAAAATGTGTGTGAAAAGTGGAGAATATAGGAGAGGATGGGAAGTTTCTCTGTGGCGGAGTGGTTAGAGAGTCTGACATTTTTCTATGTCAGACTCCTAATCTGAGGGTCGGTGGTTCGGTTCCCCTGCCTCCCCACCTCTGCCAATTTGGATTTCCACCACTGTGTATAACTTACAGGGTCATCAAAGGCCGGTTGCTCTCATACCATGTCTCTATGGTGTGAGAGGTTAAAAATCCCTTGGGTCGGTAAAAGTGTAGGCTCGGTTTCTATCGACAAACTGTCTAATTAATGGTAAAAACAAGTTTATTCAGACTTATCCATGCTAGGCAGTATAAATCTTCAAGAAAAAAAAAGAGAAAAAGATCGCGAGGCAAGATTTAGGAGGAACAATTCATGGATCAATTTATTTGTAATTTTTATCGATCCAACACTCACTAAATGAGTCTACGTTGGTTGGTTAAACATTTACAATATATCTCCAAACTACAATGTGTCCCTGCACAGAAAACAATGACCTCCTCAGAGTCAGACCTCCCCCCGCCCTCCCATCCTTTAAAAAACCCACAAGTTATTTGAATAGCAAGTCTACGATGATTGTGCATTCTCCATACTGGGGTATGGGTGCGTTGATTTGGCTTTATTTACATTAATTAGTTCTGATTGCTTGGCACCCTGCTGGTGAATCAGTCCGCTGCTTTCAGATTTAGTCCAAAATACCCTACAGACATCTCAACAATCCTCAATTCAGTCCCTCCTAAAGTACCCCCACCCCTGTGTTCCGCCCCCACCCACCCCCTAGCTGCAGGTCTGTTATTATACTGACGTGTGTAAAAAAAACTAACACTACCTCCCCCTGCCCCCGCCACCCACACAACCGCCACCCCTACCTCTACCTCCACCCCGCCTCCACCGCTACCCCCACCCACCCCTCGGCGCGCGCTCAACTCACTCCGATATCTACCCCTCCCCCACTCGCAACGCACACACCCTACCCGGCCACAAATAAAGTGATAAAAATTGCCGCTGGCATCAGCACACCGATTTTTTTTTAATTTTTCAATAAAAGCACGCCCCCCTCCCATAAAAGACACTCCCTGCGACGAGCATGTAAATTAAGTAGTCTTTCTAGAGATGTTTCATCGAAGCATTAGAATTTAGAGTCAGCAGGCAAAACCACTTTGTCTTTGTCAGGACACTCCACGGAAGGCGCCACTCAAGCAACAACTTATGAATCAACAAACAATTAATTATGCTAATCGGCTGGAGTGTCCAGATCAGATTTGCATTAACAAAATGGCTCTTATATTCTATCTGCAAGCAATTGGTTATTCCTGACAGTTTGTGTCTACACTGCATTGATAACGCATAATAACTTTTGTGCTGAAGGGTCGTTAAACAAACAAAACATTGCATTTATAAAACAAAATGGTTGTTTTATACTTTGTTATTAAAGTTGCATAAGCCGTGTTCACACGCGGGCGTTAAGTCGCTTCTTCTAGTTTGCCTTGTCTAGTTCGGCTCACATTCGCCGTGTGGACGCCACGCTGAAGCGGATTAGGGTTGAGTCAATTCATCTAGTTCATCTCAAGTAAACCACGTCGCGTGGTAGTATAAATGAAGCGAACTAGCTTAAGTCGGCCCACCTTGCTTGTGTGGACGATAGCGGTTTACTTTGAGGTGGCTTAAGCATGTCACACGCATGTGCAGTCGAGACCTGAGTTTGTTGACTTTCCGGTCGATCAAAAGCGCATATTATATAATTTGGAATATGAAACCGCTAGCTGTGCACAGATATGTTTTTCATCATTTATTTTTAGGTTTTCACTGCCCAGCAGAATTTTGACCGTTCCAAAACAATACCACTCAGTCTATACATATTTAGGTTGAACCCACACTCTCTCGTGGTGACGTCGACTAACCAAAAGTGGCGCTGGTTGGTATGGACTTCCTCATGTGCAGATATCGATTTCCAGCTTAAACCGCCCCAAGTACTGCATGTGTGGATACGACACACTTTCACGCCTAGTTCGCCTCATCTAGTTCGCCTTATCTAGTTCAACCTAAAATTGTGGGTGTGAACAGGGCTATATAGTCTGATAAAAACGATCAAATTTAAGAAAGCAAAACACTGATAAAAGTGATATAGATTTGAAGCTACATATCGAACTTAGTTACTGATGCACTTAATACGTATTTGTTACTACATAGAAGGCCAAACTAGCTCAATCTAATAGAATCTGCAAATGTTGAAGCCTTTGGGATCAGAGTTTTGACAAGCACGCCAAAATTTACTTATTAGCATGTTTACAACTCAAATATCTGCGAAGGTAGTCATTTGAAATCAAAGTTACTACTGTGACCGAGTGGTTAGAGTGTCTGACTTTTTTCTAGGTAGGACTCCTAATCTGAAGGTCAGTGGTTCAATTCCCTGTGCAGCTACCTCTGCCAATTTGGATTTCCACTGCTGTGTATAACTTACAGCATCATCAAAGGCCAGTTGCTCTCATACCATGTCTATGTGGTGTGGGAGGTTAAAAATCCCTTGGGTCAATAAAAGTGTCCACTCATGCTTTCTTTTGACAAACTGTCTAATGGTGAAAACAATTCAGACTTATCAATGATAGGCAGTATAAATCTTCAAGAAAAGTTAACCTAAGATATATTATAATGAGCCACCAACTAATACTATATTTATCTTAGAAAATGACAGAAACTCAAAACATTGGATTAAGGAATTTTAAATAATTCATATTTCTAGACAGGTGGTGTTTACACTGCATTTATAAAACAAAGTGGTTGTTTTATACTCTGCTATTAGATAATGCATTGTTCTAGACAGTCGGAGACGTTCATACTCATAGTTATGTTGTAAATGTGAGTGGGTGTGGGTGTGGGTGGGGAGGGAATGGAAGGGTGGGAGTGGGTGGGTGTGTGGGTGGGGTGGGGTGTTGGGTGTGGGTGGGGAAGGAGTTGGGGTGTGGGTGTGGGTTGTGAGGTGAGGAGAGTGTGTGGGCGTGTGAGTGGGTGTATGTGTGGGTGTGGAGGGGTGGGAAGGTGGGAGAGGTGTGGGTGGGTGGGGAGGGGTGGGTGACACCCTGTGGTGATGTGGGAAGTGAGGACCAGATTTGTTCACAGACACGGTTCAATGGGGTTTACCCGACCAATCAAGCTGTCAGTACAATTCCACCAAAGTGAGCCCCTCGCGATGCCTGGGGAGAGGGTGTGGGTGGGTGGGGGTAGGATGAGGGGGGGTGGGGGAGGGATGGGAGAAGCGACATGGCATGGGGAGCGGAAGAGAGAGGTGAGGAGGAGGAGGGTGGGGAATGGTGTGGGTGGGAGTAGGAGATGGGGAGGGGGGAAGAAGGGAAGAAGGGGCAAGGAAGGGGAATGGCGGGAGGGGAGGGGAGATGTAGGAGAGGGGAAGAAGTGACACGACAGGAGGCGGCGAGTGGAAGAGGTACGGGCAGTGGGGGAGAGGGGGGAGAGGGGGAGAGGGGAGAGGGGAGAGGGGGGAGGGGAGGGGGGAAGGGGGGGAGGGGAGAGGGGGAGAGGGGGGAGACGGGGGAGAGGAGGGAGGGAGGGGAGGAGGATAGGGACGGTGAGGGTAGAGGAGGAGGGAAAAGGGGAAGAGAAGGAGGAGGAGAAGGAGGAGGAAATAGGAAGGGGAAGGGGAAGAGGATGTGGGAGGAAAATGAGAGATGAGGGGAGGGACTGGAAAGGATGATAAAGGGGGATGGGGATGAGGTGGCACCGACATGAGAGAAGGGATGGAGGGGAGAGAAGGGAAGAGGAGGTAGGAGAGGAGAGGAGAGGCTGGGTTGAAGGAGAGAAGGGGAAAGAAGTGGGGAAGAGGTAGGAAATTAGAGGATGGGGTGGGATGAGGAAAAAGGGGGAGAAAAGGGATGAGGAGATAGGAAAGGAGAGGATTGGGGAAAGATGGCATAGAGGGGGAGGAGGGCAGGAAAGAGAAGGGGGAGGGCGGAAGGGGAGAGAAGGAGAGGGGGGAGATGCGTGATGACAGAGAGGAACCTGGGAGTAAATCATTAAGGGCGCATTCCATATACGCGTAATGCGTAATGCGTAATGCGTAATGCGTTATGCATTATGCGTTATGCGAATGCCATCATTCCATACACACGTAATGCGTAATGCGTTATGCGGCACACAACTGGCTATATTTAAAAAATAAAAATAAACAATTATTCTCCATACTGCTCTGTATATGACCAAATATTGCATTTATATCTATGTAACTTTTTGTACGTCACATGGGGGTTCCTACCTTTATTATAACCAAATCATAGATAAGTATTCCTATTTTTGTGGCTCTGGTAGCATTTTTAGCAACCCGCACCCCCACCACCACCACTACCATATGTTTCCACTCAGCAGCCTTGGAGACTGCTTCCTAACAGGTCCGCGCTCAACCTTGTCCCGGCTTTCCGTAATTATCAGTCGCCTCCTCCAGCCTTATATCAATGGACAAATGCGACTGATGCTTTTCTATTCGCACCACCTTTACGCATTACGCATTACGCACCGATCGCTACATGGAGCAATCAGGATAATAGATTTTATTCGCATTCTCATTCGCATTACGCATTACGCGTATATGGAATGTAGCTCATAGGTTTCAAGGCGTTTCGATTTTTTGTCGCATTCGCATTCGCATTCGCATTATGCATTACGCGTATATGGAATGCACCCTTTAGTTGGAATCTCGGCTTAACAGCCCGTGACAGCAGGCAGCTGTTTCCCCCCTGTTAATACAATAACCTGCCTTGTAATAGTCTTAATTGTTCATCACAGACTTGCTAACAACAACAAAAAAACGGGGGGCCCCACCAATATGCAAATGAACTGATCTTATGAACGCGGGCGAGTTGTGTCGATTAGAAAAAGGAACCAAGTCTGTAACAATGATGACAAAATAATGGACTGAACCCGAGAACAATGGCCTTCACCCCTGACCTCCACAGCCTACCCGAGGGCAAGGTGACCTCTGACCTCATTATCAATGTCACGCTTCATCGGGCTCATAGTAACACCCAGGGGTGGGGGAGGTTGGGGTGTGTGTGGAGGAAGATAGTGAAACGGTGTGTGTGTGGTAGGGGGGTTGTGGGTGTCGGGTGGTGGGGGTGGGGGTGGGGCGGATGGGGTACATGATGTTCACAGCCTGAAAGAGATATGTGGTGGGAGAGTGTTGCCGTGGAGACGAAATCTCGTTCATAAATAGAACATAACGAGATCTGACCTCGAGACGAGTTCTGTGTAGACTCCATACATTGTGCTTAAACTTGTTAAAGGGGCAGTAACATCGCCAACACAACTTTACATATTCATAATTATCGTGACCGAATATGACGTCATAGCTTGTATAACTTGGAACTATGTAATTCTTTTAGAGTTGTTTAGGACCTAATCAAGACAAATGGCTACTGTTGCAGAACAGTGCCTGAACTGTGACTATTCGTATTACGATGACCCCCCCCCCCCTTGAACTGTTTGAGTTATGAGTGCAATGCAGCTAATATTTATGGAATGTAATTATTTTGGAAAGATATATCGAATACTAATGATAAAATACAAAAATACTGATCAAGTAATCAGCTATTAAAGCTGAACAAATACATAGCCAAGATCCAGGCTGCCTGCAGCCATTGGCCCACCTACACTCTCTTTAGCACAAACCACGTGGTCGCCAAGCAGCTCAAGCCGTACCTTCCTAACTCTAGCCACATAATCCATACAACCAACTCCAGTCACATTCCGTTATTAATAATATTTGCATAAACACATTTATACTACACATACCAGACGGGATGGCGGAATGAGTTCAGTGTCTGTATCATGTTTTGGTATATCGTGGGATTCGAACACACGAGTTAGAATCCTGGTCGAGTCAATCCAATGATTTAAAAATTGATACTTGTCGCTTCCTATCCAGATGCTCGGCTTTATTACGATCGGGGAAGGACTGGTTGGCTCAGTGTCAGGATAATGTGACTGAGTGGGATATCAGGTCATGGTGCTGTGGGCCTAGTCTTCCAGTGGGGCAGTACCATAAAGGTACCATGAGTGTGCACTGTCACAAGTCGGTACCCATCCTGATATCACCCTAGATGTTGCCAGGACGTAAAACTCCAACAACCAAACTACTACACACAATGTCGCCGAGTGTTTCCCAGGCATGCACGATGGACCATCTGAGTCCACACCCAGCACCTTTGAAACCAGAGGGCGTCCAGCCTCGATCTGGATCCGGGAGGGCGCCACCAGATGGCGTGGTAAGTGAGCCGGTTTACTAAGTGTTCACCGTGCAGCTAATGACGCATGGTAATTCGTGTTTTAGTGGCACACAATTCAATCTGCGTCAATAATCTGGTACTATGAGCCTTACATTTCCCACCAGGCACATCGTTGAAAATATAAAGTACAGTAAAACCTCTCTAATCGACCACCTCCACAGATCGACCACTCCCCTATATCAATCGCTTTATTTGGGTGCCAAACGATCGCCCACACAATACCATTGTAATGATTTTTTTTAAACCCTCCCTAGACGAACTACCTCCCAAAATGGACCATTTAAAGTCGTTCCCATAGTCGGTCAATTTAGAAAGGTTTTACTGTATTTCACAATGCTGTGCGGTGGCTGGATGGTTCGGTGGTTGTTGGAGTTTTACTTCCTTGCAACATCTAAGGTCATATCAGGAAAGGGTACCGATTTGTGACAGTGCACACTCATGGTGGCTTTATAGTGCTGTCCCACTGGGAGACCAGGCCAACAGCATCGGGACCTGATATCCCACTCAGTCATGTTATCCTGGCATCATGAACCAATTTCCCACTCATTCACATTATCCTGACACTGAGCCAACCAGTCCTTGACCTATGCTAATAATGCTGAGTGCCTGGCTAGGAAGTGACAAGTATCAATTTTTAAGTCATTGGTTTGACTCGACCAGGGTTCGAACCCGTGGGTTCGAATCCCACGTTCTACCAAAACGGGAGAAGGACGCCTAACTCATTCGGCCATCCCGTCCGGTCTTCTGGGGTGGCAGAATGAGTTGAGGGTACATTTCCTGTGTGACAGGTAATGTGATTCGAACCTGTGGCGTTCAAACCCTGGCCGAGTCAAACAAAGTAGTGGCTTAAGAACTGATACTTGTCACTACCTATTATGGTGCTCGGCATTACTAGAACAGATCAAGGAGCAGTGGAATGGGGAAGACCAATTGTCTCCGTGATTTGAAATTTCCCCCGCTTAATCAATGAATGTAATCAAATTAAATGTACAACACATTAAAGCATTGTATCTTTTCCTATTTAAAATTATTCAGAATAGATATTACTTGTGCTTATCATGCATTACAAACAGGCTGCATTCTATATTTACAATTGATGCTAATTCACCTGTGGACAGAATTAGGAATCTGGCATTTTCTTACCGCTAGGCCCTATACAGCTTTTTATGGATTTTGTTGGTGATGGTGTATTTATGCTTCCCATAACGGATAAGTCTAATAACTTGTCTTCGCTGCTAGACAGTAATAGTCTCATGGCTCCCCTTGTTTTATTACTTTCAGTTGTCGTGTAGCTATCTACTTCGTGCAGTTTAGCAGTGCCTTTCAATTATACATCCAAATATCAGAGCTAAATAACACCACTAACAGAGGGGTACCATTGTTGCCATTGCAAAAAAAATCAACAGGCTGAGTGGCCAGAGTTTACATATAAATATATACCTTTGACTTACCTGGGTGTTTCCTCTCTGAATGACACCACTCACCTGTAATGAGAAGACCAACTCATGAATATTGATGAACAACAAACAAACTGGCATTGTTTTGTCATGACCTTCATGAAGGCCATACTGTCTTATTGCACTGGCCAAAGTGCACCAGTGTCGCCGGGTGTTACAAAGAAAGAGCGAGGCTCGAACCCACATGTCTGCCATTCCGAAGCCAGCATCGAGGGCCATAGCTAGCAGGGGGTGTGGGGGGGGGGGAGGAAGTTGCCCCCCCCCCCCCAAGCAATGAGTACGTAACCTCCCTGAAATGGCTGGACATGGCATATCAGAGCCTCTAGATAAAAGCAAGCTCTGGAGGGGGGTGGGAACTCCCTAGTAGCTCCCGTATTAAAGTTGCATAGTCCGATGATTTTGAATTTCTGTATTTTTCCTGAGATAAATATATTAAATCGATCACTAGTATCTACTTTACATTAGTTCAAAGTTACTTTTATTTTAAAATGGTAAACTTTTCAGATTGTTTGAGTGCAAACATGGAAAATTAGTTTTGGCAAGCTTGCCAAAAGTCTGACACCATAGACTTCTGCAGTAACAGGTTCTGTTAAATTGACTCAGTATTGCCTTCTACGCAGAAACAAATGCTTAATATAAGGGCATCAGTATCTAAGTTAGATATGTAAAATCAAATCTAGATAATTGTTGCATTTCACCTCGGGAGATGAGTGCACCTCATTGCATTCACTCCTTCCCCATACTTATGATTACACATATCCAGGTAGTCCACATGGAAGTAAATACTGAGTCAATGTGTTACTGCAGAAGCATATTCTCTCAGCGTTTTGGCGTGCTTGCACAAATGAATTTAGTATTTTACACTTGAAATATCTAAAAGGTTAGCCATTTAAAATATTTTAAAAGTTACTTCAAACTAAAGTAAGGTAGCCTATAACTATCATTATCAACCTAATAGTAATATATTTCTCCCTGAATATGCCAGAAATTAAAAACCACCAGACTATGCAACTTAGATGGTTACAATTACACTAATACAATACAGGTTCGCCAGCCATTCAGCGCATATATTGTAACAGGATCCTGGTCACGGCACCATGGTGTCATGGTGAGGTTGCAATGTTCTTCAGATTCGACCCACTTCACACCCGCCAAATTCAGGCTATTATATATATATATTTATTTATACGCCTATGTCTTTTGATTATAGCATAGCACGTCAATAAGCCATTGCTAGTGGTTTGTTGGTTTATAATTACCCATAAAGCTCATGCGGGTCACATGATTTCCGCCTGCTTGAGAACTTCCGGCACCAATGATAGATAATCTCCAATTACCTCTGGCGTCTTTCATCGAATTCATCAGCATCACTGCTCTCCCCCTCTCTCTCCCTCTCTCCCTCTCTCTCTCCCTCTCTCTCCCTCTCTCTCCCTCTCTCCCCTTCTCCCTCCCCCTCTTCCCCTCTCTCTCTTTAGGTCTCTGCCCCCTCTCTCCCATTCTCTCTCTCTTTCTCCCATCTCTCTTCCCCCCTCTATCTTTCTCTCTCCCCCTCTCTCTCCCTCTCTACCAATAATGCAACGCGGTGGCGGCGATAATTGACCTACTTATGGTCACGTGCGAAGCTTGTGGGCGCCGTGCACGAAAGGGTACAATTACATTTAAGGTTTATTGTCCGATGATTTCGAGTTCCTGCATTTATTTTAAAGAGATAATTATATTAAGTTGATCAATATAATGTACCTTAATTTATTTGACGCAACTAGCTAGGTTTTCTTTTTGTTGTTTATGCTTTTTGTTGTTTATGCTAAAACCTAGAAACATAAGTACACCAGGTTAACTACAAAACCACGATCCTAATAACGCGGAGCGCCAGGCTAGGAAGCGACGAGTATCAATTTTTAAGTCATTGCTTTGACTCGACCAGGGTTCGAATCCCACGATCTACCAAAACGGAAGACGGACGCTCAACTCATTCGGCCATTCCGTCTGGTGGACAAAGAGGGAGGAGACAGGGAGGGAGAGAGAGAGTGACAGACAGAGGGAGAGAGATGTGGAAAGAGGAGGAGAGAGGGAAGTAGGAGAGAGAGAGAATGTCCAAGGAACATGGTTCCGGTTGAGTGGCTTGCCAGTTGTTTTAGTTGCTAAACCCGGTATTAAACAGCCACACATCAACATGGCACCACATACACCAACATTTTTCAGGTGGTGACTGAAAGCCCACATTAAACAACTCACCAATTGTAGAACGAACAGACTCACAGAGGGGTAGGAAGATGTGGGAGAATGCTTACAACTGGAGAAAGAAATCATGCAGACGATAGCTATACGCCAACTGAAAGTAACAAAGCAAAGGGAACCATGAGACTATGAAGTCATTAGACTTAACCGTTATGGACAGCATAAATATACCACCAGCAAAAAAACACCAAAAATGTATTCACTGCCTCACAGACACCCACTCCCTCTCCAACCACCCACCCACCCACCCACCCGACTCCCCACACACCTGAAAGAGAAGAAACCAATTAATATGTTCCCACGTGAAATGAAATGTTCACCAGACAGGGGACTGCGGGCCGGAACTGACAGTGACGTCTTAATCTCTGTAATAAACCCGTCCGCCGCGGACAACTGACCCCCGGCGTCTCCCTCCTACCTGTGTCGCCCCCTGGCGCACCAATCCCCGAACTAAAAGGTGTTAAGGCTTTACGCTGACACTAATGACCTTGGCCTCGAGGTCACGTGCAGGGGGATAAGCCGGAGGTCACATTATAAGGTCATCGAGGGGGACTCACTGAAAATACAGCCCTGAAGGTGGAAACCTGATCGGAGGTTAGGAGAGGCCGGGGGGAAGGGGTGGGTGGCTGGGTGGGTGGGTGGGTGGGTGGAGGGGGCTCTGTCAGTATTGCCGAGCCTGGGGACATGGAAGCGCTTCTGAGTGTGTGTGGGTGTGGGTGTGGGGGGGGGGGGGTAAGGGGAGTTTCTAATATGAAATGAGATGACTGACTTCAGTGTGACCTATTGCATCTAATGATCAACTTAATATACTTATGCATAAAAAAAATGAAATAAAAAGGCAGACACTTAAAAAGATCAGACTGTGCAGCTTTAACAACAACAGTAATAAGGCAACCTAGCAACGAATAAACTCCACCTGTAACACTGGACCAAGCATATACTAACCACAAAGTTATAGTTTAAGGCTCTGTCACACCTCGCTGGATTGGGGAAATGGAAAAAAACCTGAACAAAGTCCATTGATATCTGGCAAAGTCCGGTTTGTGTCCATTGCATATCCATTGATATCCGGCCCGATCCATTACAAGTTTTGAGCATGCACAAAACTTGTAGTGGATTGCGGCAGACTGACGTATGCAGTTATTATCCGCTACCATCCATTCTCCGTCCATTACCCGTCCATTACCCATCTGTTCCCCGTCCGTTACCCGTCCATTACCCATCCGTTACCCGTCCGTTACCCGTCCGTTACCCATCCGTCCCTGTCCATTCCCGTCCGTCCCCGTCCGTCCCCATCCGTTCTCCGTTCTCCGTCCATTACCTGTCCGTTCCGGTCCGTTACTGTCCGTTCCCATCCGTTACACGTCCGTTGCCGTTCGATATAGTTCTTTTTCTTATAAAATAAGATCCCCATAACAGTTATAGATACGTACATACCTGATACTGTCCCTAATGTTCACACCATCTAATCAGCTCATCCATAAATAATTTACATGCACCATAACTGCTAAGGTTACAAGACCAGCGCATCAGTGCTGAAAAAAAGATGTTAATCAATAGGAATAAAAATCTGGCTTAAAAAAGGGAAGAAAAAGAAACTTAATAAGTGCGATGCTATCTAAGTTGCATTTGTAAGATCAATTTTATGAAAGATTGATGTTTTCATCGCAGCTTCAGTCAACCAATTTAATAAAATAAATGATTCAAAATATCAAGATTGTATTAATCTTTGAATTATATCACAACCATATTACCTGTAACTTCATCATGATCTTCTAAACCTCCTAATTCTCTTACAACTTTATATTAAAGTTGCATAGTCCGATGGTTTTGAGTTTCTCTAATTTTTCTGAGATAAATATATTAAATTGATTGTCATTATTTACCTCACTTTAGATTGAAGTAACTTTTATTTTAAATGATTAAGTTTTGAGATATTTGAAGTGCACACAAGCTAAATTAGTTTCAGCAAGCATGCCAAAACTCTGACACCATAGGCTTCTGCAGTAACATGTTCTATCAAATTGACTCAGCGTTCCCTTCTATGTGGTGACAAATGTTTAATATGCAGACCAGTATCTAAGTCAGATATGTAGAATCAATTCTAGGAAATTGCTTTGATTTTGAAAATTTGATGCTTCATCGGACTATGCAGCTTTAACCTCCTAACTCTGTCATCATCACCATACAAATTTTTGTATCCCCATCACTTCTACTATTCCATGAGTGACATCAGTCATTAATGATTCCAGCAACCGTCAAAGCCACATCTCAAATTCCCACTCACATCCCAATCTGACACACTTCCGTTTTAGCATCATCACCATGGCAATTATAACCCTGACTACGCATCAGCCATTTGTCAACGTTCCCATCAGATCATCCCTCCCCCCTCCCAAGCCCTAGTAACACTACACTCATATCCCCCGGGTCCTCAAACCGAAGCCCCCCACCCACCCTCCAACCCCCACACCCCCACACCCCACAGACCCAACCTCCACACACCCCACACACCCTACACACCCCACACACCCCACACACCCCACAAACCCCACACATCCACCGCCCCACACCCCCCACTCTCACACCCATCACCTGATGCCACCCAGTGGCGGGTACCGGAAGTAGTGATCACGTGGTTACTGTCAGGTGGTCACGTGAGTCTCACTTGTTAATCCTGCGCGTTAATCCCTCGTTTGATCCGCGTAGAGCCACACCTGTGAGGATTACATCTCCCGCCCTCCCTCTCCCCTCTCATCCTCCCCCTACCCCTCCCCAATCCCCTCCACCTTTTCTCCCTCCCTGCCCCTGTCCTTACTGCCTTCGCCCACCCTCCCCCATGTCTCCTCTCTGATTCCCCTTCCTCTCTTCCTCCTCATCGATGCCCCTCCTCTACCCCCCCCCCCCCTATCTGACCCTCCCACCCTCTGCCTTTCCCACACCAAACTGCCCATGCCCCACTTTGCTCCCCCCTCCAAACCGACCCTCCCACACCAACTCCACCTGCTCCCGCTCTGCTCCCCCTCCTCTCTGCACCCCCCCCCCCTCACTGTCCTCCTCCTCTCCCCTACTCTCTGCCACCCCTCCCCCTCACCCTCATCCTCCTCTCCCCTACTCTCTGCCCATCCCCCTCCCCCCCCCCTCTCTCCTCCCCCGCCTCTCTGCACCTCCACCTCCGCCACGACCCTCAGAGGCCGCGCCTCCCTGAGCGCCCTCCCTCTCTCGCCTCTACTCTTCCTCCCCCCTCCCTCTTCGGTGCCACACCCCTTCCCACCCCACTGCCGTCTCATGCATCTCTCCTCCCATGATCACCCAGAACCCCGCCCCCCCCCCCCCCCCCGCCAACCCAGACCCTTCCCACCCAACGTACCTCACCCCACCTACCGTGACGATCCGCCCTAGAACCCTGCCCATCCATACCTGCTACATGCTGCTAAGCATCAACCAAGGCCTTTGTAGATATTTGTTATAATCAAATTAGAAAAGGAATGGGCTGTAGGCAACTTAAGGGTCCATTTACCTGAACAAAGAAGGGTGGGGATTGGATGGACGGTTGGGTGGAGGGCTGGGTGGAGGGTTGAGTGGAAGGGTTGGTTGGAGGGTTAGGGGGAGCGTTTGGTTGAGGGTTGGGTGGAGGGTTGGGTGGAGGGTTGGATGGAAGGTTGGGTAGAGGGTTGGGTGGAGGGTTGTGTGGAAGGTTGGATGGAGAGTTGAGTGGAGGATTGGGTGGAAGGTTGGGTAGAGGGTTGGGTGGAGGGTTGGGTGGAGGGGGAGGGGAGGGTTGGGTGGACGGTTGGGTGGACGGTTGGATGGAAGGTTGGGTGGAGGGTTGGGTTGAGGGTTGAGTGGAGGGTTGGAATGAAGGTTGGGTGGAGGGTTGGGTGGAGGGTTGGGTGGACGGTTGGGTGGACGGTTGGATGGAGAGTTGAGTGGAGGGTTGGCTGGAGGGTTGGCTGGAAGGTTGATAGAGGGTTGGGTGGAGGGTTGGGTAGGGGGGTGGAGGGTTGGGTGGAGGGGGTGGGGGTAGAGGGGGGTGGAGGGTTGGGTGGAGGGTTAGGGTGAGGTTGGGTGGACGGGTGGATGGAAGGTTGGGTGGAGGTTGGGTGGAGGGTTGGGTGGAGCGTGAGTGGAGTTGGGTGGGAGGTTGGGTAGAGGGTGGGTGGACGGTTGGGTGGACGGTTGGATGGAGAGTTGAGTGGAGGGTGGCTGGAGGGTTGGCTGGAAGGTTGGATAGAGGGTGGGTGGGGGGGGGTGGGGGGGGAGGTGTAGGGTGGGTGGAGGGTTGGGTGGGGGGTTGGGGTGAGGGGTGGGGTGGGGTGGATGGAAGGTGGGTGGAGGGTTGGGTGGGGGTTGGGTAGAGGGTTGAGTGGATGGTTGGGTGGAAGGTTGGGTAGAGGGTTGGTGGAGGGTTGGGTGGAGGGAGGGTTGGATGGAAGGTTGGGTAGAGGGTTGGGTGGAGGGTTGGGTGGACGGTTGGATAGAGGGTTGTGTTGAGGTTTGGGTGGAGGTTTGGGTGGAGGTTTGGGTGGAGGTTTGGGTGGAGGTTTGGGTGGAGGTTTGGGTGGAGGTTTGGGTGGAGGTTTGGGTGGAGGTTTGGGTGGAGGTTTGGGTGGAGGTTTGGGTGGAGGTTTGGGTGGAGGTTTGGGTGGAGGTTTGGGTGGAGGTTTGGGTGGAGGGTTGGGTGGATGGTTGGGTGGAGGGTTGGGTGGAGGGTTGGGTAGAGAGTTGGGTGGAGAGTTGGATGGACGGTTGGATGGAGGGTTGGATGGAGATTTGAGTGGAGATTTGAGTGGAGGATTGGGTGGAGAGTTGGGTGGAGGGTTGGGTGGAAGGTTTGGTGGAGGGTTGGATGGAGAGCTTAGTGGAGGATTGGGTGGAGAGTTGGGTGGAGGGTTGGGTGGAAGTTTTGGTGGAGGGTTGGATGGAGAGTAGAGTGGAGGATTGGGTGGAGAGTTGGGTGGACGGGTTGGGTGGACGGTTTGGTTGGGTGGGGGGCGGGGAGGGGGTTCGGGGGTCGGGGTTAGGGAAGGTGCGGGACTCCACGGACATTACTATTGTTCCTCATAAATGCATTATTCATTTTGTATTGTAACATACAATGTGAATTCATCACGGCCAGGTCGCGGGAAGTGAACCCGATATCTGGGTTGCGAGAGGGGGTGGGTGACGGAGCCGATTGTGGCATTGTGAGTTAATTTGGGTAATTAATGATTGCTGCTGGAATTCAACAAGAGGACAATGCTACCTCCTTCCCAGAAGAGCGCCGAATAACCAGGAGAGTGCAGAAATAACCAGAAAGGGGTCATGTATGAAGTATGTCACTCTAATTATAGGTTATTTGGACTATCAACCTGCCGCAATGCTACCTCCTTCCCAGAAGAGAACTGAATAATCAGAAATAACCAAAATGGGGGTCATGCATAAAGTATGTCACTCTAATTATAGGTTATTTGCACTATCAACCTGCCAAAACGCTACCTCCTTCCCAGAAGAGTCTTGAAATGGGGTCATGCATAAAGTATGTCACCCTAATTATAGGTTATTTGCACTATCAACCTGCCAAAATGCTACCTCCTTCCCAGAAGAGCCCTGAAATAACCAGAAGGGGGTCATGTATGAAGTATGACACTCTAATTATAGGTTATTTGAAATATCAACCTGCCACAATGTCACGCCCAATTTTCCTTATGAGATCATAATAGATTTGTTTTCCTTATTGAAAATGCCCACACTGATGCCTGGTTCCCCTGCATACTAGACATAGATGTCTACCCCCGTCCCCCACTCCCATCACCCCCTTGCAGTCTTCCAAAGAACATTTTTATGTTAAATAACAACAACCCGGATTGATCACAATTTATTGCATTGCATGTGATTTGATGTGGAGAGTTTAGTGGAGGCTACATTCATGCACAATATGAGACACAGTGGCACATGGAGACATCGATTCAGTGTGAGACACGAAGATATAGAGACACAGTGTGAGAGTTTTGAGACACAGTGTGAAGTACATTGTGGGATATAGTGTGAGGCACAGAGTCAAAGTGATAGTCTCAGTGCATAGACACTCGGTGGATGGCCGTGCCGTGCCATGCCGTGCCGTGCTCAATATGAATGCTTGTTGCACCAACAGTAAGAATAAAGTACAATTTGCCATGCAGAACTTTTTTTTTTACATACCGACGGACGGAAAAAGTCCTGCAAGCACTAAAGGAAAATTTCCATTGGTGGGTGGCCGTTCCGTGCCGTGCCATGCCGTGTTGTGCCGTGTTTAGTATGAACGCCTTTTACACCTACAGTGAGAATGAAGCACGATTTGCCATACACCACTTCTTTTTTCCGTACCGACGGAAATCATCAGTGGATGTCCGTGGTTAGCATGAACGTGACCTAAGACCAGTTTCCCACGGTGGGCTGCCGAGCTCCGCCGAGCTCCGCCGAGCTCCGCCGAGCTCCGCCGAGCTCCGCCGAGCTCCGTCGAGCTCCGCCGAGCTCCGCCGAGCTCCGCCGAGCTCCGCCGAGCTCCGCCCGCTGACCAAATTGGCTGCCATGTTTCCTGCTGTTCCGCCCGCCGAAGCCCCACTGATGATCACTTCATCACTTCCTGGCGAGTTAGTGACTCGAGCAAACTTACTCTCATCCACCGGGTACATTTTGCTTTCTGGGTTTGTTTTCAACCAAGGGATTATCTCCATACGCATATTCAGCGCCAAACGGAGAGGAACAACCAGCCACGGTTGAACTTGTCTGAGCCCATTTGAACTTGTGGAAATGGACTTTCCTCTTCTCGTTTTTGCGAGAACTCAGTGTCAGCCAATCAGAGCTGTTTTTTTTTTATTGCAAATGGCTGCCCCCTATGGTGGCCGCCATTTGCAATGACAAGAACAGCTCTGATTGGCTGAGAACAGTTCTCAGTGTCAGCCAATCAGAGCCATTCTTTTTTATTGCAAATGGCGGACCCAGTCGAATACATCCATTATTTTCTTTAGTAGTTTCTTGTTCAGACATTGTCACATATTTATGTATCTTTTGCACAGATTTAAGTGTTTGAAGTATATTTGAAATTTATTTACATCGACCACTGTTTAAATCACACAATATCACTACTTAAAGAATGGGAAACTAATCCTGCAAGGGTATGCTCAATATGGGACAGTGGTCACCCGATTTTCCTCCTTTCCTCGCTGTGGACCCTTCTCATTGTCTCAGGTCTCTGTGAGGTTTTTTTCGGGTTGTCATCAATAAACTGTTGTGACCTTCTTGTCTGTCTTTCATTGAATTATTCGGTCGCGCAGCCATCTTTATTTTAAAGTTACATAGTCTGATGGTTTTGAGTTTTTGTTATTTTCTGAGATCAATATATCATGCTGATCGTAGTAAGCTACTTTACTTTAGTTTGAAGTAAACTTGATTTAAAATGACTAATTTGAGAGAAGTTTGGAGTGTAAGCATGTCAAATTAATTTCGGCATGTGTGTCAAAAGTCTGATCCAGTAGAGGCATTAGCAGTAACATATTCCATTAAATTGATTTACTACACCCTGCAATCTTGCAACATATACTTAATAAGTACATCAGTATCTAAGTTAGACATGTAGGTTAACATGTAGATAGGTGATTTGCTTTTGACAAGTTGATGCTGTTAAGTGTTATCGGAATAGGCAGCTTTACGCGATACAAATGTGCTGAAATGTGATGCAAAGATTGGCATTTGGCCCTGTCCCTATTAATATTATACAAATTGTATAATCCAACGGTTTGTAGTGTCTGCTGTTAAAACAAATTATGTTGATGGCTATATTCTACAGTTTGCAGTAGAAGGACCAGCAGGGCAAGTAATACCATGACTAGCACTAGCAGGACCAGTATGACCAGTAAGAGTTTGACTAGTTGGACTAGGAGGACTAGTAAGACCAGCATTACCAGCATGACCAGTAAGACTAGTAGGATTAGTAAGACTAGCATGACTAGCATGACATGACCAGTAAGACTAGTTGAACTAGTAGGACCAGCATGACTAGCATGACCAGCACGAACCCCCCCCCCCCCCCCACACACACACCACCCTCACCACCCCACCCCACCCCACCACCACTATCAGCACCCCCACCCCCACCACTACCACCACACCACGATGCTTAACCCATTCGTCGTTCCATTGTCATGCGCAAAGTCCGCTCCCCTCTGTGTCCCGCCGCGACTCCACGTGCCCTACGACCTTGGGCTCTAATCGCCAAGGTCAACACTGGCCCGGCAGTGATCAGATGAGATGAGATGAGATGAGGTGGGATAGGATGCATTCCGGGCCTCGTTTTGAGGCCTTCCGAGATTTATGCAAATGAGATGCTGCTTTGCATAAAAAACAACAACACTGGCTGATTGGTCCGCCGCGTGGGGTGGCGGCACCTGGTAGCTGAACCGATTAATGAACGCGGCCTGCCTGGTCACGTGACACCTCACTTAACACTTCCGGTTGGGGGATATGCTGCCCTACCATCACCCATTCGCCCGCCATCCTCTTAACATCCTAAAACCAAGCTATTCATTCATTCATTCAATCATTCACACGAGGCAATGCTTAAAATGGACTTTCTAATTATTTCTTCCAGATTATTACTCCATTAATTCGGCTATCCTATTAAACATATCCTGCGAATTTCTGGTTTTATTCCGACATAATGGATAATTAGCAGCAATTTCAATTATTTAATAGAATACTCCTTCACTTTAAAAAATCTTAAAATGTTATTACACCCGTCGGTCACGCAGTGGAAAATTGAATTGCGACAATTGGTCTTATATTCCTCATTATGCTGCTCCTTTCCCTATCATATTAATAATACCAAGCGCCACGTTAGGTCGTAGCCAGAAGTATCAATTTTGTAAGTAATTCATTGTTGGTTTGACTTGGTTGGGGGTTTGAACCTGGGTTTCAAATCCAATAACCTCCCACTCCCAGATTGGAACTGGGTACTCAATACATTTGGCGAACCCATCCGTCTGTTCTATTTAAGACATAATAAAGTAATACATCATAATACTGTGACTGAGTGGGATATTATACCACTTCATGAGTAACACAATATCTCATTTAGTCAGCTAGTGTAAAATAAAGTCCGATGAAGCATCACATTTCCAAAAGCAAAACACTCACCTAGATTTGATTCTACATATCTAACTTAGATACTGGTGCACTTGTTAAGCATTTGTTGCCACACAGAAGGGCATACTGATTCAATTTAATAGAACCTGTTATTGTATAAGCCTACAGTGACCGATTTTTGGGCTGCTTGCCAAAATTTAGTTGGCATCTTGTCACTTCAAATATATCCAAAGTTAGCCAATTAAACTGAAAGTTACTTCAACCTAAAGTAAGGTAGATCATAATGATCAATCTAAAGTATTTATCTCAGAAAATGGCAGAAATTAAAAACCATCGGACTATGCAACTTTAAACCAGCACTCACAAGCCAACACCACGCAGTCACATATCCGGTGATGCTTCTAGGACGTAAAACCCCCAAGCCATACTCGCCACACTCGCCACACTCGCCACACTCGCCACACTCGCCACACTCGCCACACTCGCCACACTCGCCACACCTGCCACACCCGCCACACCCGCCACACCCGCCACACCCGCCACACCCACCACACCCGCCACACCCGCCACACCCGCCACACCCGCCACACCCGCCACACCTGCCACACCCGCCACACTCGCCACACCCACCACACCCACCACACCTGCCACACATTCCAGACCCGCCACAGCTGCCACACCCACCACACTCGCCACACCCGCCACACCTGCCACACCCGCCACACCCACCATACCCACCACACCCGCCACACCCAGCACACCACACCCGCCACACCCACCACACCCACCACACCCGCCACACCCGCCACACCCACCACACCCACCACACCGGCCACACCACACCCGCCACACCCACTACACTCGCCACACCGGCCACACCCACCACACCCGCCACACTCGCCACACTCGCCACACCACACCCGCCACACCTGCCACACCCACCACACCCACCAGACTTGCCACACTCGCCACACTCATCACACCTGCCACACCTGCCAAACTCGCCGCACCCACCACACCCGCCACACTCGCCACACCCGCCACATGCGCCACACTCGCCACATGCGCCACACCCACCACACCCGCCACACTCGCCACACCCGCCACACTCACCACACCAACCACACCCACCACACTCGCCACACCCGCCACACTCACCACACCAACCACACCCACCACACTCGCCACACCCGCCACACTTGACACACCCGGCACACTCGCCACACCCGCCACACCCACCACACCCGCCACACTTGCCACACTCGCCACACCCACCACACCCACCACACTCGCCACACTCGCCACACTCGCCACACTCGCCACACTCGCCACACTCGCCACACTCGCCACACTCGCCACACTCGCCACACTCGCCACACTCGCCACACTCGCCACACTCGCCACACTCGCCACACTCGCCACACTCGCCACACTCGCCACACTCGCCACACTCGCCACACTCGCCACACTCGCCACACTCGCCACACTCGCCACACTCGCCACACTCGCCACACTCGCCACACTCGCCACACTCGCCACACTCGCCACACTCGCCACACTCGCCACACTCGCCACACTCGCCACACTCGCCAGTCCGGTGGCCAGATTGCATGGCTCCCTGAATGGAGCCGGGGTTGGGCCGGGTGTGTCCCCCTGGTTGTTTGTTAATGGGGGACATTTATTTCAATTTGGCAGCGCGCACTTTGCAGGCGGCGTCAGTTGGAACCTTGTTGTGGCAATTAGCGGCCTCCCTCTTGAGGTGCAAGCGGCCAATGGTTTGTGATTTACTGCCTTTATAGGGGATGGGAGGGGAGGGAGGGGGGGAGGGGGGAGGGAGGGGTTATGAGAAGCGAATGAAGAGGCGAGAGGGTGATGAGGGAGGGGAGAGGAGGGAGGAAGGAGAGGGAGGGGGAAGGAGGGGGGGTATGAGAAGCGAAGGAAGCGAGGAGAGGGGTGATGAGGGAGGAGAGGGAGGGAGGGGAGGGAGGGGAGGAAGGAGGGAGAGAGGGTGGGGGCATGAGAAGCGAAGGAAGAGGAGAGGGGTGCTGAGGGAGGAGAGGGGAGGGAGGAAGGGGAGGGAGGGGGAAGGAGGGAGGGTGGGGTATGAGAAGCGAAGGAAGAGGCGAGAGGGTGATGAGGGAGGGGAGAGGAGGTAGGAAGGGGAGGGATGGGGAAGGAGGGAGGGGGTATGAGAAGCGAAGGAAGAGAGGAGGGGTGATGAGGGATGAGAGGGAGGGAGGGGACGGAGGAGGAAGGAGGGAGAGAGGGTGGGGTATGAGAAGCGAAGGAAGAGGAGAGGGGTGATGAGGGAGGAGAGGGGAGGAAGGAAGGGGAGGGAGGGGGAAGGAGGGAGGGAGGGTGGGGTATGAGAAGCGAAGGAAGAGGAGAGGGGTGATGAGGGAGGAGAGCGAAGGGAGGAAGGAGAGGGGGAAGGAAGGAGGGAGGGTGGGGGTGTGAGAAATGAAGGAAGAGGCGAGGGTCTGATGAAGGAGGGGAGGAAGGGAGGAAGAGGAGGGAGGCGGAGAGGGAGAGAGGGGGAAGGATGAGGGAGGGATGGAGGAACGGGAGAAGAGGAGAGAGGGGGGAAGGAGGGAAGGAAGGGGGAGATGCGAGGAGAGGAGCAAGAGGCGATGGGAAAGGAGGGGATATGAGAGAGTGGAGAGAGGGGAAGGATAGTAGGAAGGAGAGGGATGGAGGGAGAAAGGTGGGGAATAGGAGAGGGGGTACGATGAGGGAGATGTCGGGGGAGGACGAAGGGACAAAGGAGATGGGGGAAAGCAGGTAAAGGAGGGAAGGTATGAGGGGGAGAAGGGAGAAGAGGAGGAGAGAAGGAGAGAAGGGGAGAAGGGGAGAAGGGGAGAAGGGGAGAAGGGGAGAAGGGGAGAAGGGGGGAGGGGTGAATGGGAGAAGGGGGGAGGGGGAGAATGGGAGAATGGGAGGAGGATATGAGAAGGTGGAGAGGAGGGAGGGCTGAGGGGAGGAGGGAGAGGAGAGGCAAGAGGGGTATGAAGGAGGGGATGGAGGGGAGGGAGGGAGAGACGGCAGTGGGGAGAGGGGTGGGAGGCAGCGAGGGAGGGGAGGGAAGAAGGCATGAGTAGGGGGTTGATGACGGAGTAAAAGGGAAGATGAGGAGGGAGAAGGGGGAGGGAGGGAGAGAGGGAATGGTGGAGGCATTATTGAATGAACCACCTGGTGTAGCCCATTTCCGGAATTGGATTAACCATGCGCGTGCGCATAGCTCAACTGACCACTGCTGTTGTTGCGCATGTTCACTTCCGCTCTGGTGGCGTGATGGGGAGGGAGAGTGCTCGCCGGATGTAACCATTGTTCTGTAAAGTGCCTGTCACACTATGCCGGATTGAGCAACGGACAGAGTTGTCTAGTCCAGTGGTATTCGGGCGTGATAAGTATCAAAATGCATTAAAATGTGTCAAAATGTTGCAATATCGGGTCAAAGGCCGCTGGACGAATGGACATGAAGCGGACATGAAATGGACATGAAGCGGACATGAAACGGACATGAAACGGACATGAAACGGAGATGAAACGGACATGAACGGATAGCCAATGGATGGGAAGCAGACTAAACGGACTCAAACTGGACTAGAAACGCAGACGTCAATCCGGCGGCATCCATTCCAAGTTTTGTGCATGTTCAAAACTGCTACCGGATCGGGCCGGATATCAACAGATATCCAATGAACACAAACTGGACTTTCGCGGATATCAACAGACTTTGTTCGGTTTCTTTCCATTTCCCCCAATCCGGAGATGTGTGGCAGGGCCTTAACACTGACTGCTTATGTAGCTGTCACACTACGACGAGAAGGGAGGGACGACAGCCCGGCGGCTGGGATTTTGTAAATCCCGACGACCTATGCAAATTCGGGCTAAGTTGGACGACGGGACGACAGCGGGATGACAGTGTCTGTGTGTCTGTGTCTGTGTGTGTGTGACTCTGTGTCTCTGTGTGTGTCTCTATGTGTGTGTCTGTGTCTCTGTGTGTCTGTGTCTATGTGTGTGTCTGTGTCTATGTGTGTCTATGTGTGTATATGTGTGTGTCTGTGTGTGTATGTGTGTGTGTCTGTGTCTATGTGTGTGTATGTGTCTATGTGTGTCTATGTGTGTATATGTGTGTGTCTGTGTGTGTGTCTGTGTCTGTGTGTGTGTCTGTGTCTGTGTGTGTCTGTGTGTGTCTGTGTCTGTGTGTGTATGTGTCTGTGTCTGTGTGTGTGTCTGTGTCTCTGTGTGTGCCTCACTCTCACTCTCAGTCTGACTCTGACTCTGACTCTGACTCTCACTCTCAGTCTGACTCTCACTCTCAGTCTGACTCTGTTTCTGTGTGTCTGTGTCTGTGTCTCTGTGTGTGTCTCTGTGTGTGTCTCTGTGTTTCTGTGTGTCTCTGTGTCTCTGAGAGTGAGAGTCAGAGTGAGAGTGAGAGTGAGACTGAGAGTCAGAGTGAGAGTGAGAGTGAGAGTCAGACTGAGAGTGAGAGTGAGAGTCAGACTGAGAGTGAGAGTGAGAGTGAGAGTGAGAGTCAAACTGAGAGTGAGAGTCAGACTGAGAGTGAGAGTCAGACTGAGAGTGAGAGTCAGAGTCAGACTGAGAGTCAGAGTCAGAGTCAGACTGAGAGTCAGAGTCAGAGTCAGACTGAGAGTCAGAGTCAGAGTCAGAGTCAGACTGAGAGTCAGAGTGAGGCACACACAGAGACACAGACACACACAGAGACACAGACACACACAGAGACACAGACACACACACAGACACAGACACACACAGACACAGACACACACAGAGACACATACACAGACACACATAGACACACATAGACAGACATAGACACACATAGACACAGACACACACAGAGACACAGACACACACAGACACAGACACACACAGACACACACAGACACACACAGACACACACAGACACACACATAGACACACATAGACACACATAGACACACATATACTCAGACACACACATAGACACAGACACAGAGACACCAAGAGACACATACACCGAGACACACTGCTATGGAAAGAAGCGACGACAGCTTAACGACAAGACAACACCTTAGCGACAACGACAACACCGTAGCGACACCATAGCTACAGTGCCGCGACAGTGCCGCGACAGTGCCGCGACAGTGCCGCAACATCGGCTGTCATGGCCTGTCGTCGAAGTTTTTCAACATGTCCAAAATACCCACGACAACCCGGTGACAGTCGAGAAACAGTGGAGAAACTGGAGGTGTCGCGGAGGTGCCACGGCGACAGCTGCGCGACAGCTGCGCGACAATCGGCGACAATCAACGACAGACCGGAAGTCGCTATCGCAGGGCTGTCGCCGCTGCTTGTCGTCGTAGTGTGACTGCTACATTATCTACCACTAATAGTGTTGCAATTATCCGCGTGTCTGAGCGCTTTCAATCGCCTGTCTGTAATCCTTGATAATATAATAGACCCTTTCCCCACTGAGGATATGCACTGAGCTGCTAGTGCTACGCGCGCAATAGTGGTTCTTGACACTGCCATCAGAGAGAGAGGGTGGGCCGGGAGTGGAAGTCTATTATGGGACATTTTTTCCACAGAGCATACATACAAATTACGATACAGTGACCCTGCTATCCACAACATTAGTTCTTCTAGTGCCGTCAGATGGCGGGTTGATGATGGTGGCAATGCTCTGACGTCAGAGATCAGAGGTTGGTGGTAGAAATCCTCCATGTCACATTTTCTGCAGAATATGGTAGAAAGTGATCTGCTACTCATGATCTGTGAGAGGGAGGGAGGTTCAGCCGGCATATCGGTCCGGGGCCCAGGAGAGCTCTGAAGGGGCCTCTGAAGCTCTGAAGGGCCCCAATAGCGATGTGCATTTTATTTTGATTTCTTCATTTGATTTATTTTCATGTAATTTCAACAGTGGTTTTATTGGACCTCAGACCCTAAATTTTCATGGAAATCTCTGCATCAGCGTTAATTTCCTCTTCAGACAGAGGCCTTGTGTTTCTCCCAGCATGCACCAGAGAACGCCTCTAGCAACACGTGCGCAGGTAGAGGTCACCCCAAGGTCAAACAGGTCGCCTTCAAGGTCAAACAGGTCGCCCGCCAATGTCGGGGTGTGTGGCAAGACACGTGACCAACCGGTTGGGAGGCGAGGAGGGGGAAGGGGGAGACGGACGAGACAGGGAATCAGCGGGAGGGGAGGGAGTGGGGAGGGAGAGCGACTGAGGCGGAAGGGAGAGTGACTGAGGCGGGAGGGAGAGTGACTGAGGCCGGAGGGAGAGAAAGACGAGATGGGGAATGAGTGGGAGGGGAGGGAGTGGGGAGGGAGAGTGACTGAGGCGGGAGGAAGAGTGACTGAGGCGGGAGGGAGAGTGACTGAGGCGGGAGGGAGAGTGACCGAGGCCGGAGGGTGAGAAAGACGGGATGGGGAATGAGTGTGAGGGGAGCGAGTGGGGAGGGAGAGGGCAGGACTGGAGGGAGGGTAGAGCGCGGAAGGTGGGGAGAGCATAGGCGAAGGGAAAGCGAAGGAGAATGAGGGAGAGGAAGATATAGAAAGGAGGGAAGGGGAGTGAGGCAGAGCGTGAGAGGAGGGAGGGGGTTGAGAGGTGGGAGGGGAGGGAAGGGAGGGGAAAGGGAGCGGGAGTGGGGAGAGTGACTGAGCCAGATATGGAAGGAGGCGTGAGGGAGGGGAGAGAGGCTCAGAGAAAGACAGATAGAGGAAGAGGAGAGTGGGGATGGGGATGGGGATGGGACAGGGAGGAAGGGGAAGAAGCGGTGGAGAAGGAGGGGATGGATGAGGTAGGGTAGAGGGGAAGAAGGAGGTGCGGCAGGGAGGCGGAGGAGAGCGGGTGAGGGAGGGGAGGAAGGAGGCGGGGAGGGAGGGGAGGGGTGTAAAGGGAACGGAGGGGACGGAGTGGATGGAGGGGGCGGGAAGGGAGGGGAGGAGAGAGGTTAGAATGTAGGAATAGGTTGGAGGGAATGGGAGGGGAGCGGAGGGAGGGGAGGGAGGGGGGGAAGGGGAGGGAGGGGAGGGAGGGGAGGGAGGGGAGGGAGGGGAGGGAGGAGGGGAGGGGATGGAAGAAGGTAAGAAGGGATGGGAGGGAATGGGAGGGGACGGGCTGGAGGAGAGGAATGAGGCGGGAAAGGAGGTGGAGAAGTGAGAAGGAGGGGAGGGAGGAGATGGAATGAGGAGAGAAGGAATGGCGGATGGGAAGGGAATCAGAGCAAGAGGAGCGAGGAGGGCTGATTACGACTACTGGAGGGGGGGTGGTGTTATTATGTAGTTTAGCATTAGAATCAGGTCATGTGGTCGCTGACATACATGCGCTGCTAATAGTAATACTGATGGATGGGCGCTCTGTGATTGCTGTGAATGCGCCTCCAATGGGACGTGACTTGTGATATAGCACAGTCATCGCCTGTTATAGCATGGGTAGTTACTGCGTTATACTTATAGCGGTCGCAGCGCTGGTTAAGTGTGGCGCTGAACAGACCGGAAGTAAGACAATCTTCACCGTTACTATTACTAAAGGCCCCGTCACACTACGACGTATAACCTTAGCGTATGCCATGTGATTTTGGGTCAACACGTTGGTGTACGTTGAGATATGGTATGGGTATGTAATGGGGCAGGCACACTACGACGTATCGTGGTAGCGTAAGCTGACGTAGGTGAAATTTGGCCATTATGTCGAGATACGTCGAGGCACGTCAAGATACGTTACGCATTCATTAAGCCTACATCGAGGTACGTCGAGGTACGTCGAGATACGTTGAGTTATGTCAAGATACGGTGACACACATCAAGGTTTTGGACATACCGAAAACTTTTGACGTAGCTTGACGTAGCTCGACGTACAGGCCATTACGTTGGGTTATGTTGGGCTTACATTGCGCTCACGTTAGGCTTATGTCGAGATATGTTAGACATTCTTTAGAGCTATATCGGTCTACATTGAGCTATGTCAACTTACAGTAGACTGACGGAGAGCTGGGAGGAATGTGCACACCGCGCGTTGCCAACGTGCTGTTAATGTATCTCGATATAGGTCTAATGTGTCTCTGATGTGTGTGTAACGTTAGTCTAACATAAGTGCAACGTGTCTTGATGTGTTCAACGTAGTCGATGAAAGGCTGGCACATGCATAACATATGTAGCAGGCACCAACATTCTTCTAACCTAAGCGAACGTGCTGTGAACGTGGTTTGAACGTTTTGCCTTTGAGAATATAAAGGCATCCAAGTCGAGTGTGTTGAGCACTCGCTGTCCTTACGCTGAGCACGCTGGACTGTCGTTAGACTGACACTGCTCACTCACGGCTCTGACATTGACTCACATTACAAATTATATCAGAGTCATACGTAGCTAAGTTAGGGCGGGCGTAATTACATGAGTCCTAAGCTAAGCCGACGCTAAGGTTTGACTAGGCTGATGCTGTGCATGCTGGAGGCCCATTAGCCTTACATTGGGCCTTTTTTTTTTTTTAACATTCTAACTCATTGACATATGTTACAACTACATTGGACTGACGTTTCACCTATATTCACTACTTTGCACTGACGTCCAGATTGGCCCTGCAACGACGACAATTTTGACGTATCTCGACGTAACTAAGTGACTTCTATGTTCCCCACTTGCTGGCCCGTTACATCGTAGTGTGACAGGGGTATTAGGTGTACGCTGGTATATGCTGGTATATGCTTCATACGCTGTCATACGCTGTCACACGCTGTCATACGCTGTCATATGCTGTCATACGCTGTCTTACGCTGTCATATGCTGTCATACACTGTCATACACTGTCATACACTGTCATACCCTGTCATACACCAAGGCGCCAAACATATTTTGTGCATGTTCAAAATTGTCAACATACGACAATGTGTGTCTTATACGTTAGGCATAAGCTATGTGAAACATTAGAGATATGCTGATATACACTAGGCATATGTCAGACATATGTTGAAGTACATTAGTTGTAAGTCCAGCCGGCGGAAACATACAATCCACGTATTGACAACATATTGACAACTTATTGACAACATATGACAATGTATGAATAACGTACATCTAACATGTGTATAACGTATGTCTGGCATTTTTCCAACATGTCTTGATGTACTTAACGTATAAGGCATACTTCTGACAATTGAATAACGCATATAACATTTGCTGGCATTCTGCAAACGTTGCATGAGCATATGCGAGCATCTTTTGAGCGTTTTTCGAGCAAATGTAATGCCAACATATGGCTAACGTGCCTCCCACTGGGGATAGGTTACTCCTACGCTATGCCTATGCTGGCCATATGGTGAGAATGTGGGAGGCACGTTAGTCAAACGTTTGGCCATATGTTCTATGATACACTCTCATACGCTGTCATATGCTAGCAATACGTCAGACATACATTCTGCATACATTCAGTACGTTGTGTGTACGTCCAACTTTGCCCCCCTTCTGAAAAGTTTGACGCGTCTCAACATATTGGGACTATTTCATCCATTGGGCATATGCTGACGCAATACGTCGTAGTGTGACAGGGCCATAACTGAGCTGTACGTAGTCAGAGGCTTGTGTTTGTCAGCTTTCTCACTTTAGTGTTTGTCAGTTTATCAGGTTTTCAGCTTGACCCGTTTATCATGTTTCCAGCTTGTCCGGTTACTAATTTGTTAGTGCATCATTTAATGAGTTTATTAGTTTTGTTACTTCCTTATTTTACCAGTTTGTCCCATTTATCAGTTTGCAATTTGCAATTTTGTCATTTTATTAGATCGTCAGTTGGTCAGTTTACCAGTTTGTTCAGTTGTCCAAACTCTGCTAAGTTCAAAACTCTGGTTTCATATAGAGTAAAACCTCTTTAAATCGACCGACCTTGGGACCGATTTTAAGTGGTCCATTTAGGGAGGTGGTCCGTTTAGGAGTTAGAATATGGGTAAAGTGGTATTGTTGGGACCCAAATAAAGCGATCGATATAGGGGAGGTGGTGGGTTAGAAAGGTTTTACTGTTTATATATATACACACATATTTCTATATTTCTATATTTCTATGTTTCTATATTTCTATATTTCTATATTTCTATATTTTTATATTTCTATCTTTCTATATTTAAATATTTATATATTTATATATATATTTATATATTATGCTGCTAACAAATTCTCTATGGTGATATTCACTACGATGCACGGTGACCTACAAAGTAAAATATAACTGATACCACCCTCAACCCCGCCTGTATTACCATCCTACCACAGGTCATGGGTTCAATTCCCGGCTTAATCAAACCAATTACTTAACTATATATATTTGTTGCTACCTTCCATGGCACAGGGCAGAACAAGGATAGGACAATGAGCGGTGGAATGAGGAAGCCCCAATTTTCTACGAATGAAATGTTCCTTATATATTCAATGAATGCAACAGAAAGACAGGAAAAAGGAAGGAGTCAAAGGGAGGAGTATACTATGCACATTTAAATATGGACGTCGGTGTGTGGGTGGCGAAGGTTTTGCAATACATTTGTGATGTATAAGAATAATTCTATTCTGAGTTCCACTGGTCCCTCAGGAAGGACTGATGCTACAACCCAGCATGCCGGGTCGCAGCTTCAGCATATAACTAAAAGTCCCTGAAGATGGGAGAGGTGGTGAATACGCATACATTATCTAATGATAATTATTTGCTTGGGCAATTTCATTGCAATCAATAATAGAAATAAATGCTTGGAAAGAATCCTACCAATTTTGATCATTGGGAAGCATGTGTAATCATAGATGCAAAGTGAGTTTATGGTGTAGGGTATACACTGACTAATGGGAGTTGGGGGGGGGGGGGCATCAACCCTCATCTTCTAGGACTTATGCTGTTGCTGCGACATAGTGTGATGGGTCGATCACAGCCTCAGTTCTTCCTCAGGGACTAGTAGAATTCAGAATAATATATATTCAACAGTGATGGAAATTCAGTATGGCAACAATTTGACAATGGAGGCAAAAGGTTACTGTATCTCACTGGTATTAAATATATTCATCCATATATATATATATATATATATATATATATAAATATATGGATGAATATATATATATGGATGGATATATATATATATCCATATATATATATATATATATACACATGCTTTGCAACCACACCTTCCTTTAACATATAAATGCATATATAAATAAACAAATAAATATACGATTTGCCAAAAACACCCCACTTCAATATCATACATTATATATCAGTGAGGAACCGTACCCTTTTGACCTCATCGTCTATATATATACACATAAATCCTCCGGTGCGACTGACACTTGTCGACATGCGTTGTAGGGGAGGTGGCCCACAGGTGGCACCACCGGTCAAGTATGTAGTCTTATGGAGAATAACAATGGAAATAACTATACTATAATAATGTAATATATAATGGAAACAATTCCCTTCGTATTTTTATACTCGCATGATTCGCTATACATCACATATATAATTCATATGTGCTGAAAATTCAGCTTGGCGATAATTTGATGATGAGGTCAAAAGTTCAAAAGGTCCAGACGGCACTGGTATTGTGCATGCGGGTATATATATATATATATATATATATATATATATATATATATATATATATAATTCTTATATTTGACATAAATATATATACTGTATATAGATATATAGGTATATAGATATATATACCTATATATCTATATACAGTATATATATATATGTCAAATATGAGAATTATATATATATATATAAATTGGCGGCGCTGCATGTTTTTATTATTTATTATCTTCTCTATGAGGGCGTACCACCAGACTAGTCCTCTGCTTATGTCTTTATTTATATGGCTTTACAGCTAGACGAATTTATATATACATACACACATTGCAACCGCTTCAGCAATGACACACCACTTCGATATCAGTTATATATATATATATATATGGATAGTGATAAACCCTTTATCACGTGTAATAATGCATGTAGTGTCTGGCACCTCCACCCCCCCTGTCCTCGGTAGGGGGTGGGACCACCCATCATGCACCGCGCCGCCTCATTCGCGGGGCCTAGCCGCCAGTTGCTCGGTTTGTTTGTTTGTTTGTTGTTGTTTTAGGCCTAGCAACATCTAAGGTCATATCAGGACGGCACTTGCTCGGTGGAATATATATATATATATGTGATGTATAAAACTTATGTGAGTGTAAAGGCGCATAATGGAATATGCGCCTTTATACTCGCATAAGTTTTATACATCACATATATCTATATGTATAAAACTTATGAGAGTATAAAGGTGCATAAGGGAATATTTCCTATTGGCCACCCTGATGTTGTGTATTACTTTATGGGTGACCCCTCGTCATGGTGGGAGAGGTGGCACCCCCCCCCCCCCCCCCCCCCCCCCCCCACCTCCCCAGTGCCGCGAATACTGTCACTCGCGCACTGGAATTTATATATATATATATATATATATATATGTAGTGGTCTGCACTGACCTCTCAGGCAAGTAACCACATAGACAGGTAGGCGTGGGGAGTGTATTGATATCAGGGAGCCTAGGTGGTGTAATGGTTAGCACACTGGCCCGGAATGCAAAGAGATGTGGGTTCGAGTCCCGCTCTAGGCACAATATTTCCCCATTTTCATCACCCCCACGACACTGGTTGCCGTGATCAGGATCCTGTACAAGCTTTGCGCTGTATGGTTGTTGAACCTACCCTGTGTATGTATGTGTTAGTGCATTGCCTGTATGTATGTAATTGTAAGCATTACAAGACTTACAATTCCAGGGGGACGAGTGTAGTGGTCTGCACTGACCTCTCAGGCAAGTAACCACATAGACAGGTGGGCGTGGGGAGTGTATTGATATCAGGGAGCCTAGGTGGTGTAATGGTTAGCACACTGGCCCGGAATGCAAAGAGATGTGGGTTCGAGTCCCGCTCTAGGCGCAATATTTCCCATTTTCATCACCCCCATGACACTGGTTGCCGTGATCAGGATCCTGTGCAAGCTTTGCGCTGTATGGTTGTTGAACCTGCCCTGTGTATGTATGTGTAAGTGCATTGCCTGTATGTATGTAATTGTAAGCATTACAAGACTTACAATTCCAGGGGGACGAGTGTAGTGGTCTGCACTGATCTCTCAGGCAAGTAACCACATAGACAGGTAGGCGTGGGGAGTGTGTTGATATCAGGGAGCCTAGGTGGTGTAATGGTTAGCACACTGGCCCGGAGTGCAAAGAGATGCGGGTTCGAGTCCCACTCTAGGCGCAATATTTCCCATTTTCATCACCCCCATGACATATATATATATATAGATGTATAATTCATCAGTGCAGACCCAGTAAACAGCACAGATCCGCCGAGGGACTTAAGTCCTCCGAAGCCGACCTCCCCACACCGCTCCTTTATGGCCCTGACCTCACACGGAAAGCTATCAATTTCCGAGTAAACACCACATTTGAATAGAGATAAAAACGCTTCTGTGAGCGTCCAAGTCCTGGACCTGACGCCCTTTTATAAGCCGGCTACCCGCGTTTACACAAATTAACCATCTCATTCTGCGACAATGAAAATTACCTGAGCCGTCCTTGACCTTGATGAGTTCACGCAGGTCACCGGAGTTGACGTTGATGGTCCTAGTAGAAGTGACATTGACGGACGACAAGAGAAGGTTAAATGAGGTGGGTAGACATCCGGAAGGAAGACATCCTCCTCCTCCTCCTCATCGACCTCCTCCTCGGAGTTAGTGCTTTCTGGCAGAAGGTCATTACGCATGACCTCTAAGCCCTGAAGGTTGAGTTCCGGGTAGAAGGAAAGGTCATTTGGCAATGCTGCAAACTGATCCATTATTGCTATTCCTCAATGTGGTTTGTAGGTGAGTTCTGAATTCCTTCCGGCAATCCCTCTTCCAAAAAACACCCCCGCAAACCCCTAAAAAACGACCACAGCAACAACAACAAACTAAAAGAAAACCCCCACACAAACTACACCCCCGCCCCCTGGGGTGTCCTAGCAGTAACAGGCGGAATCAGGTAACAGTGAGCATATTCCACCCTTTTCTTAAATCACCAGAAAGCAAGGCTTTCAGCAATGGCTTTATGCCCGTCAGAACTGCCGAATGTATTGGGTCATTGTTGAAGGTTAGTTTTGGTGCAGAATGAAACTAGCGCTTGCTATGAAATACAGAGTTCTTTGGACACATATATATATCCCAGCTATCCAGTGGCCAAAACAAGGAACCAGTAGCCACAACCTGTGAAGCAACGGTGAGATGGCCAACTGAAAAGTGATGCATTCGCAATGCGTGGATGTCCTTGTGTAGTTGCTCAAATAGCGTGCCCGCTCAGATAAGGATTCAGGGCGACCCTCCTCAGCTCTGTGTCTTTAAACCCGGTTGGGTAATATCTTCTAACAGCAGTTATTATTCCTCCGTCAGTGAAAAATGAAAACAAACATTACACAGGTTCAGCTTGTGAGTTGTATGTCGTGTCCTGTTCAGGAGCGTAGTAGTAGTATCCATCCATTGACGTACTCCACCATTTGCTACACCACAAAAACCACAACCATGATTCAATCTCAAGTGCCGTAAAACCTCCACTACGCATCGACAGTCCACACCTAACACACATCCCGAGTGTAAGGGTATTTAGCAGCGAATAAGCCACATCCAGACACATTCAGAAGCCACGTGGATGTACTCGAGACTGTAGCAAGTCGCAGGAGAACCTCCGCTATTATGATAGTTGAAATGCCAGCTTTGGAATTTCAATGCAGGCCGCATTGGGCTACTTTGTCCTATATAAGGTGTGGCTTGTGGCAGGATCTTACGGTTAAAGTTAAAGCCTTCATTAGAAGTAGCACCAACAACCACTATCACCTGACACAGACAGACAGCCTCAGCGACTCCACACACTGCCAACCACTACAACATTCCTGGCAATGGTGGACCACCCTCTCCCTCCTGAAGCCTGAGGTTGGGACACCTCCCCTCACAACACCTCCCACCCACACTAACACAACCCCGTCTCCACCTCCCTCCTACTCTCCCCCTCAACCCCACTCACCCCCTTCACTCCACTCACCCCCTTCACCCCCCCCACCCCCCTTCACCCCTCCTCATCCCCATTCAACGCACCCCACAGTACACCACATCCCACACCACTCCTCAGCCACTTCCCACATCACCACACCTCCCCATCACACACCCGACACCGCTTCACCAACACCCCTTACCACATCTCCACACTTCCCACCCATACCGCCCACCCAAATCTTCGCATTCCCCATTCTCCACACCTCACCCAAACTACAGCCCCCCCCCCCCCCGCCCACACACACACTGCCTCCATACTCCCCACCCACCTCCACACACCCAGAACCCCCACTTCCACACTGCAATCCTCTATAAACACTCGACATACCCATCTACACCCTCCCTCTCCACCCACCCCTTCCCCGGCTCCTCTCACCTGAGTTGCTGCCTCTGCTCCCGGCCGTTGCTGCTTGCACTCCCGGTGACACCCCCCACCCCCACGCCCCCGGTCTATCCCGGTCTACCCCGGTCTACCCCGGCCTCTCCCCCTCCCAGCGCGCCTGCGGGCATTCCTGGCGGGCCCTCATGTGTTAGCGACGGCGGCGGGTGCCAGAACAGGGCTGACTCGGGGGGTGGCGGGGCGGCAGGGCCCTCACGCCCGGAGGAGCCGGCCGCCCCGGAGGTATGTGGGGCAGAAAGAGGGTAGAGGCGACGATCACAGCATGTGTGGAGAGTTGGGCTTCACACCTGTGTATTACACATGGGCCTCACACCTGTGTATTAGACATGGGCTTCAAACCTGTGTATTACACATGGGCTTCATACCTGTGTATTACACACAGGCTTATCACCTATGTATTATACATGGGCTTTACACCTGTGTATTACACATGGGCTTCATACATGTGTATTACACATGGGCTTCATACATGTGTATTACACATGGGCTTCATACCTGTGTATTACACATGGGCTTCAAACCTGTGCATTACACATGGGTTTTATGCCTGTGTATTAAACATGGGCTTCACACCTGTGTAGGACTGAATAGTAGACATGAGCTTCACACCTGTTTATTAGATATGGGCTTTGCAACTGTGTATTAGACATGGGCTTCACACCTACGTATTATACATGAGATTCACACATGTCTATTACAGATGGGCTTCACACCTGGGTATTACATATGGAATCCACACCCATGTATTAAACTTAGTATAAATGGGTTCCACACCTGTGTATAAGCATGACTTTCATACCTTTGTATTGCACATGGGTTTCACACCTGTGTATTGCACATGGGCTTCACACCTATGAACATCTATGCATATACTTCACACCTGTTTATTACATGTACTTCACACCTGTGACTATACATATACTTCACACCTGTAGCTATACATATAGTTCACACTTGTGTATCACACATGAGTACTAAACATATACTTCACACCTGGGTATTGCTTCGCCCCTGTGCATTAGACATAGATTCACACGTGTCTATTACTATTAGACATTGGCTTCACACCTGTGTATTACACACAGGTTTCACATCTGTGTGTAATACACAGGCTTCACGCATGTGTATTATGCACAGGCTTCACACCTGTTTATTGCATATGTGATTAACACCTGTGTAGTAGACCTGGGCTTCACACCTGTGTATTACACATGGGCTTCACACCTGTGTACTAGACTTGGGATTCACACATGTGGTATTATACATGGGCTTCATACCTGTGTATTACACATGGGTTTCACACCTGTGTAATAGGCACAGGCTTCACAGTTGTGTATTAGACACATGCTTCACACCTGTGTATTACACATGGGCTACACATATGTGTACTACACTTGGGATTCACACCTGTGTATTACACATGGGCTTCACACCTCTGTATTACACATGGGCTTCACACATTTTTATTACACATGGCCTTCACACATGTGTACTAGACATTGGATTCACACCTGCATATTACACATGGGCTTCACACCTGCATACTAGACATGGGATTCACACCTGTGTATTATGCATGGGCTTCACACCTGTGTATTACAAATGGGCTTCACACCTGCTTATTACACATCGCTTAACCTGCCACCTGGAATGCAGGTGCTCACCTCATTCGGCCCTCCCGTCTGGTGTACCTAATTCATTCACCTGAATGACCTTTCATCAGTTTGGCAACGCCGTCATGCCGATCATCAAAACACAGGTAAACAACAAGTGTGGGTTTACTTGAACAGTGTTTGGCGAAATGAACAGTTTGTTAGTGCCGGATATGTGTGGCGCATGAATCCTGAAGGCACAGATGCTGGTGAGACGGTGCGACTGTGAGGGGGTCGAGGTGGGCATCTGTGTCTTGGGTGATATGTATTTCCCAGTGAGGACGGAGTGTTGCCCAGTAACGTGGTGATTATGTTTTTGTGCTGTATATTGTATTATGCGAATATTATTATCTACGGGTGCTGATTAATACAGACAGTATGTATATAAAACAATTCCTCCAGTGTGTGTGGCGCGAGGGGTGCCACCCGTATACAACTCCCCAAAAGCTTGGGGAAGGGACACTCCACCAATGCACTAATGGAGGAAGTAGCAAAGTATATATGTTCCCTTAGCATTTATACTTGTATAATGCGTTATACATCACATACATTTCCAGCGATACAGTGAGTGAAGTAACGGCCGCTGAGGTGTGGGCGAGTAGGTGGCACCACATGGGGAGGAGATGTCTTATCAGTGGATGACCTAATGAATTAAAGTAACCAGCCGATGACCCAGTGGCTGGGGAGTAGATGGATCTTCCGGCTTATTATACTCGTATAATGGCGTATACAGCATATATAGTCTATATAATATATATTGCTAACCTGCTTATAGTAATTGTGTTGCTTTTTTGTTTCCTTCACATCACTGCTGTTGTGTAGGTAATCTGCTCTTGAGCCTCCTGGTCAGCTGCTTGACAGCAGTCCGCCAGGTTACTGTGGCTCACATGCAGCTATGCTGCTGCTACCTCCTACTTTCCACCCAAATTTTGACCTAAGTAATAGACAGTCAAGCCTTTTCATAAGCGCCAGCCAGAGATCTTTCATCCAAACTGTGCCTTGCCTTGTTCTTGTAGGAACTAAATAATATGGATTACCAACATATGAGGTCATATTACGATGGGGTGTGATTTTTGATTGGGCGAACTCATGTAGGCTTTATAGTGCTGCCCCACTGGGCTATCGTTCAAAGAGCAACGTGACACAATATCCAATTGACCCGTATTATACTGGCCCTGCGTCAACCAGTCCTTACTCATTATCATGATAATGTGACTGTGATGATATCGGATCATGTGCTGGCTATCTAGTTCTCCAGTTGGGCAGCACTATATATAAAAATCGCCATGAGTGTGCACTGTATCAAGTCGGTACCCATCCTGGCATGAACTTAGATGTAGCCAGGATCTAAAACCCCCAACAAACAGCACAAATACAACCAGACGGGCTGGCTATATAACTTAAAGTTGTATAGTCCGATTGTTTTGAGTTTCTGTCATTTTCTGAGATAAATCTATTAGCTTGATCATTATAATTTACCTTAACCTACTTTGAAGTATCTTTTATTTTAAATGGCTAACTTTTAGATATATGAGGTTCAAACATGCCAAATTATTTTTGGCAAGCATGCCAAAACTCTGACACAATACTGTTCTATAATAACAGGTTCTATTAAATTGTCTCAGTAATCCCTTCTATGTGGTGACAAATGTTTAATAAGTGCACCAGTATCTAAGTTAGATATGTAGAATCAAATCTAGATAATTGTTTTGGTTTTGAAAATTTGATGTTTTCATCGACCATGCAGCTTTAAGTTGAACACCCACTTTGCGTGTTGGCAGGTTGTGGGATTTCAATATCTAAATATAACTCTGGCTATGTCAAACCAACGACTTAAAATAACTATACCTGCTACTCCTTAGCCTGGCATTCAACATCATTGGCAGTGGTGGGACGAGGAAGGCTAATTGGCTTTGATTGAAATATTTCCTGTGTTTAATCAATCGATGAAACAACAACGGAACCAAATGGGTTGAGAATCTGTGTTATTTATTTTCACATAACTGAGTATGTAGCACATATATTGGTTTGAATACCATAGTGATTTATTGTTAGATATTTGATTATGTATCACATATGAGTTATTTACTAAACCATTATTGTATAAAATTACATCAAATGTAACACGCAACATATAAATTTTATATCTGAGATTACAATGGAATCAAGAACTTGGTCAATCAGTTAGTCTTTCAGTACACAGTAAGACCTCTCTAATCGACCACCTCCACAATTCGACCACTCCCCTATATTTATCGCTTTATGTGGGTCCTAAACGATCACCCATACAATACCATTGAACTATATATTAAAAAACCTCCCTAAGCCCACTGTAAAATGGCTAATGCTCAAATCTGTGGTTGTGTCGGCAGGCTATAGTGAAATCAATAAAGACAAAGAGAAAGGAAGAGTATAAAGTGTAAAGAAGAGAGAGTCAAGCCCTCTGGTTTATTATTTATATGGTTACATTGGTTCATTGTAGAGTATCACCCCCCCCCCCCCCACCCCTTTCCCCCAATGGGAAACAAGCATTCTTGGCCCTACCAATAGGGATCCAGCATTTCTGGTCCCCATGGCTACCAGTGGTTTTCCCACCACCACCATGCTGTATGGCCCCCATGGCCACCACCACCCTTGATCCTTAAGTGTGGTGATAACTATCCCAGCAGAGGGGTTAGGCCCTGAGTGCCCTTACACCCAGCCCTGCCAGCACCATTATGTCTATTTACATCCCAATAAGGCACCACCAGGCCTTACAATATATACATACATGCACCTGATCATGTACACCGATCAGTAATAGAACATTTGCATTCCCCCCTATACCGAATATCGGAATATTTTACAACACTACACTTACCTCCCAAAATGAACCATTTAAAGTCGGTCCAAGTCGATTTAGAGACGCTTTACTGTATTTATTTATGCCTTCGCATCGCGACAGACAGCAACCCCACGCCATTGCTCGCACACCGGAAGTCCTTCATTCAGGTCTCACTGTACTGAATACCCACACGGCAGGCGGTTAACATCTACCGGAAGTGCACACCTGGCGGCTCATGTACACACTCCCTTCATTTCACACCCTCTTCCGCCATTTCCCGGATATGCCAGTTCCCGGTAACAACCCTGCCAACTTGGCAGCGCCTTCAACTTGGCAGCATCCTGCCAACTTGGCAGTCAGAAGCCATGGTGGTCAGTCGAACAGAATAACACAGATCCGACAATTGGTCGAAAAACAAACAATTATAGTATCACGTGATCTCTCCGCATATCGCCGTGAATATGGCCTATGCTGCCGACACGGCGTAAAGCAACCACCAATCAATCAATCAATCAATCAATCTCTCCGCATATTTATATTCACATAATGCATTATTCCAGCACATATTTATGTAAATAACCAGAATACCAATGTATGACATCAGATTGGTTTAACCAGTCCGATATCAGTTTGATTAAAGTTGCATAGTCCGATGGTTTTGAATTTCGGTATTTTTTCTGAAATAAATATATTAGATCGATCACTAGTATCTACTTTACATTAGTTCAAAGTTACTTTTATTTTAAATGGTAAACTTTTGAGATATTTTGAGTGCAAACATGGAAAATTAGTTTTGGCAAGCATGCCAAAACTCTGACACCCATAGACTTCTGCAGTACCAGCTTCTATTAAATTGACTCAGTATTGCATTCTATACAGAAACAAATGCTCAATAAGTGCATCAGTATCTAAGTTAGATATGTAAAATCGAATCTAGACAATTGGTTTTGTTTTGAAAATTTGATATTTCATCAGACTATGCTGCTTTAACCAGTCCGATATCATTTTTATTAAGACAGGCAGGTCACCGGGGATTCCCATGGATATCACCAAATAGGAGGCTATATCAACACAATGAGGCCTTCGATAAGGGCCCTAGATCTCTAAGGCCCTTTTTTTAAAGCTGGTAATCTTCCTTTTGATCACTCTAATTAGGGTCGGGCAGGCGGTTTTTATTTTGATTTTGTATTTTTCTGGCCAATGACATAGACGTAATACGTAACCAGATGCGATGGCCGAATGAGTTGAGCGTCCGCCTCCCGTTCTCGTAGGTCGTGGGATTCAAACTCCTGGGTTCGAACATCGGCCGAGTCAAACCAATGACTTAAGCATTGATACTTTTCACTACCTAGTGTTACTTAAACAAAAAAAAACAAAAAACATTGAAAAAAATCAGGGGCGGGCGATTTTTCAGGCACGGGCGGGACGATCACCAATTTCAGTTTTTTTTAGTTGGCCTAACTGTTAACTTCTCATTTTGCACCCTGGCTAGGACTCTGCCTGTGCTTTACAATCTCCTCCAGGTTGTGATGTGAGTTGAGCCTCTGCTTACTCTCCACTAGCACTCATGGGATCCATGTAGAACTCCCTCCCCACCCCCATCCCCATCCCCAACTCCACCCCTTTTTTTTTTTTTTTTTTTTTGGGACAAGTTTTTTATTCTGCCCATAACGTATAAGCTCCCGTGAGGGTGCTTGTTTTCAACGCTGGACAGCTGTGGTACTAGATTGGTCTGGTCCCGCACTCAGGAGGATTTTACCTGATCTTTCTCGGGCCAACCTTTGCGGTTTTGGGTGTTAGTAGTTTCTATATTAGTTTTTTTTTAATTTTCAAGTTTTTTCCTACCCAATATACATCGGACGTGGTGGCCGAATCAGTAGAGGGCAGGCTTGACTTAGTCAATTGTTACTTTTTTTTTTTCTTTTTTTTTTTATTGAGGCTGTATTTATACTGTCCATAACATGTAAGCCCGGGTACCCAGGCTTGTTTTCAATGCTGGCCAGCTGTAGTTTTGGTGTTGTCTTACCAAGCAGTAGCTGCTGATAAGTTATTTGATTGTCTGCATTTCAGTAGCAGATCTTGTCGCTACTTAGCTGGACAGTCGGCATTACTAGGATTGGGGGGAAGGACTGCTGTGCTCATTATCAGGATAATGTGACTGCGTCATAGTGGCATATCACCGCAGATCTATATGATTGTTGTTGTGTGCATAAATATTGGCAGAATTAAAATTAATATTGGTGAAATGAGTATTAATTTCGCTGGACTGTTTAGTAATTTGGGCGAACTGAAAATTAGCGTTAGCGGAATGACAAAAAAAGAAAAGGCGATCAGAACAACATTTTCATGAATCGGAAAAATTATTTTGGCGAAATTAAAATTAACACTGACGATACATTTGTGATGGGACGAAATGAGCTTGCAGCCACAAAAATAAAAGTGTGTGTAGTTCGTTCGTCCTGAATCTCCTTGAGAGTTTGGCGTCTGGAAAAAGCAACGACACCCAAGTGACTTGGTTAGTGCTACACAAAATGCCCCCTTCCGGTTGCTGGTTCCCGTCCATGGCCCCAGAGGGCGCGTCCAATTGCCCTCCCGACAGACTGGTGAATATGTATGTACATGTATATGCATACTGTCTGGTCTCTATCTCTTGGCGTTCAGTAAGATGTCCATATTTCTGCAAGGTTTGATTTTGTTCTCTCCTTTGTGCCAGTTTGTTCAAGTGGTTTTTATTCCGTTAAAATAACAAGCCGTCATTGCCGAGACACCCATGTCTTCAAGTCCAATAGATCTAGCATTGTTAAGCAATAGAATGCATGCAGTAGATAGCTACACAACAACTGAAAGTGATAAAAAGAAGGGGAGTCACAAGACTATTATGCCACGGTAACATACATGTTAGTGAACGTAGGTGAACATAGTGGAGGCTAACGTGGGTCAAACGTGGTGTAAGTATGCTAAACTACTTTGAAATATGTTAAGGTACGGCAGCTTTCAGTATGGATAAATATGTTGCAGTACAGATAAATACATTATGGTATGGATAAATACTTTATGGTACGGATGCTAGTACGTTCAACTTTGTTCAGCTATGTTCAACTAGGTTAGCCTCCACTAAGTTCACCTACGTCCATTAACGGCTATATGACCAGGACTTTGTCCAAGTATGCTAGAGTACGGTAGAGCACGCTAGAGTATGCTAGAGTATGCTAGAGTAGGCTAGAGTATGCTAGAGTATGCTAGAGTACTCTAGAGCATGTTAGCATCATGGATGCAAATTCAGCCTCTAATGTAGCACTCTTTAGAACATGTCCAAAGCTTAAATCGGAACTCACGGCACACCCACGTTATTAGTATTACCAAGTTAGCATGACGGAGAAGTATGGATGTCGGTACATTCAACTACGTCCAACTATGTTCAACTAGGTTAGCCTCCACTACGTTCAACTATGTCCACTAACGTGTATGTGACCGGGCCTTTACTGTCCAGTGACGAAAACAAATCATTAGACTTAACACCCATCACAAAACAGTCGCTATGACAAATGCGGCTATGCAGTATGCCAGATTTATACCACAATAGGTAGACAATTACAGGAAATAGAGAGTAAAACATTGGAATTAATTGAATAGACAACGCGTGAGATAAAAGCACCAAAAGTGGAAGGCACTTGCATCAAACCAAAGATCAGATGGGCGGTGAATTTGTTGTTCTCTCCTTCTTTCATAGCATTCTCGATATGCATTGTATGGTTGTAGGAGCCCAATGGCCAATATAGCGCCTAGAGCAGGTCTCGAACCCCCACTTATTGTTCCCTGATGCAATCACCCTATGCATGCTAACCTATGTGGCTCCTTGCTTAAAGTTGCATGGTCCGATGGTTTTGAGTTTCTGCCATATTTCTGAGATACTTATATTAAATTGATTGCTATAACCTACCTGACTTTACTTTGAAGTAACTGTTAATTGAAATGGTTAAGTTTTGAGATATATGAAGTGCAAATATGTCAAATTAGTTTTGGCAAGCACACCAAAACGCTGACACCATATGCTTCAGTAGTAACATATTATATTAAATTGACTCCGTATTCCCTTCTATGTGGCAATGAATGTTTAATAAGCGCATCATTATCTAAGTTTGATGCGTAAAATCAATTTTAGATAATTGCTTAGGCTTTGCAAATTTGATGCTTCATCGAACGATGCAGCTTTAAGAGGTCACTGCAAACATCTACACTCATCTCCCTGGAGTTGTAAGTCTTTTAAATGGTTTACGTCTCTAAGTCATTTAATGCTTACCATTACATATATACAGGCAATGCATTTACATCATCATGCTGAAAGCTGCCTGCTAAAGTGTTGAAGTGCTTTTGCAAGTTACCAGCGACACTCTCTTGGGGAGCAAATAGAGGTCTCACACTGGCAAGAACATGTCCAGACAGGTGCAAAACTATTTGTCCCTGCAGTGGCTGGTTGGGAGATGTTGGGATTTCCATACATCAACTGCCCTTAATGCTGCCACAGTGACATGGTTTTCTGTTCAGGGTTTGCTCCCTTAGCCTTCGGTTCTGTCAAGAACCTGTACCACAAGGCAGTGGTTTACAACTCTGCAGGGCAGGGGCATCAAACTCCCTGAGGTATTGCAATACCTGCATACCCCAATGAATTTACATACATACATACACAGTGTAGGTTCAAAAACCATACAACAAATAGCTTGTATGGGAGACAGGTCATGGTAACAGGTGTTATAAGGGTGATGAGGTAATTGGAAATATTATGCCTCAAGCAGGATTCCAACCCACACTTCTTGCCATTCCAGGGCTAGCATGCTAATCAGTTCACCCCCTAGGCTCCCTGATGCAATCACTCTATCCATGCCTACTTGTATATGTGGCTCCTTGCTTCTGGTCTGAGAGGTTAGTGCAGAATACTACAATATATAGGCATAAAATATGTTGCGCTCATTTCAACTAATTTCTACTCTAAGATTTTCCTTTAACTGTGTTGGGGTTTTACGTCCTAGTAACATCTGAAACCACACCAGGAGGGATATCGACTTGCCCGTGGCAGCATGCATTCATGGCGATTTGATAGGTGCGGTCGGGCTGCCAGCACATTGACACGATATCCCACTGAGTCACATTATCCTGATACTGAGCCAAGCAACAGTTGCCCTTTGCGACAAATACCAATGTCTTACATTATGTTTGACTCTGGCAGTGTTAAATTTACAAAGCCCCAATGTCTTTGAATTTCTGCAATTTTCTTTAGATAAATACGCTAAATTGATCGTTATAACTTACTTTACTTTAATTTGAAGTAACTTTCATTTTTAAGTGGCTTACTTTGGAGATATTTGAAATAAAAACTAAAATGTTGACAAGCACATAACAATTCTAACACCTAATGCCTGGTACATACCTACCGTATACGATTCGCGCACTAAAACTCGCGACTTGACCCGACCCGCTTAAAACTGAAAATGGGCCGATTCATTTTTCGAATCGCGAATCGCAATCGTAATCGGCCCGTTTTAGCCCTAAAACTGAGTTTTTAGTCGCGAATCGCAATCGCTAGGTATGTGCGTGGAGCGCACACCTAGCGATTTTTGTGCGCGAAACGGGCAGTTTTAGATCGTATATGGTAGGTGGGTGCACACAAACGGTAGGTGTGTACTAGGCATTAAGGCTTCAGCAGTCTCACAGTATTGACTTTAGTAATTAGTATCTGCTTCAATGCAGCAACAAATGCTTAAAAAGTTAAATATGTAAGATCAAATCTAGGTCAGTGCTTTGGTTTTGAAAATGTGATGCTTTCATCAGAATGTGCAGCTTTAATGTAAATGGTGTCTTGAACTTGGCATCCTTTGGTAAGTCAAGGTAGGGAGTTCGGTTCCCAGTCGAGTCAAACCAATGACTTTAAAATCGATACGTGTCGCTTCCTAGCCTGGCGATCGCCATTAATAGGATATGTCAAGGACTTGTTAGCTCAGTCCCAGGATAATGTGAGTGGGGGTGATATCGGGTCATAGTGCCAGCAGCCTGATTTACCAGTGGGGCAGCACTATAAAGTCACCATGATGGCGCACTGTTACAAGTCGGTACCTATCGTGCTATTATGAACTTAGATGTTGCCCAGGATGTCATCATCATCATCATGCTGTTGGTCCCAATGGGACAAAGACTGCTTTCATTACTTGACTGCTGCTCTCCATTTAGCTCCCTGCTGTGAGAGTTGTGTCCATGAGTCGGTCTTAATGTATCTCAGCTTCAGGTTCCTCTTGATGATATCCTTGAACCGGAGACGAGGGCGCCCTCACTTTCTGTACCCAGTATGATAGGACGTAAAGCTCCAAAAACCATGCTTTGGTGTGGTGCACTAAGACACGTGGTGTAGATCTAAATACGTTGGGTTAACAATGGTTTCTGCAATCACAGTCAGGTATACAGGTGTGGCGGTTGACTCATTCAGCCCTCAGCACCTCCCCACCCCACCTCACCCTCAATACCCCCAACTCACATCACCACCACCTCCCCCCAACTCACCCCCACCATACGTCACTCCCAACTCTCTTCTGTACCTCCAACTCGCCCCCACAACCCCCACAACCCCCACCCCACCCACCCCAATTCATCCCATCACCCGCACGCCCCCACCACACCTCACCTCCAACACACCTCACCCGCCACACTTCACCCCCACCACAACCCACCCTACCTCGCCCCCCCATCACCCCACATGACCCCCACCTCACTTCCCTCGGTCCTCTGTTCCAATGCATTAGCCTGACAATGCCTTCTCTAGTTTGTGCACCTCACCTCCAATGCCCATTGATTAAAGTTGCATAGTCCGATGAAAACATCAAATTTTCAAAACCAAAACACTTATCTAGATTTGATTCTACATATTCAACTTAGACACTGGTGCACTTATTAAGCAGTTGTTGCTGCATAGAAGGGCATAATAAGTCAATTTATAGAAACCATTACCACTGAAGTCTATTGTGTCAGAGTTTTGGCATGCTTGCCAACATTATTTTGGCATGTTTTGACGTCAAATATCTCCAAACTTAGCCATTTAAAATTAAAGTTACTTCAAAATAAAGTAAAGTAGATTATAACAATTAGCATAATATATTTATCTCAGAAAATAGCAAAAACTCAAAAGCATCGGACTATGCAACTTTAAAAGTTGTCTGCTGTCTGTTGTTAACTGACAGGTGTCACCGAACTATTTCACGCTGAAACTCACAACCAGCTTTTTATTTTACATATTCCCTAGAAGCTCGCGTTTAGCCAGCGCAGACCAGAAACTAAGGCTAGTGGTGAATATGCGAGAACCCAGGTGTAAGTAAGGTGTGCGTGTTGGGTGTGCGTTGTGGGTGTGCGCGTGTTGGGTGTGTGAGTGGGTGAGGGTGGGTCTTTGATGGCTGGTTGATAGCTGGAGAAGCGAACCTTAATGGTGGAGCTGGTGCAAGGGGATATAGGTGCACACAGGTTCATGTAGGTGCACACAGGTGCATGTAGGTGCATACATGTACATACAGGTGCATGTAAGTGTACAGAGGGGCACGGAGGTGCGTACAGGTGTATGAAGGTGCAGGAAGTTGCATACAGGTGCATGGAGGCGCATACAGATACATATATGTACATACAGGTGCATGCAGGTGCACACATGTACATACCGATGCATGTAAGTGTATGGAGGTGCACGGACGTGCGTACAGGTGCATGAAGGTGCAGACAGGTGCATGTAGGGGCATACATGTACATAAAGGTGCATGAAGGTGCATACAGATACATATATGTACATACATGTGCATGCAGGTGCACACATGTACATATATGTACATGTAGGTGCACACAGGTACATACATGTGCATAAAGGTAGACATAAGTGCATACATGTGCATGTAGGTGCATGAGGTGCATTCAGGTGCATACATGTATATGAAGGTGCATGAAGGTGCATACAGATACATATATGTACAGACAGGTGCATGCAGGTGCACACATGTACATATAGGCACATGTAGGTGCATACAGGTACATACATGTGCATATAGGTGCACATAAGTGCATACAGTTGCATGTAGGTGCATGTAGGTGCATACAGGTACATACAAGTATATACAGGTGCATGTAGGTGTAAATATGTGCATGTAGTTGCATACATGTGCATACAAGTGCACATAACTGCATACAGGTACACATAAGTGCATACAGGTGGATTTATGTGCATACATATGCAGGTAGATGCATACATGGACAAACAAATGCATGTAGCTGCATACAGATGCATACATATAGGTGCATGTAGGTGCCAACAGGTGCATACAGGATACATGTGCATGTAGGTGCATACAGCTGCATACTGATGCATGTAAGTGCATACTGGTGCACATAATTGCATACAGGTGCATGTCGTTGTTCACCTCCCAGCTACACCTCACTGTCAAAGCGGCGCCTCCACCCACCCTGCACCGCCTCACAGAGATCATAGGGTGGGGCCGGCGGGGTCGCGCCGTCCAGGGCACGTGCATTGTCAATGCCGCCTCACACCACACGCCTATTACTTGCACTAAACCCTTAGATGACCGTAGATGCTGCCAAGGTGTGAAACCCCAATAAAGAGACTTTAAAAAAAACCAACATATTATTAATCGGGAATCGAGAACTGTTCAGGTGGATGCGGTGTAGCTCGGAGTATCGCCCTGGACGTGGCCCTGGGTGTGGCCTTGTGTGGACTTGGGTGTGGCCCAGTTTGTGGTTATGTGTGTAGCCTTGTGGATAGCCTTGTGGATAGCCTTGTGTGTGGCTCTGTGTGTGGCCTTGTGTGTGGCTCAGTTTGTGGCCTTGTGTTTGGCTCAGTTTGTGGCCCTGTGCGTATCCCAGTGTGTAGCCTTGTGTGTGGCCCTGTGTGTAGCCCATTGTGTGGCCCTGTGTGTAGCCATGTGGGTACCCCAGTTTGTGGCCCGATGTGTGGCCCAAGTTGTGGCCCTGTGGGTAGCCCTGAGTGTGGCCCTGTGTGTGGCCCTGTGGGTATCTATGGGTGTGGCCCTTGGCGTGGCCTTGTATGGCCCTATGTGTTCCCAGTGTGTGGCCCTGTACCTAGCCCTCCTGTGTATGGCCCTGGGGTGGCCCTGATGAGGCACCTGGTGGAGAGAGCGGCGTCCTTACACACACAGGTGGAATTAGAAGAAGGCAAACCATATTCAGGTGTTTAAAACTTAAGCCTTCCTTCACTATTTCTTGTCGCGTACAACAAACATATCGCGAAGGACACCATAAAAGGACCCAGTCAGGGCCTTCATAATGGGCGCAGCTGTGGTTAAACTCCTTCCACCCTACAATGGGGTGTTTTAGTATATATCTATTTCACTCAAGAAAGGAAAGAGGCGGCATAGATTATGGACAATTTATTTCTAAATAAAACTTTACGATAATGTCATTAATTCCTTTACTAAAGCTTGGCCCTAAAATAATTAAGTCCTAGTATCAATATTTTATGTATATTAAGGGTACTGAATACGGTTTGGCTGGTCCTTCAGGAAGGACTGAAGCTGTGACCCGGCACACCAGGGCACAGCTTCAGCTTAGCCGGTGTAAAGTAGGAGACTTGGTGAATATGCCTACACCATGGTACAAGAAGTGGTATTTTATCCACTGCAAAATATTTGCCAGAACAGTTTCATTGCGATTGTCATTACAACACATGCAAGGTAATAAATAACCCGAACAATTATTGTTGTCTTGGACATGTTACAGGCCCTTTAAAGCTACCTCGTCCAATGGAACGATGGTATTTTCCAAATTAAAGCACTTACTTAAGCCCTGGTCACATACACGTTAGTGAACGTAGTTGAACGTAGTTGGACATAGGATAGATTAACGTGGGTCAAACGTGGTGTAAATACATTAAACTATGGTGAAAAATGTTAAGGTACGGCAGGTTTTGGTATGGATGAATACGCTACGGCACGGATGCCAGTACGTTCAACCACGTTCAACTACATTCAACTATGTTCAACGTATGTTAGCCTCCACTATGGTCAACTACACTCAACTACATCCAAGCATGCTAAAGTGTGCCAAAGTATGCTAAAGTATGCTAAAGTATGCCAAAGTATGCTAAAGTATGCTAAAGTACACTAAAGTATGCTAAGGTATGCTAATGTATGCACTAGTAATAGTAGTGTGCAATAGTATGCAATAGTATGCAATAGTATGCAATAGTATGCTAGAGTATGCTAGAGTATGCTAGAGTATGCTAGAGTATGCTAGAGTATGCTAGAGTATGCTAGAGTATGCTAGAGTATGCTAGAGTATGCTAGAGTATGCTAGAGTATGCTATAGTATGCTAGAGTATGCTAGAGTACATTAAGAGTACATTAAGAGTACGGAGACTTTGCCACAGTATATTATCCTCTAATGTAGCGCTATTTTGAACATGTCCAATGATTAAATCGGAACTCACGACCCACCCAAGTTATTACCAAGTTAGCATGACGGAGAAGTATGGATGCCAGTACGTTCAACTAGGTTCAACTACATTCAACTATGTTAGCCTCCACTACGTTCAACTACGTCCACTAACGTTTTATGCGACCGGGCCTTTAGAGTTGATCCTACATATCTAAGCTTAAATACTCGAGCCGACATTAAACACTTAATGATGCATGGAATGGAATATTAAATCTAATGAAAAGATCCTATTAGTATTGTTTGTTTGTTTGTTTGTTGTTGTTTTACGTCCTAGCAACATCTAAGGTCATATCAGGACGGGTACCGACTTGTGACAGTGCGCACTCATGGCGACTTTATAGTGCTGTCCCACTGGGAAACCAGGCCGCCGCCACCATGACCTGGTATCCCACTCAGTCACATTATCCTGACACTGAGCACACCAGTCCTTGCCCTGTCCTAATAATGCCGAGCGCCTGGCTAGGAAGCGACAAGTATCAATTTTAAAGTCATTGGTTTGACTCGACCGGGACTCGAACCCACGATCTACCAGCACGGGAGACGGACGCTCCAACCCACTCGGCCACCCCGTCTGGTCTCCTATTAATATTACTCTTGGAGGGTACCACATTCTAAGATATTGAATGTAGCCTAATTTTCATTTCAAATATCTGCAAAGCTAGCCATTTATTGTATACCTTCCTTTAAAGTAATGTAAAGTGGATTATGATGATCCAACTAAATTATTTACTTCTTCTTTTTAAATGGTAGAAACTGACGACCATGAGATTATGTAACTAGTATAATTGGACTCAAATCGATTAACCTAACAATACCACACACAAGAACCCTCCGAGGTCCATTGTCGCTTACTGCCCATCAGTTTCCAAACACGTAATTGAATTGCTCAACCCTTTTTTATAATAGTTATTTCCGACAAAATATCAAATAAGAAAAGAAAAACCCTCTGCGTCAAATCTAAACACAATACTTCACTGGTCGTGCCAGGAGGTTCGTTTGTTGTTTATTGTTGATTGTTTACCGTTAGTTGTTTGTTGTTTGCTGCTTGCTGTTTGCTGTTTGCTGTTAGCTGTTTGTTGTTTGCTGTTTATTGTTTATTGTTTGTTGTTGGCTGTTAGTTGTTTGTTGTTTGCTGGTTGTTGTTCGCTGTTAGCTGTTTGCTGTTTGCTGTTTGCTGTTTGCTGATTGCTGTTTGTTGTTTGTTGTTTGTTGTTTGCTGTTTGCTGTTTTCTGTTTGCTGTTTGCGGTTTGCTATTTGCTGATTGTTGTTGCTTTGCATCCTAGCAACATCTAAGCTTAATTTCGCAGTCAATTATTTAACAAATCTTTCAAAACTATAATTTAATTAGAAAATACCACCGCCCTAAAATTCTGGAATCAAATGAAGAATATCTACTTTAAATAAAACCAGCTCTCCACCTAAAAATCTGACAGAATATGTCAAGTTGGTGTTTTTATTGTACCCAGCTACAGTAAACCTTCTCTAAATCGACCGACCTTGGGACTGACTATAAAGTGGTCCATTTAGGGAGGTGGTCGGCTTAGGGAGTTAGAATGGTTACAATGGTATTGTCATGGAGGGGGGTGATGAAAATGGGAAATATTGCGCCTAGAGCGGGACTCGAACCCACATCTCTTTGCATTCCGAGCCAGTGTGTTACCCAGTACACCACCTAGGCTCCCTGATGTCACCAAACTACCCTTGCATCAGAGGTCAGTGCAGAATACTACAGTATTGTTGGGACCCAAATAAATCGGTCGATATAGGGGAGTGGGCGATCTGTGGAGTTGGTCGGTTAGAGAGTTTTTACTATAATACTAGTGATAATGGGTTGTGCGTCTGACTAACCCCAGTCCGAGGCGTGTGACCCCTGAGTGGGTTTGTTCCTTACTGATAATAACAGAGTGTTAACCTCAGCTCTTGCCTGATGGACGACTTTCAGAATGTCTGCATGGACATGCTGTACGTGTTATCTGTATGGTTGCTGTTATCTGTATGGTGACAGCTTTATAGCCCGCGGCCATATTGGAATTGACAATCCGAGGTATTTATTTTGTAGACAGCCCCCCCCCCCTCACCCCCCCACCCCCACCCACCGGCCGGCCTCCCCAGATCCTCTCCTGTACAGTTAGCATGTTATTGTTAATACAAGTGTTCAGAGTTTCGCTGGTCCATTAGAAAGGACTGAAGCTGCCATGCAGCATGCTGGGTCACAGCTTTAGCTCACATTCCGGAAGATGGTTGAATATACATTACATATATATATATATATATATATATATATATATATATACACACAAAGTGGTTTCTTATCTAAGGAAAACCAGGCGCGGTGGCTTAATCGGTAGAGCGCGGGCCGCGCATGCGGAAGGTCGGGAGTTCGGTTCGCGGTCGAGTCAACAGTGTTCAAATCAATGACTTTAAAATTGATACTTGTCTCGCCCTAGCCTGGCGCTCTGCATTAATAGGATAAGGAAATGACTGGTTAGCTCAGTGTCAGGATAATATATAATTCTGCTAATTTATGCAGCAGAATAGGAATTATTATGGTAAGAAAGAGGCCACGAGGGGCCAGCCGCTACTAGATGTCGCGTCGGTCGAGCTCTCGTCACTTTTGGATTAGCTATCGCGAGAGCAGGACGTCTACACGCTGCGCGGCTCTCAGATGCCGGCAGCGGCTGATAGGATATCAGCGGGTGAGCCACGGCCACCCAGCCTCTGCGTTGCGCGCGGTCAGTCTGAACTGTACCGGAGGCAGGGACTATATCACTGCGCTGATAATAGTCCCGGTAAGTATGCGCCTTTTGGCACCGCTGCGGCGGGTAGGCCTACGGGCCAGGCCTACGGGCCAGGCCTACGGGCCTTGCCTACGGGCCAGACCTGCGGGTCCATCACCTCTGCGTTACGCGCGGTCAGGCTTGCCTGCACCGGAGGTTGAACGTTACCAGCGGCCACTGACCGGGTAACCGACGCCGACGAGCGTCCATCACTATGGTGGTGAGGCCTACGGACACGGCCTACGGCCTGAGCTCCATGAGCTGGCACTACAACCTCTGCGTAGCGCGCGGTCAGGCTTGCCTGTACCGGAGGTTCGCCAGGACGGCTTGCACAGCACGGGCCCCGGATCCTGGCTACTACGGGGTTCCCGCAGTACGGATCCGCCCCCCCCCCCCCCCCGCCGCCGTAACACTGCCAACACCGGCGCTCCGGCGGGGCAGGGGGGGGGGGAGCGGGTAACTACCGGAGGGGTCAGGGCACGGTCAGGAGGACGAACAGGTGGGATACCTCACAGGGCGCGGCCACTGCAGCCAGAATAGGAGGCAGGGGCGTAATTTAATTAAAAACCTCTTGTGGGGAGCTACGCCAGCAAGAGTTGGACGCGCACCGATAACGGCTCACACCAACATGGCTCACCGCATCTCACGCACGCCCTCACCGGCAACCTCCAACGGCCACCGTAGCAACGAAGGCGAACAGGCAGCCAGCATACTGACGGAATTCATTGAGAAAGCTGAGAGGAGAAGGATGGATTCACCTTCGGAGGCCCTATACGTACCGCTGCCACACGAGTCGGATACCAACTCGGAGGCAGACATGGACATGACGGATACCGGTGCGGAAACACGACACAGGACGAGCACGTTATCCGGCCACGCTGGGAAGCCACCGCCATCACAGGAGCGGTGACTGATACTGACAGCAACGGGAGAAGGCTGGTGTTAGCAGCCACGTCCCGACTACACACCGCCCCAGTAGGAGGCCTACACAGAGGACTGCGGATGGTGGTGGCGGATCTGTCAACCACGTTCAGCCCGCCACGGATCCAGCATGCGGGGATCAATGGAGAGGCCCGGACTACGTGCCCACCCCGATAGCAGAGCTAGAGCGCCTGGAGGCGCGAAAGCGAGAACTGCAGGAGGAAATACGTAACAGAAGGGCGGCTACTCATAAACTGGTCACAGGGCGAGTCACACGGATCCTCACCACCTACACTGCAGGAGGAGGTGCCCTACCTTCAGACGAGTATGCCCAAGGCCCAGACCTTCGCATTCACACACCAGAAGGAAGCAAGAGCACCACACCGGTAAACACACCACCACCACCTTATAGGGTCAGGACACCGGCCCCGGTAGCGGCGCCACAACAAGCGCACGTGGACACGCCCGCCCAGGCCGTATCGGGTACGCACGAGGTCACGCAGGAACCAGAGGGTACGGGTTCTTACCTCGAGCAGTTCATACCGACGGAAAAGGTACCGCTGGATGCGGTGTGCGACAACCTGGCGGGCAACACAGCAAAATTGCTGAAGGCGCTGTGGAACAACCCAGTGACCAAAACGGAGCTCACAGAGATCTACACAACACTGCCAAGACCAGGCAACGCGGAAGTGCTCCAGAAAACCCAGATGAATCCGGAAATCGAACACATACTGCAGCAGCGAGTCAGAGACAATGATGCGGCCCTAGCAGCAGCCCAGTGGGGCGTGCAGTATGCGGCCAGGCCACTAGCACAAGCCCTGGACGGGATAGAGACTGGCAAGCCACTGTCCAAAAAGGAAATGGCGGAGGCACTGGTTACCACACTGAAGCTACTAGCGCGCACAAGCAACACAATACTGGGCCTCAGACGGGACAACGTGCGCCCCACCCTACAGGCCCAGATCAAAACACTAGCGAAAAAAAGAAGGCGATAGGGGATTCAAGTACCTCCTGGGGGAGGACCTGGCGGCACAGGTCACCACTCTGGAAGCAAACCAGAAAACCGCGCATGCCATAGTGAGAGGAAATGGCAGGCAATACACAAGAACGGATCGCAAACAGGGAAACTTCAGAGGCGGCCAGGGGAGAGGCCGCACAACCCAATACCTCCCTCACAACAACTCACAGTATCCCGCACGCCACAGGCAGGACCACCACCGCCAAAGCGGAGGAGGACAGACACGCCCACAGCGAGGGGGGCGGGGCCGCGGAACGGGATACCGAGCGAGACCAGCAAGGCGGTAAACAAAGTGAGTAAAAGCTCCAATATATTTGAAGCGGGGGGCGTGACCAAGAGAGCTGGGGAATGGGAGAAGGTTACGGAGAACGAGTGGGTCAAACGCATGGTAAAGGGCATTAAGATCGAAATCACTACCCTACCAGGCCAAGCAGTAGAGCCTAAATCAGACAGCAAAGGGAATGATAATATATTAAGCGAGAAAATATTAGAAATGCGCGCCCAAGGGGTCATAGAGCCGGCGGAACTCACCGAACGCGCCTTTGTGTCACATCTATTCCTAAGGCCTAAGAAAGACGGCGACTTCCGCCCCATACTCAACCTATCAAAATTAAACGAGTGCATAATCTACAGACATTTCAAAATGGAACAATTAAACACGGTAATGCAGCTAATAACAATAGGGTCTATAATGAAGCCCGTGGCCATGTTGAATTTCGCAATTAGTACATAAATTACCTAAGCAAAACAAAATTACTAGCTTGAAGCTTTATTGAATATTTAAAGTTGCATAGTCCGATGGTTTTTAATTTCTGTATTATTTTCTGAGATAAATATATTGGATCGATCACTAGTATATTTACTTTACATTAGTTCAAAGTTACTTTTATATTAAATGGTAAACTTTTGAGATATTTTGAGTGCAAACATGGAAAATTAGTTTTGGCAAGCTTGCCAAAACGCTGACACCATAGACTTCTGCAGTAACAGGTTCTGTTAACTTCACTCAGTATTGCCTTATACGCAGAAACAAATGCTTAATAAGTGCATCAGCATCTAAGTTAGATATGTAAAATCAAATTTAGATAATTGGTTTGGTTTTGAAAATGTGATATTTCATTGGACTATGCAGCTTTAAAATTAATGTCATGCAGAATACATATTCACATATCTAATTGATCTGTGACGGGTAAGGGAAGGGGCGACTTGCACATGGGAAGCATTGCGCCTAGAGTGGGATTCGAACCACACTTATACCAACCTACCGGTGCATGTTGCATTTCAACGTGTCATTTCGCCTGTGAAGGTGAACACACATCAGCACACATCTCTTTGATGGGCTGGAGCTTTATAGTTATACATCTCGTGAGGTCAGACCTGCCGATATGAGTGCAGCGTTCCAGTGACCTGTTCACTGTCCCTCCGCCATTGTGGGAGGGAGCATTGGCATAAGGGTTTGTGGTCACCACCTGAAACTGGACCGGGCGCGGTGGCCTAATCGGTAGAGCGCGGGCCTCGCGTGCGGAAGGTCAGGAGTTCGGTTCGCGGTCGAGTCAAACCAATGACTTTAGAATTGATCCTCGTCGCTTCCTAGCCTTGCGCTTGTCATTACTAGGATAGGGCAAGGACTGGTTAGCTCAGTGTCAGGATAATGTGATTGAGGGTACCATCGGGTCATGGTTTGATTTTCCAGTGGGGCAGCACTATAAAGTCAACATGAGTGTGCACTGTCACCAGTCAGTATGCGTTCTGATGTGACCTTAAGGGGCTATCACATTATGACGCTTCGCGCCAAAGTACGCCGATGTATGTGATTTTTGGCAGCTATGTCGGGATATGTCGTTATGCATTACGCATGCAGTAGGCGCTCCTTGGTATATGTCAATGTACATCAACGTTCGTCGAGATACGGCGTCACGTGTCAGGGGTCTACAAAATTTTGCATGCGCAAAACTTTCGACGCATGACAACATTCGACAACGTGTGGATTTTACATTGGCCGTAGGTATGTTATGCATATGTTACACATACATCGATGTATGTTAGATGTACGTCAGACAAATATTGTTCACTACATTGCACTATATTGACCTACATTAATGGCAGTGGGAACATACAGTCCACGTACTGACAACATATGGATAATGTAGTCTAACGTACGTCTAACTTTTGATTAGCGTGTCTTGATGTATGTAACGTATCTGGCATAGTTCTGGCGATCGAATAATGTATATAACCTTCACCGGTGTTCTGCGAACGTACCGTGAGTGTAATTCGAGCGTTTTTCACCCAGAAGCATGTTAGCCATACATTGGTCATTACATTGGCCATACGCTATGTATGCGGTATGTAGACATCCAACTTTGCCCCCCACGCCGAAAAGTTAGATGCTTCTCGACGTAAAAAAGCGATTTTACATGTTGGACCGCATGCTTGTGAGATGCATCGTAATGTCACAAGGCCTTTAGATGTTGCTAGGATGTAAAACAACAAACAAACTACAAACTATGAAATGATATATTATTTAGAACATAAATTCCCGCGTACACCCACATTACAATACTACTTGTAAAGTTGTAATGTGGGACTTGTAGTTTTACCCCCATTGCCTGTGAACTACACGCCCGTAGGTTATCGAACCAGATAAAGCCCTTTCAACGATTGCCCGGTCACGCGTCGCGACTGATAGCGGCTTGACTGACATATAGAGAATGCCCCAGAGGTGCACGCCGCTAATTTAATGTTCGTGTTTGTTTGTTTGTTGTGGTTTCATGTCCTAGCGACATCTACGGTCATATCAGGACGGGAACCGACTTGTGACACTGGCAGTGTGCATTCATGATTACTTTATAGTGTTGTCCCAATGGGAGACCAGGCCTCGGATACAACGTCCCGATAATCCACTCAAGTCATATTATCCTGACACTGAGGCAACATGCAGTCCTTGCCATATCCTATTAATTCTGAGCGCCAGACTAGGAAGTGACAAGTGTCAATTTTTGTAAGTGATTGGTCGCCCGGTGACGGTACAAGTAGTAATGTAGTGTGGTTTGTTTGTTTGTTTGTTGCTGTTTTATGTTAGTGTAGTGTGGGAAATACTCGAACGGACGGGGCTGTCCTCTATGGAAGATCCTCTGATCAAAAAGAATCTCCGGTGGACTGGACACCTCATGAGGATGTCATCAGACAGGCTACCAAAGCAGATCCTCTATTCTCAACTGTCTTCTGGTTACAGAAAGAGTGATATATAAAATCCAAAGGGCGCCTGCGTCTCCGGTTCAAGGATACCATCAAGAGAAACCTGAAGCTGAGACACATTAAGACCGACTCATGGACAAAACTCTCACAGCAGAGAGCTAAATGGAGACCGGCAGTCAAGTAATGAAAACAGTCTTTGTCGCATCGCAACCGACAGCATGATGATGATGATGATGATGATGAGTGTGGGAGTATATGGATTTGTTTGTTGTTGTTTTATGCCCTTGTCCTTGAAACAGCTATGGTCATATCAAGCCAGGGAGGATATGGGAATTTATATTCTAAATCACATATAAGTTCACATCAAGACGGGTATCGACTTGTGATGAGAGTTTAGGCCGATATTGACTTTATCGGGCTGCTTATCTGATATACCATGACGGTGGCACCTTGACCCACGATTCCACTTAGTCATATTATCCTGACACTGTGGTAACCAGTCCTTGCCTTATCCTTGCAATGCTGCGCGTCAGGTGAGGGAGCGATATGTATCAGAGTTGTAAGTATCTTTGACTCGGCCAAGGATCGAACCACAAGAAGCGGGTGCTCTACTCATTCATCGTGGCACCCTGTCGGGTACCACCAGGAAAGGGAACACAGTATGCAGACGATTGAGGTTTTGCGTCCTAGCAACTTTTGAGGATCACATCACCGCACTGACTGACTTACTTACCAGAAAGTATACTGATGGCGGATTTATAGTGCGGTCCCATTAAGAAACCATTCTGCCGGCACCATGAAATGCCACAATATGTTCTACTCAGTCACATTATTCCGCCACCTAGCTAACCAGCACCACTTTTCGCTATCCCTGTAGCAATGCCAAGCAACCTCCACTGTAGCGACCGGCAGGTGCCAAATCTGTCCAAACCTCGAGTCCTTCTCTCATACCAATAACCAGAACCAGTCCTAGGGGTTGATGGGGCCCCGCTCAAAGCTGAATTTTGGCACGCTTCCAAGTATAATTTTGTTAAATTTAACACTGATGTGCCCCCCCCCCCCCCCTCCTAGCACGGGGCGCCCCGGGTGACTGCCCGAGTTGCTGGTACCTTCAGTTCGCCCTGCCAATGACGCTTTAACCGCTAGGCTATCGCGTCCTACGTGGGGACCTTTTGATGTGGCAGCAGGGTTTTCGATGCAATCCCCAGCAAGTGGCTGGGGTTTTGGCACTCATCCTATCAGAGAGGTCAGGCATAGTATTTGATCCCCGGCTCACCCCCCCCCCCATCCCTACTCCCCCCCCCCCCTCCCCCCTCACACGCTCCTGATACGCCCGTATTCACGGGAGATGCGCCGGCTTCACGGCCACCTAGCGGGCAAGGCCGAGTTGAGCCAAACAACAAATAGAGCTATTTATAGCCTGCTGATCGTCTGCTGTCATTAAATCAGCAAAATCTTATAAAAGCATCCAGATTTTGTAAAGCCAACACACCAATGTGGATTTGATCATACATATCCAAATTTAATATTGGTGGACTAATTCAATATTTATTTATCGGTTGAGCGCACTCCCCCCCCCCCCCCTCCCCTCCCCCATGCGGAATATCTGAAGTTCAATTCCCGGTCGACTCAAACCAATAACTTATCAAATTTATACTTGTCACTTCCTAGCTTGGCGCTCAGCATTAATAGGATGGAGCAAGGACTGGTTGGTTCAGTGTCACAATAATGTGACTGAGTTGAATATTGGGTCATGGTGCTGGTGGCCTGATTTCCCAATGGGGCAGCACTATGAAGTTACCATAAGTGCACACTGTCACAAGTCGGTACCTGTCCTGAAATGACCTTAGATGTTGCCAGGATGTAAAACTCCAACAACCAACCAACATTTATTGCAGTTTGGAGGTGTTGTTGCTATCCCGCTCTGGTAAAATGAACAGGTAAAAAGAGCTTATATATATATAGTATATATATATCCTACATATCCACCTTTGATACCGGTGGACTATTGGTGATGTCGCTGATATACCGCAATGGTAAAATTAACAGGTAAACAAAGCTTATATAAAGTCCATGCCCTAGATATCCAATTTTGATACTGGTGCATACCAGACGGGACGGCCGAATGAGTTAGAGCATCCGTCTCCCGTGTTGGTAGACCATGGGATCGTGGGTTCGAACCCTGGTCGAGTCATACTGATGACTTTAAAATTGATACTTGTCGCTTCCTAGCCAGGCACCCAGAATTATTAGGATAGGGCAAGGACTGTTTGGCTCAGTGTCAGGATAATGTGACTGAGTGGGATATCAGGTCATGGTGCTGGTGGCCTGGTCTCCCTAGTGGGGCAGCACTATAAAGTCACCATGAGTGCGTCCTGTCACAGGTCGGTACACGTCCTGATATGACTTAAGATGTTTCTAGGACGTGAAACAACAACAAACAAAACAAAGATACTAATGCACTAACTCAGCATTTATTGCAACTTCGCAGTGATGGTGTTACACCGCTACAGTAAAATAAATAGGTAAACAAAGTTTATATAAAGTTCATGTGGTACATTTCCAACATTGATACAAGTGCACTAATTCAACATTTATAGCAGCTTGGCAGTGTCAGTGCTACATCACTATGGTAGAATGAACAGATAAACGAAACTTATTATTTCAAGTCCATGACCTACATATCCAATATAGATACTAATGCACTAACTCAGCATTTATTGCAACTTAGCGGTTTCGGTGCTATGCCGCTATGGTAAAAGAAACAGGTTAACAAACCTTATATAAAGTTTATGTCCACCAGCAATGTGGTGTGGACATAACAATAAATTCAGCATATTTTCACTTGAAATATCCAACAAATCAACTCTTGAAATTAAAAGTTACTCTAAAATTAAAGTAAATTAAATTAATAATATTCAACCTAATATATGTTTCCCCACCACGCTCCTAGAGGACGCCACTATTGCACAGTATTTTGTGTTGTATATTTGAATATGCCAATATTATTTACCAATGGAAAGTTGTCACTAAAGTTCTGTAAGTTGTCACTAATGGGAACTGGCGCATCTAATCGGTTCCATTAACACATACAGTAACAGTAGCTGCCCCCTCAACATCTCTTGGTAGGTTGTTGCTTAATATGATTGATTATCTTTACAATATTTACAATATTTAGGCAGATTAGCCATTTTGCCTTAACGCTGAACAGATGTTCAGTGTTAATACTCTGGGCATACAATAAATTACATGCTATTCTGAAAACATATTTGCATAGATTTGAAACATGAAATAAAGTTTCTTTGTATTGTTTGTTGAGGGTTTATATTCTAGCAACATATGAGGATGGGTGATGACTCATTGCAGTGCACATGCATGGTGACTTTATAGTGCTGCCCCACTAACAGACTGCGCCACTGATACTATGACCCAATATCCGACTCATCTTATCCTGATACTAGACCAACCAGTCCTTGCACTATAATATTAATGATGACTGCTAGGCAAAGTAGCGATAAGTACAAATTTGGTAAGCTGTTGGTTTGACTCAGCCATATATGCTCGTATAATGTTCCTATTTGTTTGATGTGGTCATAGGACTATAAGCCACATGGGAAGCCAGCGAGCACTCTTACCGATTCAGCCATCCTGTCTGGCTTGGTTGAATGGTTGTTGAAATTTTACGTTCTAGCAACATCTCAGGTCATATCAAGACGGACACCGACTAGTGACACTGTGCACTCAAGGCGCCTTTATAGTGCTGCTCTACTGGGAAATCAGGCCACCGGCACTATGAGCCAATATCCCACTCAGTCACATTATCATGACCTTGAGCTAACCAGTCCTTGCCCTATTCTATTAATGCCAAGCGCCACACTAGGAAGAGACAAGTATCAATTTCAGAAGTCATTGGTTTTACTCGACCGGGAACCAAACTTCCGATCTCCCACACACGAGACCCGCGCTCTACCGATTCGGCCACCATACGCGGTATCCTGTCTGGCAACAACAAAAGAAAGGCTGTTGGCTTATCGGCATCAGTTGCATTCAGCAATAGCTGTCCATACAGATTGCTTATAGCTGCATAGATAGCCCAACAACGACATCGCAATGCCTCCCATATCTATGAAGTATGAGACTAAGTCATTGGGGGTGAATGCAAGCGCTCAGCCAATGAACTATGGCCGCTATGTACCACGTGATCCAGTCACTATAATTGCCCATCCATTGCTTGTAATGTTTGCCCGCTAAGCCTGGTTTGTGAAGGCCCTGGCTTTATTCCCAATGCATACTCTAATGGTAATAATGTCCGATCCGCCCGCCAGGGGGCTTCCGGACATGAAGCGCCATTTGTATCGACTATGGGTATGCATGCATACACGTCACGTCCCATTGTGTCTCTGCCGGCATCACGGTGGGGGTGGGGGTGGAGGGTGGGGGTGTACGGGGTAGGGACAGTGAGGGTACTACTAATAGGGTATAGGTGGGGGTGGTGTGGGGTGGGGTGGGGTGGGGGAAGGCGAGCGAGGGGTGTATGGGGTAGGGGTAGTGAGTGTAATGGGGTATAGGTCAGGGGTCAGCGGTCAGCGGTCAGCGGTCAGCGGTCAGCGGTCAGCGGTCAGCGGTCAGCGGTCAGCGGTCTGCGGTCAGCGGTCAGCGGTCAGCGGTCAGCGGTCAGCGGTCAGCGTGGTGTATGGGGTAGGGGTAGTGAGGGTATGGGGTATGGGTGGAGGTGGGGGTTTGTGGGGGTAGGGATAGTGAGGTTAGTGGGGTATAGGTCCGGGTCAGCGGTCAGCGTGGTCTAGGGGTAGTGAGGGTAGTGTGATATGGGTGGAGGTGGGGATGGGTGGGCGGGGGGGGGGAGGGGGTAAGGAGGGCGGTCAGTGAGGGGTGTGTGGGGTAGGAGTAGCGTGGGTAGTGGGGGATGGGTGGCGGTAGGGAAGAAGAGGTGGAGGTGTAGGTGGGGGGGGGGGTGAATTGTGGGGTGAGGTGTGGGTATGGGTAGAGATGGGGGTAAGGGTGGTTGTGTGTGTGTGGCGGGGGGGGGGGCGCATATGGGTGTACGAGTGGGTGGGAGCGGGGAGAGACAGGGAGGATTAGGTGGGTCACAGGTAGGGTAGAGTATGGGTATATGCTCATCTCTCTATACAGATATATATATATATATATATATATATAGGGTAGGGCATTGGGGGTAGGGTTGGTAGTGGGGGTAAGGATTAGGAGTGGTCGTTACATGTATGGTGGGGTACAAGTATAGGTTGGTAATTGGAAGATAATAATCACTCACCTAATATATGACTGAAACTCAAATCATCGGATTATGCAACTTTAAGCTGCAACACCAACCATGGACAGTGATGGTCATGACCATGGTGGTACATTCTTAATTAAATAAATAATTTAGAGGTCTTGAACCATGCTCCCAAAAGCACAAACATCGCCAACACAAACTATGGAAAACACCGACACTAATATATAATAACTTTAACTGCTCGGCGAAAGGGTGAAAGTTGCATAGTCCGATGGTTTTGAGTTTTGTTAGATGAATATATTAGGTTGGTGATTATAATCTACAGCGTGTCAGTGTGAAGTAACTCTCACGTTAACGGGTCAATTTGGAGATACTGAAAATGACAACAAGCAAATTTATTTTTGGCATGCGCATCAAAATGACAGACAGCATTGCATGGGATTAAACAGCTTTAGATTCTGATCGACTGGCTTTGAATAAGATTCCTTTTTATAGCAGGAGACGCATTTTAATGAGGGGATCAGTGCTTAAGTTGGATTTGTCGGATCAAATCTAAGTAAGTGGTTTAGATTAGAATATTTGATACCTTCATCAAACTATGCAGCTTTAAAGGTTAATAATGTAGAGATGAGCACTGCCATCAAAGGCAGACAGAGGCAACACCAACAGGCCTTCACTGCACAAACTATCGCGCTGAGGTTGAAGCCCTGGTCCAAGCTGCTAAGATATTGAAAAGCACCACAGCCACAGACTCTCAGATAGTTTTCCTGACTGATGCCAGGTCTGTCCTTGAGGCAGTCACAGAGAACAAACTGCCATGACTCCAGGAAGCACTTCAAAATATCCACTGCTTCAGAATTGTGCTGCAGTGGATTCCCTCACACTGCAGCATTCAGGGTAACGAAGAAGCTGACAAAATGGCAAAGATGGGTGCAGAGGCAGAACAGCATGAAAACAGTGTTGACTTTAAGGAGATGAAGACCATCATTAAGTCTCTGCATAGATCACCAGAATCACGAGACAGCTACCATCAACTCTCAAGACAACATCAAGTGATCATCTTCCGCCTTAGGACTGGGCATAACAGCCTTAACAATCACCTGCACAGATACTTCCGCGTAGTACCCTCTGCCCTCTGCCCCTGTGGAGAGCAAGATCAGACTGCTGAGCATATCCTCCAGAGCTGCTTGAACCATCACTCACTGAGGGAAGAGATATGGCCAGCTCCCACTGACTTGCAGGAGAAGCTGTACGGGGCTGCAGATGTGCTACAGAGGACTGTCAATTTTAATATGAGAACTGGGCTCCAAGTGTAATTGAAGGTGAACGAAAAGAGGAAGAAGAAGCACTGCCATGACCACCCCCCCCCCCCCACACACACACTCTCCTCCTGACTTCCCTTCCCCCCCCCCCTCCGACCTCACGCCTCGCCCTCCCTCCTCCCTTCTACTTGTGCGACCTCCCCTCTCCCTGCCGACCTCCCTCCGCACTGGGCTGCCTCCCTGATCCCTCACCCTAAGCCTCCCTAACACTCCCTCCCTGACCCCCCCCCCCATCCCTGACTCTCCCTCGTTGATCCCCGTCCTGCTATGATCTTAGATGTTGCCAGGAAGTAAAACTCCAATAACCAACTAAACAACCCTCCATCAATCCTGGCCCCTCTCCTCCGTGACCACTTCCCCTCCTTGATGCCCCCCTCTCCCCCTCCCTGACTCTCCATCCCCGCCTCCCCCATCTCCGCTCCCCTCCCTGACCGCTTCCCTGTTCCCCTCTCTGGTCCCCCCCCCCCCCCCCCAACCCCGGCCCGACCCCTCCACCGACTTCCATATCGTGATTCTTGACTGAGATCAGCGCCCAACAAGCCGGAGAATAAATTCAGCGAACCAATCTGTTTTTATGGACATTTGCCTGAGTTGGCTGACCTTAGTGTAGTAGCAGAGGTCAAGTATCCACCCCCACCTCCACCCCAACTCTCACCGTCACCCTCACCCTCACCTCCCACGACCACCACGGCCACCTCCACCCAACCCAACCTCACACACACACACGCTCGCCCACCCACCACACCCACATATACATCTAAACCTACACCCGCACCCACACCTACACCCACACTCGCCCACCCACCCACACACACATCTACACCCACACTCGCCCACCCACACACACCTCTAGCCACACACGTACCACACCCACACTCGCCCACCCACCCACACACACACATCTACACCCATACCCACACTCGCCTACTCACACTTACACACACACTCCCACCACCACTTCCACCCATCCCAACCCCACACCCATACTCGACCACTTACACCCACACACTCCCTCCCACACACCCACATCAATACCCACGTTCACCCACATTCACATTCAGAACCACATCCACCACACCCACATCCACATCCATGCCCACACCACCACCCCTACCCTACCCCCACACCCACACCTACAGCCAAACACATACCCACACTCACAACCACCACCCTGACTTCCATAGCCACCCCAAATCCCTACTCAATTGTGTCTAATACAATAGTGTCAGTGCTAATCCAGTCGTGTGTCTTTTCATTAAACTTGCATGGTCTGATGAAACATTTTTTTTCAAAACCAAAACACTTACCTACATTTGATTCTATATATCCAACTCAGGTACTGGTGCATGATTAACTAAGACTTTGGGGTAGCATATACAGAATAACCAGTGAATTTATTACCATGTCCCTTTGGACAACTACTTTGAGCCAGCCATTAGGCAGAAAGACCACTAACCAATGGGGGACATGTGGCGTCGTTCATTTTCCGACACTTGGTGGCGCATCGGTAGTAGTGGGCCGACACGGCCATTGACAATGCTTTGAGTTTGCCAGTACGTGCAGTGCAAAATGTTTATTTTATTCAAAATTAATAGAAATGCAGAATGCTAACCTTATAAATTTAATAGAATCTATTCGTTGAATATGATTTCTATATGTGTACAAAGCGGTTTGTCTCTAGGTGGTGTGGTTTTAGAGATATTTGACTTCTTCTGCATGAAGATTTCTCACTGCCATTGACAATGCACTGAGTTTGCCGGTACGTGCAGTGCAAAACGTCTATTTTATTCAAAATTAATAGTAAGACAGAACCCTAACCTTATAAATTTAATATAATCTATTCGTTGAATATGTTTTCTATATGTTTACAAAGCGGTTTGTCTCTAGGTGGTGTCGTTCTAGAGATATTTCACTTTTTCTGTATGAAAATTGCTCACGGCCATTGACAATGCACTGAGTTTGGCGGTACGTGCAGTGAAAAACGTTTATTTTATTCAAAATTAATAGAAATGCAGAACCCTAACCTTATGAATTTAATATAATCTATTTGTTTAATATGTTTTCTATATGTTTACCAAGCGGTTTGTCTCTAGGTGGTGTGGTTCTAGAGATATTTCACTTTTCCTGTATGAAGATTGCTCATAGCCATTGAGTTTGCAGTGTGACAGTGTGCCGAATAGGCCCACTGGTTCAGTGGCGACGCCAACGGCAGGAATTTGAACTAAAAAGTCGGAGGTCCCCCATTAGGTCAATCTCGTGACCTTATTAGTCCTACCCTCAAGACCCCTTGCCGCTTATCAGAAAGAGTAGCCTATTTGGCGGCAGCTGATTTATTCAAAAGAAATATGTCAGAATGACCATATGTTTGATGTCCAAATAGCCAATGATAAAATCAATGTACTCTGCAGCCGTCGCTAAATAAAACAAACTTTTTCCCCCAAATGAGTGAGTGTCTTTTAATGAAGCAAGTGTAGGCTAAATAAGCAAGTGTCTTGTAATTAGATGAGCCCTTGCTACTATTTAGGCTAGGGTCTGTCATCTGAGGGGGGAGGGACTGAGGGGACTTGGCGATTTTAACCATCAAACAGCCCTCTGGTGGCCATAGCAAGAACTACAGTTGCGAATAGAAACTCACTGTACAGAATGCTCCGTGGAAAGGGTCATATAGAGGATTTCTACCACCAAGCGTAGTGGACGTGAGGGGTGGGGTGGGAGTAGGAGTGGGGGTGGGTGTGTGGGGGTGGGGTGGATGTGAGTGGGTTTGGGAGTGTGAGTGTGAGTGTTAGTGTTAGTAGGTGGTGGGGATGTGAGTGTGGATGTGAGTGGGAGTAGAGCTGTGGATTGGAGTGGGGTTGGGAGTTGGAGTGAGGATTTGGAGGGGAGTAGAGGTTGGGAGGTGGGAGTGAGATGGGAGTGGGGGTGCGGATGAGGTGGAGATGAAGTGCAGTGGGGGTGGGAGTGGGAGTGGGAGTGGGAGTGGGGGTGGGAGTGGGAGTGGGAGTGGGAGTGGGAGTGGGAGTGGGGGTGGGAGTGGGAATGGGAATGGGAATGGCGGTAAGAATTGGGATGGGGAGTGGGATTGGAATTGGGGGTGGGAGTGGTAGTGGCAATGATAGTGGGGTCAGACTGGACGTGGGGGTGGGAGTGGGGTGCAGTGAGGGTGGGAGTGGGAGTGGGAGTGGGAGTGGGAGTGGAGATGGGGTGCAGTGAGGGTGGGAGTGGGAGTGGGAGTGGGAGTGGGGGTGGGAGTGGGAGTGGGAGTGGGGGTGGGGGTGGGAGTTGGAGTGGGAGTGGGAGGGGGAGTGGGAGTGGGAATGGTGGTGGGAGTGGGAGTGGGAGTAGGGGTGGGGGTGGGAGTGGGGTTGGAGATGGGGTGCAGTGGGAGTGGGAGTGGGAGTGGGAGTGGGAGTGGGAGTGGGAGTGGGAGTGGGAGTGGGAGTGGGAGTGGGAGTGGAGATGGGGCGCAGTGATGTTTGATGGTTTGAGGGCTAGATCAGATAGATGCGGGCGTGTATTATGAATGCTCATCTGGTGTTCGCCGTCTGTGCGCATGCGCCGTCCCGAATCTCAAGCAGACAGAAGAGGCCCCCCAGGGGGCTCTTCAGACGATAATGAGGCTCTATTCGGCCGGAAGTGGACGTATTGAGCAACGCTGGGTGTATGTCTCGGTGTCAGGGTATGTGTGTATATGTGTGTCGGTGTTTTACGGAGCTTCTTGCAGTCGGTGTGTGTGTGTGTGTTTTAAGGAGGTTCTGGGAATCGGTGTGTATGTGTATGTGTGTGTGTCCGGGCGGAAATGGCGGGTGGGTGAGTGGGTAGGTGGGCGGGTGGGTGGTTGGTTGGTTGTTGGGGTTTTACGTCCTGTCAACATCTAAGGTCATATCAGGATGGGTACTGACTTGTGACAGTGCACACTCATGGCGACTTTATAGTGCTGTCCCACTGGGAAACCAGGCCACCAGCACCATGACTTGATATCTCATTCAGTCACATTATCCTGACACTGAGCTAACCAGTCCTTGCCCTATTCTAATAATGCTGACCGCCTGACTAGGAAGCGACAAGTATCAATTTTATATATAAGTCATTGGTTTGACTCGATCGGGAACCGGACTCCCGATCTTCCGAACGCGAAGCCCGCGCTCTGCCGATTCGGGTGTGTGTGGGCGGATGGGAGGGTGGGTGGAGAGAGAGGGGTATGGGGGGGGGGGTGTTATGAGCCGTGTTCAGCGGGGCAGCGTAAGGGCATGACGTCACGTGTAGGGACGGCACCGCCAGCTTGCACTGGTTTCCCGCCTGTGTCGTAACAGGCTGGTATCTGCAATTACATGCACCAGCCGGCACCGTTATCTGTCCCACCGGGCGGGATATGACCGGATCAGTCAGAGCACCCGCTCCCCACGCGGGAGGTCAAGGGGTCAAATCCTGAAACACCCCAAAGTTGGTATCCATTCAACCAGTAGCCAGGGCCGCGTTCTGGGTACGTCTCCTAGACGTCTCCGAGACGTCTCCGCGATTCTTTTTGGCTTATTTCCGTTCAGGGTCCATCTCGGAGATGTCTCGGAGATGCTTCCCAGTTCGGAGAGGAGACGAAAAGTGCCTCGAAAATGGCCGCTGTATTTAGTGGTTTCATCCAATCAGAGCGCTTATTTTTCATTGCAAATGGCTGCCACCTATGGGGATGGCGATTTTCAAGGCAACCAACTGCTTTTGCCATTCAGACAAGCGTAACGTCAGGAATTTCTCCGAAATGTCTCGGAGGTGTACCCTGAACGCAGCCCAGGTCCTGGATGAAGCACACTTCAGCACCACACACTGTTACGCCTACATATAGAAATTAGTCATTTCTTTAAAGTTGCATAGTGCGATGGTTTTAGATTTCTGTCATATTTTTTAATATACACACCTTATAATTACCATTAGTGTAACTCAAAGTAGCTTTTATTACAAATCGCTAACTTTGGAAATATTTGAAGTGAAAATTTACTAAATTAATTTTCTCGTGCATGTCGAAATTCTGGGCACCATAGGGTTCAGCAGTAACAGGTTTTATTAACTTGACCCAGTATTCCCTTCAATGTGGTAAAATGCTTAATACTAATAAGTGCATCAGTATCTAAATGAGATATGTAGAATCAAATATAGATAATTGTTTTGGCTTTGAAAGTTTGATGCTTCATCGGATTATGCAGCTTTAACGAAATGCTTGAATTCGATATTTACGATAAAATCAAAGTTTGTGTTTTAGTTTAGAAAATCTGAGGTTTTCATTAGAGTATGCAGCTTGAATGTGGGATTAGCACAATTTTAAAGCACCTGCCTCTTCTTCCCACTTACAGTTACACCACGAGGGTCGCCACCATATCAACCAGGGGGAACTATACTTAAACTTAGTTGCATAGTCCGATGGTTTTGAATTTGTGTATTTTTTTCTGTGATAAATATATTAGATCGATCATTAGTATCTACTTTATATTAGTTTAAAGCTACTTTTTTTTTAAATGGTAAGCTTTTGAGATATTTGAAGTGCAAACATGGAAAATTAGTTTCAGCAAGCTTTCCAAAACTTGGACACCATAAGACTTCTGCAGTTACAGGTTCTAAAACTTCTATTAAATTGACTCAGTATTCCCTTCAATGCAGAAATAAATGTTTAATAATTTCATCAGTATCTAAGTTAGATATGTAGAATCAAATCTAGATAATTATTTTGGTTTTGAAAATTTGATATTTCATCGGACTATGACACTAGTACAGCCTCCCACAACACTCTACAAGGTGGCCGGATATGTAAGAGCGCTGGCTGACTTTCAGGGCAGGAGGTCGTGGGTTCAAATTCCAACCAACCAAGTCAAGCCAATTACTTACACCACTGATACTTGTCGCTACCTAGCCTGGCACTTGGCATTACTACGACATGGCAAGGACCAGTTTGCTTAGTATCAGGATAATGTGACTGAGTGGGACATCGGGTCATGGTGCCGGTGACCTGGTCTCCCAGTGAGGCAGCGCTAGCTAAAAAGTCACCAAGAGTGCACACTGTTGGTACCCGTCCTGATATAATCCTATATGTTGCCAGGATGTAAAACCCCAATAAACAGACAAACTCTCACCGCTCTTTCGTTGCTCTCTGCCTTGTCTCCTCAGCTCTCGCTCTCAAACCTATTCTCTCCTAACCACTACCACTCCCCCCCCGCCCCCCCCCCCCCCCCCACACACACACACTCTCCCCAACCCCGGTTTTTATGGTTTCGAGCACAACAGTTCCCCGTTAGTTCGAGCACTACAGTTCCCCGTTAGTTCGAGCACTACAGTTCCCCGTTAGTTTGAGCACTACTGTTCCCCGTTAGTTCGAGCACTACAGTTCCCCGTTAGTTCGAGCACTACAGTTCCCCGTTAGTTCGAGCACTACAGTTCCCCGTTAGTTTGAGCACTACAGTTTCCCGTTGGTTTGAGCACTACAGTTCCCCGTTGGTTTGAGCACTACAGTTCCCCGTTAGTTTGAGCACTACAGTTCCCCGTTAGTTCGAGCACTACAGTTCCCCGTTAGTTCGAGCACTACAGTTCCCCGTTAGTTCGATCAGCAGAGTTCCCCATTAGTTCGAGCAGCACAGTTCCCCATTAGTTCGAGCACTACAGTTCCCCGTTAGTTCGAGCACTACAGTTCCCCATTAGTTCGAGCACTACAGTTCCCTGTTAGTTTGGGCACTACAGTTCCCCGTTAGTTCGAGCACTACAGTTCCCCGTTAGTTCGAGCACTACAGTTCCCCATTAGTTCGAGCACTACAGTTCCCCGATAGTTCGAGCAGCACAGTTCCCCCCCCCCCTCTGTTCCCTGTACCACAACACCACCTTAGTAACACACCACCTGTTCCATTCACCACAATACCACTTTATCAACACCTTAGTTCCATGTACCACCACACCAACCTAGTAAACCCCACCTGTTCCATTCACCTCAATACCACCTTAGTAACACCTTAGTACCACCTTAGTAACACCTTAGTACCACCTTAGTAACACTAACACCTTAGTAACAACGTAGTAACAACTTAGTAACACCTTAGTACCACCTTAGTAACACCTTAGTAACACCTTAGTAACACCTTAGTAACCCCTTAGTAACACCGTAGTAACACCTTACTAACACCTTAGTAACACCTTAGTAACACCTTAGTAACACCTTAGTAACACCTTAGTAACACCTTAGTAACACCTTAGTAACACCTTAGTAACACCTTAGTAACACCTTAGTAACACCCCATGTTCCCTGAACTACCACACCAACTTAGTAACACCCCACCTGTTCCATTTACCACAACATGATCTTAGTAACACATTAGTAACACCTTAGTAACACATTAGTAACACCTTAGTAACACCCCCAGTTACCTGCACCACAACATGACCTTAGTATTAGTAACAACCCCCATGTTCCCTACACCACGGTACTATCACAGCAGCACCTTAGTAACCCCCCTCCTGTTCCCTGTGCCAGGACACCACCTTAGTAACACCCTACCCCACCTCATCCCTGTACCACAGCACCACCTTAGTAACACTCCCCTCCCCGTTTCCTATACCACAGTGTCACTTTACTAACACCCCCCTGTTCCCTATTCAACAGTTTCACCTTTGTTAGTAATGCCCCCTGTTCCCTGCACCGTAACACCAACTTAGTAACAAATAACAGTAACACCCCTCTGTTCCCCATATCACAGTGACACTTTAGTAACCCCTGCCCATGTTCCCTGTACCACAGTTCCACCTTAGTAACACCCCCGTTTCCTATACCACAGTATCACTTCAGTACGACACGCCCCTGTTCCCTGTACCTCAGTATCACTTTACTCTTTAGTACGACGCACCCCATTAGTACAATGCGCCTCTGTTCCCTGTATGCCAGCACCATGTTAGTACGACACGTCCCTGTTCCCTCTACCCCAGCACAACGTTAGTATGACACGTCCCTGTTCCCTGTACCCCAGCACAACGTTAGTATGACGCATCTCTGTTCCCTGTACCCCAACACTATGTTAGTCCGACAGGCTCCTGTTCCCTGTACCCCAGCATCATGTTAATACGATGTGCCCCTGTTCCCTGTACCCCAGCACCACGTTAGTATGATGCGCCCCTGTTCCCTGTACCCCAGCACCACATTAGAATGACAGGCTCCTGTTCCCTGTACCCCAGCATCACGTTAGTATGACGCGCCCTGTTCCCTGTACCCCAGCACCATGTTAGTACGACGCGCCCCTGTTCCCTGTACCCCAGCACCACTTTAGTACGATGTGCCCCTGTTCCCTGTACCCCAGCACCACGTTAGTATGACGCACCCCTGTTCCGTTAACCCCAGCACCACGTTAGTACGACGCGCCCCTGTTCCCTGTACGCCAGCACCACCTTAGTATGATGCGCCCCTGTTCCTTGTACGCCAGCACCACCTTAGTACGACGTGCCCCTGTTCCCTGTACGCCAGCACCATGTTAGTACGACGCGCCCCTGTTCCCTGTACGCCAGCACCACGTTAGTACGACGCGCCCCTGTTCCCTGTACGCCAGCACCGCGTTAGTACAACGCGCCCCTGTTCCCTGTACCCCAGCACCACGTTAGTACGACGCGCCCCTGTTCCCTGTACCCCAGCACCACGTTAGTACGACGCGCCCCTGTTCCCTGTACCCCAGCACCACGTTAGTACAACGCGCCCCTGTTCCCTGTAGGCCAGCACCACGTTAGTACGACGCGCCCCTCTTCCCTGTACGCCAGCACCATATTAGTACGACGCGCCCCTCTGCGAGCTGCGCCTAATCTCTACAAGGCAGCTTAGGCCCGTGCTACATCAGCCTAAGGCAGATACGGGCCCGGGCCGTATAATCTCCCCTCTGTGCCCAGATGGCTCGGCCGGCCCATTACTATCTCAGATTAAAGAAGCGCTACCGCCTCCAGCACCCCCAGCCCCCACACACCACACACCACACACCACACACCGCCCACAGCGCACCACCCACCACACATACACACCGCCCCGATACATGGGCAGCCTGCTTAAATATTAAACCACATAAAGATGTAAACAGCACGTACACTCAGAGTGTGGCCGGTGGGTGGTGGATGGTGGGTGGAGGGGGTTAGGATGAGGGAGTAAGTAAATGGAGTTTTACCTCCCAGCAACATGTTGGGTTGCATCAGGACAGGTACATACTGGAACATGATCAGTATGTGTGAGTTTTAGCTAATCTACATAACACTACCAGATTGTTTCACTGAGGAGAGTCATTAATGTTCTGTGACCTGGACAGCTACATGTGGCTTTCTCCAAGGTCACAAATGGTTGTTTACAAGTTCACAATAGTGCTCTCCCCAAGGCTGCACATTGCTGTTTCCTGGATAACACAGCACGGTCTCCAAGGTCACATATTCTAACCTCCAAGGTCACATACTGCTGTCCCAAAGGTTACATATTGCTGTTTCCAAGGTAATATAGTCCAGTCCCCAAGGTTACATACTGCTATTCCAAAGGTCACATATTGCTGTCCCCGCGGGCACGTATTGTTGTCCCCAAGGTCACGTATTACTGTCCCCCAAGGTCACGTATTACTATCCCCCAAGGTCACGGTTTACTATCCCCAAGGTGACAAATTGATGTCCCCAAGTTGACATATTAATATCCGCAAGGTGACATTTTGATGTCTTAAACGTTAAAGGTCATCTATTGTCGTTACCAAAGTCACATATTTCTGCTCCAATAGCTCTTTGAGACTGGTAATTTCTCACTGTTTCTGAAATATAGAAACAATAACGTAATTATACTGGATCATGACCCCTTTGAATCTATAAATAACCTTGTTTAGATGCTGTTAGTCGACCTTTAAGGAGTGCATTAATGTGAGCTTATAATTACTGAATTACCCACTTATGCGATTACTAAGGTGCTAAAGGGGCTGTATCATAAGCCGTGGTGAGTGGAATGGGGGTGGGGGTGGGGGTGGGGGTGGGGGTGGGCGTGGGGGTGGAGTGGGGGTGGAGTGGGGATTATGGGGAAACAAAGCAGGAAACAAAGGAGGTGCTATAAAGATATTGACATCATCTTCCTTATATTGATGGGGCTTTATTGAAAGAAGCTTTGCTCACTGGAGTTAGTGAGTGTTGGAGAGAGTAATTGATTGTATTATGATGCATGTTTTGTGTTCAACCTATTGAACACTATTGAAAGGTACATGCAATAGGAGACTGCAATGTCACGGTGTTGTCTAATTTAATTCAGGCTAATGCGGGGAATTCCTGAGCATGAACTGGCTTGGAGATGGTACATTTTTAATTAAATACATATTCCAAATTATTTGTCTATGTGTCAAAAGGCTGAAATTTAATGCTGCACAGTCTGATAAAAACATCAAATTATCCAAACAAAATCACGTAACTACATTTGATTTGGCACATCTAACTGAAGCCCCAGTCACACCTCACCCGATTGGGGGAAACGGACAGAAACCTAACAAAGACCGTTTTGTGCCTGTACAAGTTTTGAACATGCACAAAACTAGGAATGGATGCTGCCAGACTGACATCTATGTTTCTTGTCCGTTTTGAGTTTGTTTCATCCGTTGGCTATCCGTTCATGTCCGTTTCATGTCAGTTTTATGTCCATTTCATGTCTGTTTCATGTCCGTTCGTCCAGCAGCTTTTAACCCGATATCGCAACATTTTGACACATTTTAATACATTTTGATACTTATGACGCATGGACTAGACAATTCTGTTCGTTGCTCAATCCGGTGATGTGTGTGTGACTGGCGCTTTATATACCAGTGCACTTATTGAGCTGTTGCTGCATAGAAAGGACACCAATGTCAATTTAATCAAAGTGCTCCTGCTGAAGCCTCTGGTGCACAGTTTTGACGTGTAGGCCAACATTAATTTGGGTTGTTTGCCTAAATCACAAACACCAACGCACCGACACACACGTACACACACACAGACATACATTAATACACACATTGACACATAGACGCATGCACAGACACACATAAACAGACACGCACATAAGCACTCACATGCACACAGAAGCTTACAAGCACATACACAAACAGCCACATGCAGACACAAACAGACATACTAACAAACAGATACACACAGACATACACGAACACATAGACATACACAGACACTACAGACACACACACAGTGATCAATACACTGGCACATACACACGCATACACAGAGACAAACAGACACACACAGAAACACACTGACACTGCAGACACAAGCAGATAGACACATACAGACACACACTGACCCTACAAACACACACAGACATGCACATACAGACACATACAGACATGCACATACACTGCTACATACTGACACATACACTGATAATTTCACTGACGCGTAAACACGCACACACATTACACACACGCACACATACATAGATATCAAGACACACATACACACACAAACACACAATGGTTATGAAGCAGTCCCTAGAATAACATCACCCTTCCACACCAAGACACATACAAACATACAGACAAACACAGACACACACCGACCACGCACACCCGGGAGATTCCCACGGACCTGTGGGGGTTACACACAGACCACAAAGGGCACACACCGAGAGAACACCGGGCAGTGAAACCCACCCACACACACACACACACAACATGTGAGAACATGTAAGCTCCCCCACCCACCCAACCAATTGCACCCTCCTCCCCGGCCACCAGGCGGGCTGCGTACTAACTAGTGTGATGGGCGATCATGCGCGCCGCCGGACGGCCACGGCCGAGGTTCCAGGTCTCACAACACCGCACTTCAATGCCCTCCTTTGTGGCGCCCTCTCACGGCGCAGTTAAGCAGGTAACCAACCACGGCGGGCCCGGTGTAGGACGTTCAAAACACTACCCCGGCGAAAACACTACGGTAGTGTTTTCAACCTAAGTTCGAAACACTACTGTTATGTTCAAAGCACTACCCCTACATATGTCCAAAACACTACCCAAGTTCAAAACACCATTGTAACACGGCTGTGGGGGCTTTAACTGTTTAAGTGTACTGTCGCAAAATGTAACCTACTGGTACATATTGGTATGCATGTACTATTTGGTTTGGGAGTTTTACATCCAGGGAACATCTAAGGTCATATCAGGACACACGTACTAGTAGTATACGCTGATACTGATAGCACTGCGGCGTCTGCACCACATATTAGTATACGTTGATGGTGCTGCGGCAACTGTACCACATATTAGACTACACTGATGCTGCTGCGGTTTGATTGTTTGTCTGTTGTTGTTTTACATCCTAGCATCATCTATGGTCATCTCAGAATGGGTACTGACTTGTGACAGTGCACACTCATGGTGACTTTATAGTGCTGCCCCACTGGGAGACCAGGTTGCAAGCACCATGAGAGTAGTGTTTTGAACTTAAAGGGAGTGTTTTGAACTTAAGGATAGTATTTTGAGCGTGGCCATGGTAGTGTTTTGAACCTACCTTTAACTAAGTTGAAAACACTACCATAGTGTTTTGAACATAGGTGTAAAACACTACCATAGTGTTGTTGCGGGGTAGTGTTTTGAACTTACTACACCGGCGCATCAAATGCCACACTGGTGTTGTTCACACAGTATGTACGCTAGTTACCACCGCAGCCCTGATCACGTGACAGGGCTGCTGAACAACTCATCAGAAAAAAGAGCCAGGAGCCTTGGTAAAGGAAATGACCTGCTACATTCTTAAAGTTGCATATTCCGATGGTTTTCAGTTTTAGTCTGAGTTTTCTGAGATACATATAGTAAATTGATTGTTATATTCTCCCTTTCTTTATTTTGAAGTAACTTTTATTTTAAATGGTTAACTTTCGAGATATTTGAAGTAAAAAATGCAAAATTAATTTTGGCAAGCACACCAAATTCTGACACTATGGGCTTTTGCAGTAACATGTTCTATTAAATTAATCCAGTTTGCCTTTTGTGTGGCAAAATATACTTAATAAGTGCACCAATATCTAATGCCAGGTACACACCTACCGTTTATCCGCACCCACCTACCGTTTACGATCTAAAACTGCCCGTTTCGCGCAAAAAATCGCTAGGTGTGCGCTCCCAACGCACACCTAGCGATTGCAATTCGCGACTAAAAACTCAGTTTTAGGGTTAAAACTGGCCGATTACGATTGCGATTCGCAATTTGAAAAATGAATCGACCCGTTTTCAGTTTTAAGCGGGTCGGGTCGAGTCGCAAGTTTTAGTGTGTGAATCGTATACGGTAAGTGTGTACTTGGCATAAGTTAGATATGTAGAATCAGATCTAGGTGAGTGCTTTGGTTTTGAAAATGGTATGCTTCATCGGACTATACAGCTTTAATCTAAGAAGCAAAATATATTCCTCATATACATATTCATATTTACCCGCTACTTTTGAAGGAAGAATTGATTAAATAATCTAGATTAATAAAAACATTAAAACGCGAATCAAGAGCATTCTGGGATTGGCAATTTGCCTTTTTGCATTCTATCCCAGTTCACCAACTCTGTGTCAATAGAGATAAACACTGCTCACTGGAACCACCCCTTCCACAGTTAATTCCTACTAAAGCAGTTTTTGCGCGGAATTAGACACATCGGGTAGGGGTCAATTGTTTATCTATATGCGCGCTTGATTATTTATTTGTTGGGGTTTTATGTCCTAGCAACATCTAAGGTCAGATCAGGATTGGTACCGACTTGTAACAGTGCGCACGCGTGGCGACTTAATAACATAAGTGCTGAGCCACTTGGGAGCTTGGTCTGCCAGCATCATGAACCAATATTCCACTCAGTCACATTATCTGGACACTGCACCAACTAGTCTTTGTGCTATAGGCCTACTAGTATCGTCGGAGTGATGGACATGGGAAATATGCTAACCATTACACCACCTTGGCTCCCTGGTGGCATCACCGAATCCATGCCTACCTGTGTATGTGGCTGCTTTCTTGAGAGGTCAGTGCAGACTTCCACAGTCGTCCCCCTGGAAGTGTAAGTCTCTTAAGCCCTGGTCACATAGCTGTTAGTGGACGTAGGTGAACGTAGTGGAGGCTAACGTAGTTGAAAATAGTTGAACGTAGTTGAACGTAGTTGACCGTAGTTGAACATAGTTGAATGTACCGGCATCCATACTTGTCCTTGATGTTAATTTGATAATAACGTGGGTGAGGCGTGATCTCGGATTTAATTTTTTGACATGTTCAAAAGAGTGGTAGGTTAGAGGCTGAATTTCGAACATAGTAGAACATACCTGTTAATGTACTCTAGCATACTCAAGCATACTCTAGCATACTCTAGCGTACTCTAGCATACTCTAGCCTACTCTAGCATACTCTAGCATACTCTAGCATACTATAGCATACTCTAGCGTACTTTGGACCGCACAAAACCATGGCCTTTCCATGCCATTAGTGGACATAGTTGAACATAGTTGAACATAGTGGAGGCTAACATAGTTGAAAGTAGTTGAAAGTTGTTGAACGTAGTTGAACGTACCAGCATCCATACCATAATGTATTTATCTGTATCATTCGGTGCAAAAGGTGCCATACCTTAACATATTTCAACGTAGTTTAACAAACTTACACCATGTTTGATCCATGTTAGCCTCCACTACGTTCACCTACGTTCAACTATGTCCACTAACGTCTATGTGACCAGGGCTTTAGTCTCAAATAACGTGTTTGATGCTTACAATTGTACACAGACAGGCAATGTATTTACATATATACATACACAGGGTACGTTCAACAACCATAGAACACATAGTATGGTGATGGTCGTGGCAACCAGTGTCGTGGGGGTGATGCAAATAGGAAATATAACACCTAGAGCATGTTTTGAACCCACACTTCTTGCATTTCTTGGGGCTACCATGCTAACCATTACACTACTTAGGCTCCCGCATGCAATCGTCCCATCCACGCCTACCTGTGTGGCTGCATGCCTGAGACATCAGCGCAGACTACTACTTTTTGTTTGTTTGTTGTTTTACGTCCTAGCAACATCTAAGGTCATATCAGGATGGGAGACTACTACTAGCGCCACAGTACAGTATAACCCCGTTAAACCAAACTTGAAGGGACCCTAGACATTTGTTTGGATTAACCGATCATTGGTTTAACCGAGCTTTGACTTTGACTTTGACTTTGAGTTGGCTTTGGCAAAAACACGGGTGCATTATGAATTTAATATACAATGTATGTGGACACTTTGATTATTGTTTTTTTATGTATATACACTATAACCCCATTAAAGCAAGCTCGGTTAAACCAAACGATCGGTTAATCAAAACTTTTTTCGGTGGCACGGCAAAATACTACCATTTATCATATAAAAAAGTCGGTTTGGTCTCAAATGACCTTATAACCACATGAAAGTGTGGTTTAACCATACCGGAAGTGGCCTGGTGTCCGACAATTTTGTTTGGATTAACCGATAATTTGGATTAACCAACTTTAGTTTAACCGACTTCTGAATGTACTATATCCTTTGTACCTCTGTATTTGCCGTTGTGGTAGCACTCCCATCGGTTTCCCACGTCACTGATTTAAACCAGCTACACCTTATCAGCAGTGGCAGAACAAATAAAAAATATATAAATAAAACAATAAATAAAATCGTGTTCATTCTTTAGAATGCGTGAATCCAGGATAATCGATTTCCCCTTAGAACTGAGAACCTCCCCCCGTTAACAATAACAACCCCCCCCCCCCCCCACACCCCCTCTCCCTCCTCCCTCATCCCTCCTCCCTCCTCCCTCCTACCTCCTCCCTCACCCGTCCTCCCTCCTCCGTCATCCCTCCTCCCGCCTCCCTCCCCCCTCCTCCCTCCTACATCCTCCCTCCCCCGTCCTCCCTCCTCCTTCCTCCCTCCCTCCTCCCACCTCCCTCCTCCCCTCCTCCCTCCTCCACTCCTCCCTCCTCCCCTCCTCCTCTCCTCCCTCCTCCTCCCTCCCCCCCCCTTCCTTCTCCCTCCCTCCCTCCTCCCGCCTCCCTCCTCCTCTTCTCCCTCTTCCCTCCTCTCCTCCTCCGTCCGCCCTCCTCCCTAGTCCCTCCTCCCTCCTCCCTCCCCGCTCCTCCCTCCTCCCCTCCTCCCATCCTCCCCTCCTCCCCTCCTCCCCCCCTCCCCTCCTCCCCTCCTCCCTCCTTCCTCCCTCTCTCCTCCCCTCCCCTCCCCCTCCTCCCCTCCCTCCCCTCCCCTTCCCTCCCCCTCATCCCTCCCCCTTCATCCCTCGTCCTTCCCCCTCCCCCTCCTCCCCCCGTCCCCCTTCCACACACAGTTAAGCCACGTTTGAGTTGTCAATTTTCTGATCTATTTCGCCGCACAAGTTCCCGTGTCCGATTTTCCGTGCCAGTGACTGGTTTTCTGTGGGGTTTTTTCTGCGCTGTTTTAATGACGCTTACAGAGCGTGGGGGCGGGGTGGGGGGCGAGGGGCGAGGGGGCGGGGGCGAGGGGCAGGGTGGAGTGTTGTCCTGACTGGACCCCGCGCTGGGACCCGGCACGTTGTGGGTGTTATGTTGGCGGGGGTGGTGGGGTGGGGTGGGGAGGGGTGGGTGGGGTGGGGGTGGGGTATGGGTTGGGGTGGGGGTTAGGCGTTGGGGGGGGGGGGGGGTGTTGTATGGTTCTTTCTTGTTTATTTAGCCACGCTTGTAGTCATCTGAACATTAGACCAACACCGACACCAAAGTCGGTTAATAAATAAAGTTGCATAGTCCGATGGTTTTTGAGTTTCTGTCATTTTCTAAGATAAATAAATACATTAGATGGATCGTTATAATCTACATTACTTCAGTATGGAACTACTTTTATTTGAAATGGCTAACCTTTGGGAGATATTTGGAGTGAAAGCATGCCAAATTAATTTAGGCAAGCACGCCAAAATTCTGACAGCATAGGCTTCAGCAGTAATACCGACCCACCCACAGGGAGGCTAATGACTAACATGTGTACATATATATACATAAACAATATATACATAAACAATACCCACACAGGATTTCGTCAAAATCCAGCAACCGGAAACGGAAATAGGCCTCTATGGGCGCCGCCATTTGTAAAATCGTGTCTATGAATAACAGAATAATCCAAATCCAGCAAACGGAAACGGAAATCGCTCGTCGAACTTCGGTCAGCAGCAAGCAGGGTGGACCTCAGCTATTGGTTAATAATATATCAAAACAAATGCCCGCTGCCATAGAATTTGCCGATACATGCAGTTCAAAACTTAGAGTTTATTCAAAATTAAAAGAAATAAATAACAATTTGGCATAAACACGGATGCACAAATGAAATATTAATAGTTTACTCCGCGGAAGTGACGGCCGTATTCGGGTCACCCGAGTTGATAGAACTTCAAATCGAACACCGCGAGTGGAGTAAAAAAAAGCATAATTTTAATGCTTTGCTGTAGTTATATCGGTGGGTCGGTCCTAAGCATTGCTTATTCATATTAAGTTCTATTAAATTACCTTAGTGCCCCCTTATATGCAGACCAAATGCTTAATCGATGCACCAGTATCTAAGTTGCATATATATATATATAGGATCAAATCTAAGTCAATGATTTGGTTTAGAAAATGTGATGCTTTCATCGGACTATGCAGCTTTAACATCTGGCTTATTGTTATTATTCCCCTTAGAAGTTACAGAAAGAGAGGGTGCCCTCGTCTCCGGTTCAAGGATACCATCAAGAGAAACCTGAAGCTGAGAGAGATTAAGACTGGACTCATGGACGCAACTCTCACAGCAGAGAGCTAAATGGAGACTGGCAGTCAAGTAATGAAAGCAGTCTTTGTCGCATCGCGACCGACAGCATGATGATGATGATTGTGGAAACATTGACATTTGTGTATTTCCTTGCTGACGTATACTAGACCTATAATGACCATGTAATTTGAAAGTGTTCTATCAAATATAAAGGCAGGTGGGTGGGGAATTTCATGCAGGATATGGTTGGTTGTTGGAGTTTTATGTCCTGATCTAAGGTTATATCAGAACGGGTACCGGCTTGTGACAGTCCGCATTTATAGTGACTTTATAGTGACGCCCCACTGGGAGACCGGACCACCTGGGAGACCATCACCTCAATCCACCCTCAACTAACATGTCAAGCGGCTACACAAGCACATGAACTAGTAATGGCCAACACGGCACCATTGATTCGGTAGTGAATGACGTCACCTTGCAGGTAAGGCAGGTAAGAACAGTTTTATTGAAGGGTGGTAGTGGCACCCACGACCTGGCCCTAAAGAAAAATAACATATACAGTAAAACCCCGTTAAACCAAACTTGAAGGGACCCTCGAAATTTGTTTGGATTAACCGATCATTGGTTTAACCAAGCTTTGACCTTGATGTGGCTTTGGCAAAAACGGGGTTCATTATGAATGTACAATATATGTGGACAGTATGATTATTGTTTTTTTTAATGTATATACAGTTTAACCCCATTAAACCAACCTCGGTTAAATCAAACGATCGGTTAATCCAAACTTTTTCAGCGACCGGTCAAAATACTACCATTTATCATATAAAAAACGTCGCAGATGACCTTAAAACCAAATGAAAGGTTGGTTTAACTGTACCGGAAGTGGCCTGGGGCCAACAATTTTGTTTGGATTAACCGATACTTTGGATTAACGACTTTGGTTTAACCAACTTTTATATATGATAAATGGTAGTATTTTGCCGGGCCGCCGAAAAAAAGTTTGGATTAGGCGATCGTTTGGTTTAAGCGAGCTTGGTTTTAACGGGGTTGTACTGTATAGTACTAGTAGTACTAGTAGGGTTCTGTGGATGGTAAAAGGTGTGCGAGTTGCCAGCTCGCCGATAAGTGAGGAGACAGCGGTGAGCCGAAGACGACGGGAATAAAGGTGTGAAAGTTTGTTTGTTTGTTGTTGTTTTATGTCCTAGCAACATCTAAGGTCATGTGAAAGAACGCTGGCCAATCGAGTGGATGGATAGTGGACTCGTCCATCCACCGGAAGTAGAGTCCAAAGTGCGGCTGGCGGCGGACCTGGTGGTGTGTCATTCCGACTGAATCGAATGCAATGAGACGAGGTTGGTTGGTTTTTGGAGTTTTACGTCCTGGCAACATCTATGGTCATATCAGGATCGGTACCGACTTGGGACAGTGCGCACTCATGGTGACTTTATAGTGCTGCCCCACTGGGAAATCAGGCCACCGGCACCATCACCCGATATCCCACTCAGTCACATAATCCTGACACTGAGCTAAGCTATCCTATTAATGCTCAGTGCCAGGCTAGGAAGCGACAAGTATCAATTTGTAAGTCATTACTTTGACTCGACCGGGAACCAAACTCCCGACCTTCCGCACATGAAGCCTACAAAACTAATGCTGCATACGGTCATCCTACTCATTTGTATTAAAGCTTCATAGTCAGATGAAAACATCAAAGTTTATAATTATCTAGATTTGATTATACATAAATAACATGGGTTATTCTACATACTAAACATTTGTCACCACATAGAAGTGAATACTGAGGCACCTGTTATCAGGTTATTGCAGAAGCATATGATGATGGTGTCAGAGTTTTGGCAAGCTTGCCAACATTAACTTGGCATGGTTGCACTTCAAATATCTCAAAAGTTAGTCATTTAAAATCAAAGTTACTTCAAACTAAAGTAAGGTAGATTATAATGATCAACGTAATAATATATTTATCTCAGAACATGACCGTACCTCAAAATGATTGGACTTTGCAACTTTAACCAAATTCCACCCACACATCCCTTCGTTTGACCTAAACCCAGACTGTCCCCACAGAACCCCTCACTGAAAATCACCCAAGGGAGCGGGACGTAGCTCAGGTAGTAGAGTGTCTACTGGTCTATCTGTGTAGGTGTTGGTCAACCTATCAATCCTGCTCAGTGCACCCATTTGCAGTTTGGGCTATTTTCCGATCCAACCAGTGGTCCACAACTGGTTCATCAAAGGCTGTGTGTGGTATGTGTTGTCCGGTCTGTGGAAAAGTGTGTATAAAAGACCCCTTGCTGCTTATCAGAAAGAGTAGCCTATGTGGCAGCAGCAGGTTTCCACAAAAGAAATATGTCAGAATGACCATATGTTTGACATCCAATAGCCGATGATTAAAAGCAATGTGCTCTAGAGGTGTCGCTAAATAAAACAAGCTTTACTTTTTTTTGGTAACCATCCAAAATCAACTCTATACACTGAATGCAAACACTGAATGCTGGATCCTGACTAGATGTACAACAAATGCTTAGCCAAATTTGACGACAGTGTTGTGTATTTAATTATCTTCCTAATTTGTTTCTCATAATTAAATAGGGTAAATGACTGAAATTGGCGATGGCTAGAACTTAGACGACCAATGCCTCTATCCTGAAGAAAACATGTATTCACAAGAATGAAATATGGTTACACACAAAAAAAAAAAAAAAATTAAAAGAAAAGTATGTACAGCATTTGATGAATGGTCCCCCTCAGTGCATACACACTTACATAACACAAGTGCCACTTCCTTCGGCACTCAGGAGTGCCACTCGGAAAGCACACACACACACAGAACTGGGATTGAGTAACACTACAGCAATACAGTATGGTACTGTTATTAAACGCTGCTATGGGGGTGTTGGTATGCGCGCGCATGTCTGTGTGTGTATGTGTGAGTGGTGGGTGGGTGGTGGCGGTGGGGATCAGCATCCTCTGGGTCTTCTCTCTGTCAGTGGCTGGTACTTAACGATGGAGCGCCGTTTGTAACCTTATCAATATCGTTTATGGGGCGCCGTTTGTAATGGTACCAATTCTGTCTATGGGGAACCTGGTGTCACCTAACCAAATTCGTGTATTAAATCATGTATTTTCAATACAGAAGTGCATTTTGTGTCCGAATCTGTATTTGCTCCATGAAATGTTATTTCATAGGCAGAAGTGAATTACATCCTGTCTAAAGTTGCATAGTCCGATGACGTATTACATTTTCAAAACTAAAACACTGACCTAGATTTGATTCTACATATCCAATTTAGATAGCTTCTGATGCACTTATTAAGCATTTGTTGCTGCCTAGAAGGGAATACTAATGACATCGCAAACCGATGTTGGATGGATATACATATTTAAATTTCTGGTTGAGAAATTTACCCCCTACCAGTACATAACAGTACATTTTCAGTCGAGAATGCTGAATCAGCACGCACAATAGTAACTGGAAACCCCACCAGGGGGACCACCATCAGAATATTCTCGCAGAAGAAAGACTGACCCACACCCAACTAATTCCACAATAAACAAATACCTTTTTAATTAATAAACAATCAATTTACAATTCTGCCTTCGCCTATTTATATAGAGATAATAAATTATACATTTCATCTATTTATACCAGAAACTCAAAACAAGCACTACAGACGGGATGGCCTTACGAGTTGAGCGTACGTCTCCAGTTTTGGTAGATCGTCGGATTTGAACCCACAGGTTCGAACCCTATTTGAGTCAAACCAATGACTTAAAAATTGATACTTGTCATTTCCTAGCCAGCCGCTCGACATTATTAGGATAGGGCAAGGACTAGTTGGCTCAGTGTCAGGATAATGTGACCGAGTGGGATATCAGGTCATGGTACTGGTGGGCTGGTCTCCCAGTGGGGCAGCATTATAAAGTCCTCATGAGTGCGCACTGTCACAAGTCAGTACGCATCCTGATATGACCTTAGATTTTGCCCGGTTGTAAAACTCCAACAAGCAGGCAACCAACCAAAACCAGTGCATAACATTAACACATCTTTAACAAGTTTGATATAAGTTGGATGTACTCTTATGAAGTGCATTTTAATTGTTCTGATAGCTGGTGCGCGGCAATAATGGCTAGCTTGGATGGGGATGGGAGGACCTGGTATCTGGAAGCTGCTCCTCCTCTTGGTCAGGAAGCCATCGGACTCCAAACCTAGGACTAGTAGCAGCGACACTGAAGAGTTTGCTTGCATTATCTAAGTGCATGGGGATGAAAGGTGTGACCGCACTGCATGTTTCATCTAACAGAAGGGAGGAGGGGTGATAGCGTGTGACTGGGGTTTTCTGTCCTAGCAGCAGCTGAGGTCAAAGAAGAGTGGGGTGGGTGGGTCACTCGTGGCTGGACAGATGACCGAGGGACATTTGACCGAATATCTGACCAAATCGAGATTTGACCGAATACAATATAACCCCGTTAAACCAAGCTCGGTTAATCCAAACTTTTTTCGGCGGCCCGGCAAAATACTACCATTTATCATATAAAAAAGTTGGTTAAACCAAAGTCGGTTAATCCAAATTATCGGTTAACAGCTGGTTAATCCAAACAAAATTGTCACACCCAAGGACACTCCAGTATGGTTAAACCAAACTTTCATGTGTTTATAAGGTCATCTGAGACCCCACTGACTTTTTTATATGATAAATGGTAGTATTTTGCCGGCCTGCCGAAAAAAGGTTTGGATTAACCGATCGTTTGGTTAACTGAGCTTGGTTTAACGGGGTCATACTGTGCACACTTAAAAAAACAGTTATCAAAGTGTCCACATATATTGTATATTACATGTGCAATACACGCTTACTCAAAGTCAAAGTCAAAGACAAAGCTTGGTTAAACCAATGATCGGTTAATCCAAGCAGATTTCTAGGGTCCCTTCAAGTTTGGTTTAATGGGGTTACACTGTATATGGTGTTTTAACAATTGTATTGGAATGAAGGGGTCGAGGGAGGGAAGAGGAGTATCGGCTGGGAGGGGTGGGGAGGGGTGGGGGAGGGGAGCAGGGAGGTGACGGTGAGGGGTGGGAAGAGCTAAGAGAGGGAGAAAGATGAAGAGCATGGTTGAGGGGTGAGGTGAAGGGAAGTGGGAGGAAGAGGGAAAGCGCTGAGGGGTGAGGGGTGAGGTGGGAGGGCTGGAGGGAGAGAGAGGTGGGGGTGATGGGGGTGAGTGATGAGAGGGAGGTGGAGAGGTGAGTGGAAGGGAGAGGGGGGTGACTGAAATCACAGTGAGTGCGACGGAGCTGTCACCCTTTTCCTTGCCACCATTTATCTGATGTTCTGACACCAATATCGCATTCTGCGCGTTTCCATCTGTCAATCGACCTTTGCTGTCACCGCGTCACACTGCGTGGCCTCTCGTCTAATAAGTCCTATTGCCGCCGGGCGGCGCCACCGTCGCACAGTGTCAAACGAGGGCCGACCCCGCTCCTGACGCCTAATACAGAAAAGTGTTCATTACATTAAAGAGGCGGCGTACGCCGGCTTATTACTTATCCCGCGCCGGGCGGACCGCGTAAATGTAATCAAGTACGACCAATCAGTTAGAGACGGTGCTTCCTCCTGTGTTTCCCAGGCGCAGATCTCTCAGCGTGATTAATGTTGCCGCGCCCTCTACCGTGTCAACGCGGTGCGCCTGAACTCTAAACCCTGAACCCTGAACCTAGATAAATAAGAGTATTTGAGGTTTTGCGTTTCCAGCAACATATGAGGTTTATGTCAGGGATCAACGGTTGGCACCGACTTGTGTTCTTGCGCATTCTCAGGGCGGCTTCTTAGTGCTGCCTTTCTGGGATACCATGTCGCCAGTACCACGACTCAATGCCGAATGCTCTGTTTAGGCATTGCATTAGTCCTTTCTTGTAGATTTAAAGCTGCATAGTCTGATGAAATATCAAATTTTCAAAACAAAACCAATTATCTAGATTTGATTTTACATATCTAACTTAAACTTATTCTGCGTAGAAGGCAATACTGAGTCTATTTAACAGAACCTGTTACTGCAGAAGTTTATGGTGACAGAGTTTTGGCAAGCTTGCCAAAACTAATATTCCATGTTTGCACTCAAAATATCTCACAAATTTACCATTTAAAATAAAGGTAACTTTGAATTAATGTAAAGTAGATACTAGTGATCGATCTAATATATTTATCTCAGAAAAAATACAGAAATTCAAAACCATCGGGCTATGCAACTTTAATCAATTGACGACAATTGAGACCCTTGAAATAGGTGCAGTTATGCACTAATTATCCAGCTACACTACATTCGCTTGGCGTATTGGGGTTTTATATCTTTGTAACATATATAGCCATGTGAGGCTGGGTACCGACTTGAGAAAGTGTAGACTCCTATATGCTTCATAGTGCACACCCTCTCCCCTTGGATACCGTGTTGTTGGCACCATGAGCAGATATCCCACTCAGTCACATTATCCTGACACTGGTTCTGCCCTTTCTACACTAGTTGGTCTCTTAAGGAGGACTGAAGCTGGGACACAGCACACCAGGTCACAGCTCAAGTATACAGGGCAGAAGGTCGGGGGCGGGAGTGAATACACATACACAAAGTGGGATTTTAATCTAATATAAAATATCGGCTAGGAAATCTTTACTGCAATCTACATTCAAAACAAATGTATGGCAAGAACCATGCTACATATCGGCATGTGGTTATCGGTGAAAAGTGAATTTAACTACCAGGGTATAGTGAAGGAGAAGGAGTGGGAGAGGGACCAATAGACTACATCACGGTTCCAGCGGCGCGGTGCATTGTGGGATACATCAGAGCAAAACGTGCCCCCCAAAAGCACATGGCACATGCTAATAAACTGGGTGCAGCTATGAAATGTGCTAGTTTCAGATCATCTCAGCTCTTGTTTGAAACATAGAATACCAACTAAAAAAATATATATAATAAATTAAGATATTAATCTTTTATCCAGCATTGCATTTACATCAATATAATCAGCACATCTTATGCCATGTGCATTTAGATTTAGAAAGATCTAGGCACTCAGACTAGTGTTAGAGCCATAGCCAGTGTACTCAATGCATTGTCAATGGCAGTGAGCAATCTCCATACAGAAAAAGTAAAATATTGATAAAAACCACACCACCTAGAGACAACCCGCTTGGAACACATATAGAAAACATGTTTATCAAAAAGATTATATTAAATTGATATGGTTAGGGTTTTGAATTTCTATTAATTTTGAATAAAACTAACGTTTTTCACTGCGCGTATAGGCAAACTCAATGGCTGTACGCCTTTGCTTTGCTCCCAAGGCCGTTTTCAGCGCATGCGCTGTCGGAACCGTGATCTAGTTTATCCGAGCTTCTACATGTAAGCTGTAGCTGTGACCTGGCATGCTGGGTCGCAGCTCAGTCTTTCCTGAGGGACCAGCAGAACCTGGAACACCCATAGGCCGTAATCGATTAACACGACCCGGGTGACTCGGGTCACCCGAGTCGTCAGAATTTCAAATCAAACACTGCGAGTAGAGTCGACAAATACACGTGCCATGTGCAAACGATCCGACCCAAGTAACCCACCTCCTAGCTGGGGTTGGCTACGAGCGATGACGTCACATTTCCGCTGGTAACATCCTGCAGGATAACAGCTAGCAGTACCAGTCATACATGTTTTTTTTAAAGAATAACTTAGATTAACGAAATGGAAATATAGCTAAACTAGGCCATCATAAAATACTTTAAATCCTATTTTGAGGTAGTTTTATCTGTTATTAAAAAAAAAGAAATTGTTCACCTGAGTGCGAAGAAGCGTATTCGATTATTCGACCCGAGTCTGTAGGATGTGCGCATGCGCCAAAAAGTGGCTCGGGTGACCCGAGTTGATTAATCGATTACGCCGATAGTGTCAGTGTCATTTAGGTGGCACAATGCAACTTCCAAATATTATACTCTGTTCAGTTCATGCTGCACATTGAGCTATTACCCACAACATTAGTTCTTGTCAATGCCACCAGAAGACGGGTTGGTGGTGGAAATGCTATATAAGACATTTTCCACAGGGCGCGCTTCACGGTAAAATGCTACCTATATCAATTGCTGCCACTGCTACCAGATGGCGAGTTGGTAGTGCAAATCCTCTATACAAAAAATCACAAATCAATGCAGGAAGACAAATGTCTACAAGGGAACCCTAAACAAAACACCGCAAAAACACACACACAAATAGAGGAAATTAACCCAAATGAAGGCGTGTCCCCACTGAAGTTCTAACTGAAACGATAGCTGCCTCTTCTTACAGGGAGAGGCGCATTGTCTTCAATCATTGTCGAGGTTCTGTTGAAGGAGATGGTGTGGGTTCTTCTTCATCGCCCAACAGTGTGTCCGGACTTAATGAGGATGTAAGTATAGTCCGCCCTCTCTCCTGGTATGTCCCTGGTGTGCTGATCGACTGTCAGAGGACTCCACTCGATCTGTATAGGGGCCAGCAATGTAGTACGGCATGGCTGGGTGGGGTAGTTTGAAAGCTGCACAGTCCGATACAAGTGTATTAGTTTGCACTGACCTCTTAGACAAGGAGCCACATAGGCAGGTGGGTGATTGCATCAGGAAGCCGTGGTAGAGAAATGGTGTGGATCTTAGCGCAGAATGGCAAGGAAGGTAGGTTCGAATTCTCCTCTAGGCACAATGTTCGCTCTATTTCATCACCCCCTTTGACACTGGTACCGTGACTAGGATCATGTACAGGCTATGTTAAGTTAGAGGCTCTCATTTTAGGTGAATTGTTAAAGATTTGTTTAAAGCTGCATAGTCCAATGAAAACATCAAATGTTCAAAACCAAAACAATTATCTAGATTTGATTCTACATTATTTAATTTAGATATGGGTGCAGTTATTAAACATTTGTCCCCTAATAGAAAGGAATGCTGAGGCAATTTAATAGAACCTGTTAAAACAGAAAATTTAACTGAATATGAGGCACAATTCCAACCACCACCTCCACAGCACTACCCACACATCCCCCCTCCCCCAACCACCACCCCACACACACATTCCCTCTCTCCTCACCACCAGAACCCCACCACATATCCCCCCACCACCGCCACTACCCACACATCCCCCCTCCCCCAACCACCACCCCCCCACACACATTCCCTCTCTCCTCACCACCAGAACCCCACCACATATCCCCCACTAGAATTTTCCAAACAAACCAACATTTATATACCGCTTGCCTAACTGCAACTGAACACTCAAACTTAGTACAAATTTACCAACTGAATACAGAAGATAACTTCTGCTTACATTCTAAATACTATGTAAATACTCACATTGATCTGACTAATATTGATCTGGTTATATGACACTACTGTACCATATTGTTATGGAACTTTTGGGTTTCAGAATTTCATTGTGTTACATGGTGCAAATTGTCTATTCAACAGGTATTGTACACCTTATTCTATATACCTTTTGTGTAAATAACCCTGAATTGAAAAATGGCTGGAAGACCAGTGCTTCGGCACTGACAAAAGACTTATTCAGTAGAATAAACATATTTACCCAAAAAAAAATGGTAGCAGAGTTTTGGCATTGCACCAAAATAAATTTTGCATGAATGCACTTTAAATATCTCAAATGGTAGTCATTTAGAATAAAAGTTACTTCAAACTAAAGTAAAGTAGATTATTATGATCAGTTTAATATATTTATCGAAGAAAAATTACAGAAACTCAAAACTATCGGGACTTCACAATTTTAATAACTGCATGAGGTGGTATATCCTGCTGTCCTAAAGGAGGATAAAGTTTCTGCTTGTTTTACATTGGGGAAAAGTTGCTTTGTCAAACTTTTGGCACAAGGTCATTAAACCAAAACAGTTTAATCAAATGTGGTTGAGTGTCAGTGAGAACTGACACTTAATACTTTGGAGGTTCCCCCTTGAGCAGTGAAGCATGTGTAAAGCACGAGTGGCCAATGCAGCAGCGGCTATGGAGCACTTGGTCTCAGTAACCCGCTGCACGAGTCTGTCGCGCTTTCCCCACAAATGGGATGATTTCATGCAATTTGTTATTTCTGTTCTCGTGTGACTCATGCTGCCATATGGACTTGATATGCGTGAAACTGAGTGGTCTCAGATCAGAGTGGGGGTAATATCAGAGTTCAGAGCCTTATCAGTAGCCCTCAATATACTCATTTCTTGGGATGCCAACATGGCCAGGCACCAATAACAAATGGATGTCATACGTGGCTGTTGGTAGTGAGTTGCTAATGCTAATTTCTTATGAGCTTGTTCAAAAAAATGGTGGTCTTACTTGAGGCTAGCAATACCTAGGAAATTCAGGAAACACCAAAATGAATCACTGTAAACAGCACAATTTGTTTGGTTGGAAACCTTGATGTCCTACAATGCAAGAAAGAGTGCGTAGGCTTCTGCAGTGAAAATTGAGCTTTGATAGGAGACTACTGTAGCAGCCACCCTGTGTTGGTCTTTGGAACCATCAGTATAAATAGAGGAATGGTCTGCGTACCCATTCTGAATCTCTGTGTACAGACTGCGGATATGCTAGTGGATCTGTCTGCGACTTCCTCAAATTTCACGAGTTGGATGATGGCGGATGGCTTCCTTAATAATAACCTAGTGCCAGGCTAGGTAGTGACAAGCATCAATGTTGTAAGTCGTCGTTTGACTCAGCTAGGGTTCGAACCCACGACCACCCTCGTGGGACCCCCAACCAACACTCTTACCAATTCGGCCACCGCTTCTGGTCCTATCTCTATATAACGTTGGTAACATTTATACAATACACCAACCGCCCCCCCCCCCCCCAGCGTGACGAGCTTTATAGGTCGATCTTGCCAAAGCTGGTAGTTCTCCTGGATTATCGCCCACTGGCCTCTGATAGGGAAGCCATGGTTATCTGAGTGGAACACTCAGGTGTGTGCTTGAGTGTGCCGGCTGTCACTACACCAGCATTCAGCCCAGCGTTCCCATTCCTAGTCAATGCGCATGCGTATCTCCCATCTCCACTCCGCTTAGATCACATCATCCGCCATTATGTAACATTCCTGTAGGGCCACATTCCTTACGGAGATATGGCCTGAGGGCCCAACGAAGACGGTCGCTTCGCAATTGCTTAGAGCGCAAATCTAGCAAGTGCGAGATTCGGAGTTGACTGTTTTGTCCCATGCCATTATCGACTGGGATAGCCGATTACAAAATCTTAGCCAGGCCCTGTTAAAGGTGGGCATCGCACCAGATAAATTGAATTGGGTAGCTATGTAATTATATTGCCAACCGAGCATGTATATGCGCTTAGGCCTAGTCTAGTAGTAGTAATAGTTTCCATCATATCATATCCTATGTATTAAGTCATCGGTTTGAATACCATGACCTGCCAAAACGGGAAGCGGGCGCTCAATTTAATCAGCCATCCCATCTTGTCATTCTGACCAGACGGGATGGCCAAATGAGCAGAGCATCCGTCACCTGTTTTGGGAGATCGAGAGATCCGAACCCATGAGATTGTGGGTTTGAATCCTGGTCGAGTCAAACCAATGACTTAAAAATTTATACTTGCCGCTTCCCAGCCTGCCGCTTGGCATTAGGATATGGCAAGGACTGGTTGGTTCCATGTCAGGATAATGTGACTGAGTGGGATATAAGGTCATGATGCTGGTGGCCTGGTTTCCCAGTGGGGCAGCACTAGAAAGTCGCTATGAGTGTGCAGTGTCACAAGTCGGTACCCGTCCTGATATGACCTTAAATGTTGCTAGGATGTAAAACAACAACAAACAAACAAACCAAACAAACAACATCGGCCATCCCGTCTGGTCTGGTAAACTATTTCATTATTTGCCATGGAACTACATTCCAAGCAACATCATACATCACTAGTAGTAGTACTGTATATAGTAGTAGTACTAGTACTAGTAGTAGTATAATTCAATGGGACAGAAAGCAGAGCAGTGTGAAAATAACATACATGCAATTATGTATGGGAACTATTTGTCAGAAAAGTCAGTCACTGCGAAGATTCGATCAAAATAAAAATAAACTGTTGATGTACATTGCGATGCGCGGCCACTAACCGCCTAGGGCGGCGCCATGTACATTTCTAAATAGTGCGCGTTGTAAGTAGCAGACATGCGCATTGCACAAAAACCGCCACTTCACCACAGGTAGTCAACTTAACTGTCAAGACAAAGCTTCCGGTTCACGCCCTCCGCGGCTGCGCAGTGAGACAAATTAATCCGCCATTACAGCAGCGCCACCACCGTTAAAGTCGGGAACCAAAGGCGGGCGTGACTCACCTTCTCTAATGCACCTGTGACAAAGGCGTCCCCTGGCGGCTGCGGCGGCTGTCTTAGGGAGGGGGGGCGTAGGGGTGAGGGGGGAGGGGAGGGGGAGGAGGGGAGGGCGAGTGGGAGGGGATGAGGGGAAGGCGAAGGGATGGAGATGGGGAAGGGGAGGGGATGAGGGAGATGCGAAGGTAGGGGGAAGGGGATGGAAGGGGAGGGGAGGGGAGGGGAGAGGAAGAGAGGGGAGGGGAGGGGAGGGGAGGACGAGGAGACAGGGCATGATGGGAGGGGGAGGAGAGAGTGGAGGGGATGAGAGTGGGTGGTGAGTTGTGGATTGGATCGGGAGATGTAGAAGGGAGGAGGAGATAAGGACATAGGAGGAGGCCAGGGAAGGTAGAGAGGAGGATGGGGAGGAGCAGGTGGAAGGGAGGAGGGGGGCCAGGTGGCAGGGAGGATGGGCAGGAAGAGGGGAGGACGGTCAGGTAGAGGGGAGGAGGAGGGGCATGTGGCAGGGAGGAGGGGCAGGTGGAAAGGGAGGAGGGGCAGGAAGAGAGGAGGGCGGGCAGGTGGAAGGGAGGAAGGGCCGGAAGAGAGGAGGACGGGCAGGTAGAGGAGTAAGATATAGGGACGCAGAGGGTAGGATGGTGAAGGAGGGCAGAGAGGAGAGTGAGACAGTGGGACATGTGGGTGACGAGGGTAGGTGCGGTAGGTAGTGGGGATGAGATGCGGGCAAGCAGTGGGAAGGGTTGTGCCTGGGGTCAAGTGAGGGGTGCTGTTCGGTAGGATTGGTGAGGGGAGAGGACATATGGAGGGAACGGGAGTGGGAGGGATGTGGGGGTCTGAGAAAAAGTGGGAGGATATGAGGAGGGTGTAGAAAGAGTTGGTAGGACGGTGGGTATGCGTAGGGAAGGAGCCGAAGGAGGAGGGATGGGAGGAGAGAGGAGGAGAAGAGAGGAGAAGAGAGGCGACGGGAGTAGAGGGTCGGAGGGGATTGGGAGAGGAGAGGAGGTAAGGGGGGAGGTCGGGGAGGGGAAGGGATACAAGGAGCAAGGAGGAGAGGAGGGAGGGGCAAAGGGGTGAGGGAGGAAGAAGTAGTGGAGGAGGGAGGATGGGGAAGAGGAGGAAGAGAGGAAGGAAGACAGAAGGGAGGGGGAGAGAAGGGAGAAGGTGGAGGAGGGAAGAGGAGGAGGGGAGGGGCGAGTGGAAGAGGGGATGGGATAAGTGGAGGATGGGGAGGGGAGCAGGGTGGCGGTGAGTGTAGGAGGGAGGGGGTGAGCGGAGGAAGAAAAGGGTGAGTGGAGGAAGGAAGGGGTGAGTGGAGGAGGGGAGGAGGAGACGGCGTGTCGAGGGAGGAGGGAGGTTCCACAGCACGCATCCCTAGTCAGCATTGTGAGCCTCTTTAGCACTTTCGCCAATTAAACCATTCAATACTTCCCTCTGCGCCGTCAACTGTGTCACCAGCCTCCACACGGGCCGGGTGGGGAGGACGGGGGGAGGTGACGGGGACAAGGGGGGGGGGGGCGGGGAGGAGGGGACCGGGAGGAGGAGGAGGTAGAAGGGGGTCGGGAAGGAGGAGGGAGGGATGACGGGGACATGGGGAGGCGGACCGGGAGGAGGGGGGTCGGAGGGGAGGAATGTGGTAGGGGAGGAGGAGGGAGGGGTGATGGGGACAAGGTGAAGGGGGACGAGGAGAAGGAAGTGGGAAGGGGGCAAGGGGGGGGGGGCGTAAAAGGGAGGAAGAGGAGGAAGGGGATGTGACGGGGACAAGGTGAAGGGAGACGAGGAGAAGGAAGGGGGAAGGGGGGGGGGAGGGAGCTTAAAGAGAGGAAGATGAGGAAGGGGAGGTGACGGGGACAATGGGAGGGGCGGGGGGAAGGAGGGGGAGGAGTGGAGGAGGAGGAGAGAGGACCGGGTGGAGGAGGGGGGAGAGGACGGGGGGGTGAAGAGGGCACAGGGGGGGGGGGGATGAGGGGAACGAGGTGGGAGGGGATGACAGGGGGAGTGGGGAGGGGGAGCGGTGGGAGAAATGGGGAGGTGAGGAGAAGGAAAGGAAGGGGGACAAGGAGGTGAGGAGTGGGGAGAGGAGGGGAGGAGGGGAGACGAGGGGGAGGAGAACGGAGGAGAGGAAAGGGAGAGGAGGGCGAGGGGAGGGGGGAGTGGGGAGGAACAGGAGGGGAAAGGAGAATGAGAGGGAAGGGGGAAGAGGGGGAGAGGGGATGGATGATATTGGCGGGAAGAACCCATAATGTCCTTCACTGCCTCCCTCACCCCATTCCCTAAAGGCAATGTCGTCCCACAATAGACACAACTACCCTCCCCCCCCCCCTCACCCACACCCACACACCCTTACACGCCAAGCAGCCCTCCCAACACGCTCGCTTTGTCTCCTACAAATTATTTGAAATGTTTGGGCAGCGCCTACTTCTGGTGCCCACGTCGGGCCACTCGTGCCTTCCCCATCTGCAGCCGCCTCGGGGTGTCGGAAGTAGACGACTTGGACCCTCCCACCCACCCTCCCTCCCTCCCTCCCACTCCCCGACCCACCCACGCACCCTCCCACCCACTCTCCCACCCTCTCTCCCTCCCTATCCCGGCCTCCCACCTTCTCCCCGCTTTTAAAGGACTCCATCCCCGATGCGCACAAATTAGGCTACACCAGGCTTGTCGTAATTAGCTTTTACAAGAGACAACTCAATCTGCCCGTTTTTCTTTCTTCATTGGTTTCCTTTTATTTATTTGTTGTTGTTGGTGGGTTTTTTTTTAGCTCAGGAATTCCCAGAAGAGATGTGAAGGAATTTAACTGAATATGAGGCAGAATTCCAAACACCACCTCCACAGCACTATCCACACATCCCCCCTCCCCGAATCACCACCCCACACACACATTCCCTCTCTCCTCACCACCAGAACCCCACCACATATCCCACCCTACCCACACATCCCCCCTCCCCCAACCACCACCACCAACCACTACCCATACATTCCCTCTCCCCCCACCAGAACCCCACCACTACGCACATATCCCCCACCACCACCACTACCCACACATTCCCCCTCCCCTCCCCACCACCACCAACACTACCCACACATTCCCCCTCCCCAACCTCCACCACCACTAGCCACACATACCCCCTCCCCCAAGCACCACCACCAACCACCACCCACACATTCCCTCTCCCCCCACCAGAACCCCACCACTACGCACATATCCCCTACCACCAACAGTACCCACACATTCCCTCTCCCCCACCACCGCCCACTACCCACACGTCCCCCCTCCCTCAACCACCACCACCAACCACTACCCACACATTCCCTCTCCCCCCACCAGAACCCCACCACTACGCACATATCCCCTACCACCAACACTACCCACACATTCCCTCTCCCCCACCACCGCCACTACCCACACGTCCCCTCTCCCCCAACCACCACCACCAACCACTACCCACACATTCCCTCTCCCCCCACCAGAACCCCACCACTACCCACATATCCTCTACCACCAACACTACCCACACATTCCCTCTCCCCCACCACCGCCACCAACACTAACCACACGTCCCCCCTCCCTCAACCACCATCCCACCAACCACTACCCATACATTCCCTCTCCCCCACCGAACCCCACACTACGCACATATCCCCCACCCCACCATACCCACACGTCCCCCCACCTCAACCACCACCACCACCACCACTACCCCACATCCCCTCCCCCACCAGAACCCCACCACTACGCACATATCCCTACCACCAACACTACCCACCATCCTCTCCCCCACCACCGCATACCACACGCCCCCCCCCCTCCCTCAACACCACCCCACCACCACTACCCACACATTCCCTCTCCCCCCACCAGAACCCCACCACTACGCACATATCCCCCACCACCAACACTACTCACACATTCCCTCTCTCCCCACCAGAACCCCACCACTACGCACATATCCCCTACCACCAACACTACCCACACATTCCCTCTCTCCCCACCAGAACCTCACCACCACCACTACCCACACATTCCCCCTCCCCACCACCACCAACACTACCCACACATTCCCCTCCCCAACCACCACCACCACTAGCCACACATACCCCCTCCCCCAACCACCACCACCACTACCCATATATCCACCCTCCCGTAACCACCACCACACAAACCACTAGCCAGATATCCTTCCTCCCCACCACTATTATCCCCACATTCTCCCTCCCCTCCCTCACACCGCCGCCACTACCCACACAAGTCTCGTCCCCTCCGCACATTTCTCCTCCCCTCCCCACCACAACCCACAACCCACTCATTCTCCCTTCCCTCCCCCACATCACCACCACCAAAACCAACATATTCCCCCCTCCCCCCCACACCACTAACACATTCTCCCTACCCCCACCAACACCACAATAACACTACCCATGCACCCCCCCCCCCCCCTCCACCACCAGACCCTCAACATCTCACTCCCATGCAACCTAAAACTCCTCACACACACCCACCCCACCCACCCCACCCTCCCACCCTTGGCCTTTTTCCTCCACGCATGCCCCTCCAGCCATGTTGTGGCATTACCCCTTCACCCATGAGCAATGTAATCAATAATATCAAGGGAACATTTTCTTCTCTCACTTCAATGTTTCTTTGCATTGCAATCCGCAGTTTCCAGAACCTGCTGATTGCCTTTGCATAAGGTTTGAATTAGTGGCACTATTTTTAATACCCTTATTTTCTTCTTGTTCATCTGGGAGAGGTTCTTGCGAACACAACAGCCTGTTTTGTGTGCAAGCTGTATCTGCATCTGTTATTTCTGAGGTGAATCGTTCTGGGTTTGAAGAGACAGGCGTTATTGTTAAGCCATTTCCCACGGCTTTAAGCAGTTAAAGGGACAGTAACATGACCAACACAACTTCATTTATTCACAAATAACATGATCGAATGTGATCAGTCATAATTTGTATGTCTTATTTAAATCTCGAATACTGACTTTAAAAATGTACACTTATTGCTTATCTAAAGTGGCGTTCGGCATTAATAGGGTCAAGCAAGGACTGGTTAGCACAGTATCAGGATAATGTGATGTGTGGCATATCGGGTCATGATACCGGCGGCCTGGTCTCCCAGTGGGGCAGCACTATAAAGTCGCAATGAGTGTGCACTGTCACAAGTCAGTAACCGTCCTGATATGACCTTTTATGTTGCTAGGACATAAGCATGCTAATCAATAAACTATCTAGGTTCCCTCATCCAATCACCCTGTCCACACTTACCTGTCTATGTGGCTCCTTATCTGAGAGTTCAGACTGCTTTACTGTGTACACCTTTTAACCATTTTTATTTTAAAGTTGCATAGTCCGATGGTTTTGGATTTCTGCCATTTTTCTGAGATAGATATTTTAGATTGATCATTATTACTGACTTTACTTTAGTGTGAAGTAACTTTTATTTTAAATGGTAAACCTTTGAGATACTTGAAGTGCAAACATGTAAAATTAGTTTTGGCAAGGATGCCAAAACTCTGACACCATAGACTTCTGCAGTAAAGGCCCTGTCACACTACGATGTAACGATGTCAGCATAGGGAGAACGTGAAGTACGTTGAACTTCTCGGCGTCGTATGTAAATTTGGGCACAAGTTGAACGTGGATGCAGCATAGTTGATGAGAGTGTAACGTTGGTAAAGCGTAGTGATACCGTCATTCAACGAGAGAGGACAACGTCATTACGCTCACGGAACGTTATGAACGTTATTCCATTGCCAGAACTACATTATGTGACATTACATACGTCATGACACGGTGGCAAAACGTTGAACGTACATTGAATGTACGTTCTCCTGACGTTCTCCTGACGTTCTCCTGATGTTCTCCTGATGTTCCCATTACACCGCGTGGATGTTTCCACCGGGTTTAATGTGGGTCAACGTAGTGGAATCTAGTTGAACGTAGTGAGCAGCATTTGACTAAAGTCCGTTTAATGTCATTGATGTTCGCCGAACGTGTACAGAACGTACGGCAAACGTAAACCCTTACGTTTGAGTTAGTCGAAAGTTTTGAACAGGTTCAAGACTTTGACGCGCGCCGACATAACACGATGTAATATGACGTAGCTCGACGTCAGTCTAACGTCATTCTGACGTCATCATAATGTCACCCAACGTACGTCAACGTAATGACGAAACGTGGTCACGTCAAGCTTACATTTGCTCATTATGTCATAGTGTGACAGGGGTATAACAGGTTCTATTAAATTGACTCGGTGTTCCCTTCTATGCAGAAACAAATGTTTAATAAATGCACCAGTATCTAAGTTAGATATGTAGAATAAGATCTAGATAATTGTTTTGGTTTTGAAAATGTGACACTTCATCGGACTATGCAGCTTTAAGGTTCCGCTACAGCTGATATTCTCTGCTTAGCCACAATGGCCATTCTCATTGGAGTAATGTCAGCTAAAGGAATACTTACACAGTTCGATAGGTTTTCTCCATGAAACAGAAGTGAAACATGTTTGGACTCATAGATTAGTAATTATAACAAGGTACAGAATAGTGAGCTACTTCTATAAAGAAGCAGCTCAGTTTGATAGATGTCACAAAGGTTGTTTTGACCTTGAAGCCCTTTGACTCTCCTTTATACAATTTCGACAATACCATTCCCCTACCAGACTTCACAGAAGGGTTATTTCAGCAGCCCTTCCCCTACCTGGTCACAGAAATCCAATCCAGTCCAATACCACTGAACTGAGAATCCCATGAATATGTTTGACTAGTTCTGACTGCGATACCGATGATATTGCTTTAATATGAATATTTGTTGTAGAATATAGCAAATATTCATGTGAAAAAAACTATATGGTAAAATCAGGTGAGCAGATATTTAAGGGAGCGCTGCCAGTCAGGGAAGGATTGGGGTTTTATGTCTTAGCAACATGGATGTCATATCAGGATGAGTATATACAGACTTGTGACACTGTGCACTATCCTAACCATGGGTTGACTTAATATGGCTTCCCTGGTCGGGTACCGTCAGTGACACTAGACATCCTGACTCGATATCTCACTCAGTCGAGTGATTATGACACATAGCTAGACAGTCCCTATCCTATCCCGCCATCTGACCAGTACAATATGCAGTGATTAGTCCCTCCTAACTCAGTCTGAGGGTTGTTGTGGGTAGTATCCTTCTCCCGCACCCTTTAACCAGTACAATATGTAATGGTCAGACCTTTCTAACTCAGTAGTGGGGTTGTTGTTGGTAGTCTTCTTTTCCTACACCCTTTGACCAGTACAATATATAATGGTCAGTCCCCTCTAACTCAGTCTGTCAGTTGGTGTTCGGTAGTAGTCCCCGTTTGACCAGTACAATATATAATGGTCAGTCCTTTCTAACTCAGTCTGGGGGTTGGTGTCGGTAGTACACCCCCACCCCCCCTTGACCAGTGCAATATATAATGACCTGTCCCACCTCTATATTAGTGGGAGGGTTCCGGAGTGCAAAGGTGACGCATTTTGACAGCTGTCTTGCACCTCCCGGCCGGTCTCCCGTCCCGGCTCGGCCGGTCTCCCGCAATGACCCCGGCGGTTTCCCGCCCCGGCGCCCCTTGGTGGTCCCGGTGTGGCGGTTTCAGCTCGTTCCCGTGCTCAGCCGTGTCCCTCGCTTCTGCGCATGCGTCAGAATCTAATAAACATGGCCGGAATCGATTAACACGACCCGGGCGACTCGGGTCATCCGAATTTCAAATAGAACACGGGGAGTGGAGTCGACAAATACACGTGCCGTGTGCAATAAAAGAATAACTTAGATTAATGAAATGGAAATATAGCTAAACTAGGCCATCATAAAATACTTTAAATCCTATTTTGCTGTACTTTTATCGGTTATTAAAAAAAAAAAAAAAAATTGTCCACCCGAGCGTATTCGATTATTCGACCCGAGTTTGTAGGATGTACGCATGCGCCAATAAGTGGCTCGGGTGACCCGAGTTGATGCGAAATCCGCGCATGTGCAGAAGCAACGGGACACGGCTGAGCACGGGAACGAGCTGAAACCGCCACACCGGCCTGAACCTTCAGCCTGCCACACACGCGACGAAACCCAGGCTGAAAGGAAATGTTTTCTGCTTGACCAAAAATCACAATGCGTCTATTAAAAAAAACAGACGCGCCATAGTCTACCCCCATCCATCTCCTCTCCCCCCCTTTCTCTACTAGTACTACCCCGTTCCTTCTCCCTCTCCCTCGTCCTCTCCCCCCTCTCCATCTCTCCCCCTCCCTCTCCCTCTCCCATTTCCTCTCATTCGCCTCCCCTGGCCCTCCCTCTTCGTATCTCTCTCCCACTCCCTTGACCTCTCATTCGCCCTCCCTTTCCCTCTCACATTCCACCCCACCCTCCCTTCCCCCCTCCTCATCCACAAGAACTATTACGAAACTTGTACACAATTATTTTGTTTATTAATTAATACATAATAAACCAAATCTTGTATGCTATTTGCTATGGAACTATATTTTGGTGATGTCATATGGTACTTGTCTTGTGGCTTTCGACCGAGCAGAAGGCATCATTGCTCCAACGTACAGCATCATTGACCTACAGACTACATACAGTTGGCGCATGAAAATATCGCGAAAACCGCGTCAAAAACAAGACCCACCCTAACCTCCCGGTGCCCCCTGACCGCCGCCTATGTTGTCGGGCATTTGCCGCGATTAATCCCCTTGAGCGGTGAGCGATAATTGCAGTGATTTACCGTCCCGCCGATTGCCTCGCGCGAGCAGACGACATCCGCCGAGGGCGGGAAAGCGGGCGGGCCGTTCTTTGTGTGCGGGACGCATCTGTCGGTTAGAGGCAATGATCCACGCGTGCGATAACCCTGACGCGAACCTGGCGGCGGCCAGCTCAACTAATCGGTAGCCGACATTTTCTCCGGAACTGATCTATTTAATATTTACTGAACGCGGCATTTGTCGACTAGGACTGAACTGGGCTGAATTGATTATTATTATTAAGGATGCACTATGAGACGAGGATAAGCAACTAGCAATTAAGGTATGATATTGTCAATCATTGCTAATTTTAGAACGTCCTCATATATGTCATTATGTACTCTATTATGTATTTCTGAGAATATATATATATAGAGACACTTCCCGGCAACCAGTTTTGTCGGTTAGTTGACAAACAGTGGCCAACTATATATCATGTATTATGGTATATTTGTTACCTATTCCCCCCTGAGAGGGGGGGGGCGAGTGTAAATAATCATTTAGCCATAAATATTATCATTCATAATTTATACTCACGTAATGAATTATATATATATATATATATATATATATATATATATATATATATATATATATATAATTCAGTATGTGGCTACTAACCACAAATTTACTCAGATATTTTATTATAGTAATTTAGATCTGAGTTTCTGTATTACTGGCGCCAGCTGGATGGTTTCCTGCAAACTGACCACCTCCAGTTTGAGTCCAATCTTTAAAAATCTCTTCTTAAAAAAAAAATGTCCATGTGTATATATAAACTGCCCTGTTACTGTGTTAGGGTCGTGTTTAGGTTCCCGAAAACCCTGATGCTACTTGAGACAATGCTAAGTGAAACCTATTCAAAATAGTTATTGAATGTTGAAATAACCTCTTGATCCATCGGCAAGTCTTTGTGTGTATTTAAGTATACTATTTAATATATTAATTCGTTGATTCGTTGATTGACAGATGCGAATACATCTGTGGATGGAGATGTCATATCAATTATCATTCGTAGTGTTGCATGAATATATATACTACAAATTGGACAAATATTATAAACTCGAATCCTCCGTTATTTACACTCCCATAAATAATTGTACTATATTTATTATATATATTATATGCCAACGACATTTGCCGAAAACATTCCTTTGGCGATCTTTAGTTGAATTGCATCCTCATATATAATATATATATAATAAACATGTATACAACATAATCTCTCAAATTGAACTCAAATTCGTTGATGGTGAAATCGCTGGATTATTTAGCATTATTATTATTATTATCATTTTATCATTATCATTAATATTATTATCATTATAATATTACATATGTATATATATGTTTAAAATATATATGGGTATATTGGTGAGTAATATTATTTAAACATGTGTTAATGCTAGATTATATTTTGGCGGAAATATAATCTGACAAATCACCTGGTGCTAACTAACTACCCGGTCCATGCGATGGAGTCACGACATAACCCCCCCCCCCCCCCCACACACACACACACACGCACACACACCCTTCCCCCTAGATAAAAGATTCACCCGGTACTTGTAGTACACGGGTGAATACCAACCCTATATAAATACGGTTGAAAATAGCGTTAGTATGGAACAACAAGTAGAATGCCTGCCACCAGTGTCAAATGGTTACTTATATCAACACAGAGTTGGTGAATGAGAGAGAATGCAAAAAGACAAGATGGCGGCCGCAGAACGTCGTCGATTTCACTTTTAAATCTTATTAAACTAGATATTATATTATATTTTTCAACTCAAAGATAGCGGGCTATCAATAAGACAGATGTAAAGAATAATTGTTGCTTCTTAGATTGTGAAATTAGGCTCTCAATTCTTTGACCCGCATTTTCGACAGCTTTTACATAGGGTTTGTTTGCACCCCTACTGCAGCAGTACGGGGTGAATCTTGTATCTACCTTCCCCCTAGATGTAATCTATGTAGGCAGGTGCGGCACTGATATGCTGTCACGTGATCGCGCTCAGAAGTGGATGTCGTCTGCTCGCGTCCTCAAATTGTTTTTTTCGCGCTGGACCAGTGAATTGAGTGTCGGGGCGACCGCCCCCCCCCCCCGCCCCTCCAACAGGGATCAGTTCCCTACACGTGTTCAGGCTCTTTTGCCCGGGGCGCGCCAAGCGGCCATATGGCGAACTACCTCTGAAGTCTGCGCATCAATCATAATTAGAACGCCGCTCACATAAAGCCGCTCACTCACCTCACATAGCACTCACGTAGAATCCTATCTCGCCTCTTTCGGAAATTCACCAGACTAAAGCCGACTTGGGATATTCTATCTCTATCTCTATGCGTGTGGCTTTCTTTTCTTCTCCAGATCTGCGCTTGTGAGTATCCGAATGGCCCAATCCGGCGCTACTCTACTTACCTGTGGATAGAGAGAAAGAAGCAGAGCCGTTAGGGAGGTGTGGGGGTGTTGAGAAATGATGGCTGAGGGCCTGGGTGAGTTAAAGTTGCATAGTCCGATGAAAACATCAAATTTTCAAAACCAAAACACTTATCTAGATTTGATTCTATATATTCAACTTAGACACTGGTGCACTTATTAAGCATATGTTGCTGCATAGAAGGGCATAATAAGTCAATTAATAGAAACATTTACTACTGAAGTCTATTGTGTCAGAGTTTTGGCGTGCTTGCCAAAATTATTTTGGCATGTTTTGACATCAAATCTCTCCAAACTTAGCCATTTAAAATTAAAGTTACTTCAAACTAAAGTAAAGTAGATTATAACGATTAGTATAAAATATTTATCTCATATAAAATAGCAACATCTCAAAAGCATCGGACTATGCAACTTTAATGTAAACATAATAACAACAACACAAACATCCAGCAAAGTGTGTGGTATGTGGAGGGGTCTGTGAGCGGCGGACGGGAGATCACGCTGTTTCGTTCACACCTTTTGGGTGAGACTAGGGAACTTGATGAGGTGAGGTGGACGGAGAGGGTGAGAGGACGGCGAGAGGAGGGAAAGAGAGAGGCGGGGAAGACTGGGGAACTAGGTGTGTGATGGAAGAGGTGAGACTGAGGAATTAAGGGGAGAGGGACTGCCGAATTGGAGGAGGGGGAGGAGGAGGAGGAGACGGGGGTACTGGCTGGGTGATGGATGGGGTGAGCCTGAGGAATTGAGGGGAGAGGTGGACTGGGGAATTGGATGTGGAGAGGAAGAGGAAACTGTGAAATTGGAGGCTGAGAGGAGGGAGAGACTGGGAAATTGGGTGTGAGGGGGGAAGGGGTGAGAAGATTGGGGAACTGATGGGGGGACTGGGGAACTGGATTTAGAGAGAAGGAAACTGGGAAATTGGAGGGTGAGAGGAGGGGGAAACTGGGGAATTGGGTGTCAGGGGGAAGGGGTGAGAAATTGGGGAACGGAGGGGGGGGGGGGGGACTGGGGAACTGGGTGTGGAAAGGAGGAGGGAGAAACTGGGGAAATGGAAGGTGAGAGAAGGAGACTGGGGAACTGGGTGGGCGAGGGATGGGGTAAGACTGGGGAACTGAGGGGTGAGGGGGACTGTGGAACTGGATTTGGAGAGGAGAAGGAAACTGGGAAATCGGAGGTTGAGACGAGGTTGAGACTGGGGAACAACTAGATGTGATAGGGAATGGGTGAGAGACTGGGGATGGGGGACTGGGGAACTGTTGGGGGTTAGGGGATGAGAAGGTTTGGGTGGATGCGGAAGTATTGTGAGACAAGGGAATAACTGAAGGGAATAACTGGGTAATTGGAGGGGAGGGAGGGAGGGGTGGGAAGGAGAGAGGGAGGGGGGGGGGAGGGGGCGGGTGAGACTGAAGAACCCGGGACAGGGGAGCGTGTGTGTGTGGTAAGTTGTAATTAATTTAGTTGTGGGAGGTTTGTAGTGTAGGGTGTCATGTTGTGGAGTGTATAGCGGGGATTGAGTGTCACAGATAGAGGATGATTGGTGAGCTGTCAGTACCACTGACTGTCTGTCACCATAGGCTACTGTCACTGGGCGTGTTTCATACTGCACCGTATCGATGACAGTGCTTCACATGTACCACTACTGTTGCTGTGTTGACCATATTTGGAACTGTCCCCCACCCTGAACAAAGTAGAGGGGGGAAGGGAGGCACTTGGTTGGATTGTCTTCATGTGGTCATTTTCAGCAAAATATTTCAGCAGTAATCTCCAGCTAAATAGACTACATCACGGTTCTGACTGCGCATGCACTGAAAACGGTGTTGGGAACAAAGCAAAGGCGTACAGCCATTGAGTTTGCCGGTACATAGAGGGGAAAACTGGCATTTTATTCAAAATAAATAGAAATACATAACAATTTGCCACAAACATGGACGGAAGGATGCAATATAATAATATAATGAATATGTTTAAGATACACCTCTCCATAATTAAGCATTTTGAGCTAAGAAACATACAATTTCAGTCACTTTACAGGCTGATGTTTACATCACCATTGATTAGCCAGAAGTAATTCTTGTTCTAAATATTAAAATGTCAAATGTGTCAACAAAAACTTGTTTCAAAGAAATATATAACTAATATCTGATTAACCCTACTCATTTTCTATTTCTACATATGTCATTAACCATAGAATATAAATAAAAACATGAATAAAATAATTAAAACTGACTCTGGCTATGCCTCTAAATCTAACACTAGTCTGAGTGCCTAGATTTGTCTAACTCTAAATGCACATGACATAAGATGTGCTGATTATATTGATGTAAATGCAATGCTGGATAAAAGATTAATATCTTAATTTATTATATATATTTTTTTAATTGGTATTCTATGTTTCAAACAAGAGCTGAGATGAGCTGAAACTAGCACATTTCATAGCTGCACCCAGTGTATTAGCATGTGCCATGTGCTTCTCGTGGGTTTGTTTTGCTCTGACACATACCACAATGCACCGCACCACTTTTGAGATATTTTGAGTGCAAACATGGAAAATTAGTTTTGGCAAGCTCAGACTTCTGCAGTAAAAGGTTCTGCTAAATTGATTCAGTATTAATAGCCTTCTACGCAGAAACAAATGCTTAATAAGTGCATAAGTATCTAAGTTAGATTTGTAAAATCAAATCTAGATAATTGGTTTGGTTTTGAAAATTTGATATTTCATCAGACTATGCAACTTTAAGTATTAATTATTTGGTTCTTTTAACCCAGTTTAATGCCTCCTATTGATTTCCTTTATTCCTTTATTGATTACAATAAATAAGATTTGGTTTGTAAGATAATATATACATATGTATATATATATATATATATATATATATATATATATGTATATAAACGGGTGAGCTTAAGCGGTTGGTTCTGAATAGAATTGTTGTTTCTTCTTTTATTTCTTAGATATTTTTTATTTTCGCTGATGGTTTAGAACCTCATATATCAATAAGAAAATATTAATCTCACGCTCTCTACCCCATCCCAGGTAATACTCCAAGGGAAATCTGACACGTACTGTCCGGTACTATATCTTAGCTAGATATAGACTGATCTTTTTATTACAGTTAATTATACACGTTTTTTTTAAAGCCGAGAATCAAATATATCGTACTTGAAACACGAAATGCCCCTTTGCATACTTTATAGTCTCTGATCAGTAAGAATCTGTTTTATGTGTGAAATCTAAATTAATCAATATTCTTTTCCAGCAGAAGGCTGAATGACTAGAGGTTGCGATTTAACTGGTGGACGACTTTTATACAGAAATATACGATCTAATTAATTCCTATAACATCTTTTTTTTAAGTAATGGTGTATTTACCCTGTCCATAAAATATAAGTTCATGACAGAACTTGTTTTCAATGCTGAACAGTTTTAGTCATTAGTTTGTGATTTATTGTCTTGAATGATTTGTTAGTAATATTTGCAAGTGTATTTATCTCAGAGCCACCCAGGAGTTTCATTTTTGCATGAAATATTGAGAAAAAAGAAATTGGAAAAAAAGGAAAAAAAAAGAAATTAGTGGTTTTTTCTGTAGGTCAGATCTTCAGTAAAAAGAGAGATATATCCGTTGAAAGGAGGCGGCTATTACTAGGTTGTCCCTGTTGACTGTGTGGACTTCAAAGGTGGGCCCGGCAGGTATATGTTCTCACCTTGCTGGAGTAAGTGAGAAAGAATGGGTTTTTTAAACACCATGCAAAGTGATGTTGTGTGGAAAAGTGACAGAGGCAGTCTCTGATGCGTTAACACACCAAAAATACCACTGTGAGCACCAACACCACGACAGCTGCAACAACCACATCTTCAAACTGCACAATCCGCTGAAATCATACAATTGTCGAGGTGGTGATGAAAATGGGAAATATTGCACCTAGAGCGGGAATGGAACCCACATCTCTTGCATTCTGAGCCAGTGTGCTAACCATTACACCACATAGGCTCCCTGATGTCACCATCTTACCCATGCTTACCTGTCTATGTGGCTCCTTGCCTGGGAGGTCAGTACAGACTACTACACTCGCCCCCCCCCCCTAGAAATGTTGTAAATGGTCATTTAATGCTTATATTAGTTATGTACGTACAGGCAATGCATCTATACACATGGTAGGGTCAACAACTATACAGCGTGTAGCTTGTACAGGATCATGGTCACGGCAACCAGTGTTGTTTGGGGTGATGAAAATGGGAAATACTGTGCCGAGAAGAGGAACCCACATCTCTTGCATTCTGGGCCAGTGTGATAACCATTACACCACCTAGGCTCCCTGCTGTCACCATCTTACCCACGCCTATCTGTCCATGTGGCTCGTTGCCTGAGCGGTCAGTGCAGATTATTACACAATTGTCGAAAGAAAAGCAATACCATATCAATGTGAGGCATAAACGCATGTTATTGAAGTTCCTAACAAGAACTAGGTCGTGTCGCCTCCTGTAATTTTAACTTGGTTTTGTGCGTTAAATGTTGTTCTCATCTAACCCAAATTTAACCACTTCCAAATTGCATCATAGCTCATTTGTTATTTGGATCTGACCATTTCAGAATTTTGCATAAATTTCAATGTTGTCATGTGAATGTGATTAAGAAGAATAGATAGAATAAAATTTACTGATAGAATAAAAATCACAAGCTTTTCACCATGAATATGTCTCTTGCTGCTGACGTGATATTAAATCATCAGCAAGTAAAGCCGCACAGTCCAATAAAAGCCTCCCATTTTCAAAACCAAAATAATTATCTAGATTTGATCCTAGATACTGATATTTAACTTAGATACTGATGCACTTATTAACCATTTGTTGCCACATAAAAGAGACTACTCATTCAATTTATTGTGTCAGAGTTTTGGTGTGCTTGCCAAAATGAATTTTGCATGCTTGAACTTCAAATATCTCCAAAGTTCGCTATTAAATAAAAGGTACTTCAAACTAAATTAAAATAGATTACGACCTATATTTTAAGACTCACTTTGCATCTATAACAACACACTTCCTGATGACCTATATTTTAAGACTAACTTTGCATCTATAGCAACAGACTTCCTGATGACCTATATTTTAAGACTAACTTTGCATCTATAACAACACACTTCCTGATGACCTATATTTTAAGACTCACTTTGCATCTATAACAACACACTTCCTGATTACCTATATTTTAAGACTCACTTTGCATCCATAACAACACACTTCCTGATGACCTATATTTTAAGACTAACTTTGCATCTATAACAACACACTTCCTGATGACCTATATTTTAAGACTCACTTTGCATCTATAACAACACACTTCCTGATGACCAAAACTTGATATCGTTATTGTCATACATTTCTTTGTAATATCAATTGCGGTGAAATTGTCCTAGCAAAAATGTTACATGAGATAAAATACAACATCATATTCACTACTTCTCCAACCTTCTGCTATGTAAGTTGTAGCTGTGACCCGACCTGCTGCTTCACAGCTTCAGTCCTTAGTGAGGGACCAATGGAACTCGGAATACGCGTATTGTGGCGCTCGTTCCTTACCTACACTTTAGTTGTTTCCAGTAAGCAACACCGCCCTATCCCTCTGGGGACATCCCATCTGTTGTTAAAATTCATGTATGCATATTACATTGTGCCATTCTGATGGGAACAAATCAGTAAAGACAACACCAGCCTCGTTTTCGATCACGCGTGAATTAGGTCAGTGGATGCTGCGTTCACCAACATCCGGTTTCCATCACAGCATTCTGTAACCGGAAGTGAGGCTGGATTTGAAAAGGCAACTTCTTCATTTCTCTTCCACATTCCCCATCTCCCCCCCCCTCTTCCCTCTTCCTCGCCTTTCCTACCAACCTCCCTGCATTCTGTGCCTCATGCTCCCCCCTTCCCCTCTTCCCCCTCTTTTTCCGCTTCAACTTGCTCCTCTTCCCCCCTCCTCCTCCTCCCTCCTTCCATCCTCCCCATTTCTCCCTCCCCACCTCCACCTACAGCCACACACCCACACACGCACTCACACGCACACACGCACACACACACGCACACATGCACACACGCACATGCACACCCACACCCACACCCTCACACACCCCACACCCACAAACCCACACACCCACACACCCACACCCACACACCCACACACCCACACACCCACACACCCACACACCCTGCACACCCACACACCCACACACCCCACCACACCCACACACCCACACACCCACACACCCACACACCCCACACACCCACACATACCCACACACCCACACACCCACACATCCACACACCCACACACCCACACACCCACACACCCACACACCCACACACCCACACACCCACACACCCACACACCCACACACCCACACACCCACCACAAGTTGTTTTTATTCAGTGAGGCAGTCGTACATTTGTCGTCTTGCCAAAGTCATTCAACACAGGGTCCACCTGATTGATCTGCCCCCTGGTGGGGGAAACCGTCGTTAATCAAGATGGACGCCTCGCCTTTGGGTGGTAATGACGCAGCGGAAATCCTATTATCTCGCCATTTCTCGCCGCCTAACGCGCCGGCCGAGATGTGTCGGGATTGGCAGGCGGCGGGGCGGTCCGGGAGGGCCGGGAAGAAGGTATTTCATTAGGAACCGGCGCCGCACGGTGGCGGGGATTTATCCCGAGAAAGTGTCCCTCGGGATAATTTACTTCGGTCTCCAGGGAGAGCGCCGAAGCGCTACCTGCTTGAGGTGGACTTCCCGTGGGGAAAGGAGGGGGTGGGAGAGGGGAGGAGAGGGAGAGGGGAGAGGGGAGAGGGGAGAGGGGAAAGGGGAGAGGGGAGGGGGGAGAGGGGAGGGGCGGGGAGGAGGGGAGAGGGGAGAGAGGAGAGAGGGGAGAGGAGAGGGGAGAGGGAAGAGGGGAGAGGGGAGAGGGGAGAGGGGAGAGGGGAGAGGGGAGAGGGGAGAGGGGAGCGGGGAGCGGGGAGCGGGGAGCGGGGAGCGGGGAGTGGGGAGTGGTGAACAGAACTAGGGGAGAAGGACTAGCTGAGCGGGGATAGGGGGAAGGGGAGAGGGGAGATGGAGAGGGGAGAGGAAGAGGGAGGGAGAGGTAAGAGGAGAGAGGGAGAGGAAAGAGGGGAGGGGGAGAAGGAAAGGGAATAGGGAAGAGGGGGGAGAGGAGAAGGGAGGGTGGAGAGATAAGAGGGGAGAGGGAGTTGGAGAGCGGAAAGAGAAGCGGGGAGAGGGGAGATGGGAGAGTGAAGAAGGGAGAGGGAAAGGAAGGGGAAATGACTAGTGGAGAGGGGTGGTGGCAGACAGGAGAGCGGGGGATAGAGGAGAGGAGCGAGAGGACAGGGAAGAGGAGAGAGGGGAGAAGAAGAGAGGGAGGGTAGAGAGAGAGTGTAGAAGGAGAGGGGAGAGAAGCGGGGAAAGGTGAGAGGGGGAGTGATAGGGGAGATTGACTAGTGGAGAAGGAGAGGAGAGAGGGGAAGGGGAGAAGGGAGAGAGGAGAAGAACTAGCAGGTAAAGGGGAGAATAGGAATTAGACCACCCAGGGGGATGGGGGGGGGGGGAGGGGGGAGATTACCACATGTTGGCTTGGAAACATCCACTTTGGCGTCACGATGGCATTGCTGAATAGTTTACGGAGTCCCGGTGTTTGTGGGTGGCTGATGGTGCTCTTTAACGCTGGCATTTCACCTGAGTACCAGTCCTTCCCAGTGTCCTTGCAGCCTTTACGGGCTTTCGTTGGTACACCTCCGCACTACACTAGCTTATGCCGCTCCTATTTCATTCCACCCTCTCCCCGTCCTCTCCCTCCGCCCCTCCTCCCCTCCTCCACTTCTCCACGCCATCCTCCGCCTCATATCCCCTGTCCTCCCCCTCCTCTCCCTGTCACCCCCCCCCCCCCCCCCATAACCTATGGCGGAGGGGACAGAGGGGAAAAATGGGCGGAGAGAGAGGGGGGGGGGAGGGTTGCGGTTCCATCTTTACTCGGTGTTATTCGTGATTAAATCTTTCCCAAGTCATCGTCTGCTTTTACATCGCGGGCAGTTGTCTTTATCGGTGGTTAATAAAATCGGTAACTCATTATCCTATTTTACTGGCAGCCAATGCAATATCTTTATATATGGTTAGTAAAATGGCGAACTCAATGCGCTGTTTAACTGGTAGTCAAGGTAATTTCTGAATAACTGGCGTGACATGATCGTATTTGCACTACCCCTCGCTTGCTGAGATTCTCTGTCAGAGCCAAATTATATACCTTTCAGCTCCCTCTGAGCGACACAATTCTCGTACCTAAAAATAACACAGGTGGCGCTATGGGGGCATAGATGGTGGGTTAATAAGTAGTTCGGGCAAACTGCAATAAAACAGTTGAATACCCTTGTTATTTATATTCAGATAATATACTCTAAAGACACAACTATAATAAAATGGTTTGGTCGCCTCTGTCATTTATCTGCATACAATAATTTCTCTATCACACACATATATATAGGATGTATAATTTAGTAAATAACGGAAATGACCCTGTTGTTTGTTGCCTACTCTGCAGGCTAGCCTTCGCTTTCCCTAAAGTTTACTAGCGCCTCCTCTGGAAGTCTAACACACTAACGGTAATACCCACTGTGTTGCAAAGTCACTCATCGCTGAAATAGGTTCTTCTGTACTGGACGGGTTGGAACAATCCGTAAGAGCGCTGTATTCCCATATGGGAGGTCGTAGGTTCGAATCTAGACAGAGTTGAACCAACAACTTGTAAAATTGTTACTTGTCACCAGCTAGCCTGGTGATCGGCATCACTAGGAATTGGTTTGATTGGTATCAGGATAATGTGACTGAGTGAGATATTGGGACATCTTTTTGCAGCAAATGGGAACCATCGCGTCTGAAGCAGGACTCGAACCCACACTTCTGCCAATCCGTGACTAGTGTCCTAACCATTATACTATTTAGACGCCCTTATGCAGTCATACTACCCATGTCTGTGATAGTATTTCACCTGGGGAGGTCAGTGTACCTCACTACACTTTGGTTCTTTACATTTCCATACGTGCTTCTGAATGAGATATTCATATACCGTATATGTCCCAATATCAATTTTTGAAACATCTCCCTGAACATGCACTGAGACTGTTGCTTCAACTCTTCAACAACATCTGGGAGTCGGGTGTCGTCCCCGCCTCTTGGCAGGAGGCGACAGTAATACCGATTCCCAAACATGGTAAAGACCAGAGTGAAGCCCACAACTATCGTCCCATAGCCCTTACAAGCTGCATATGTAAAACCATGGAGCGCATGGTAAACAACCGCCTCGACTGGCTACTGGAGTCAGGACACCACCTGTCCAAACTTCAATGTGGCTTCAGACAGGGCCGCAGCACGCTCGACCATTTGGTGCGCATGGAGACCTTCATAAGAGATGCTTTCCTTAAGAAGGATCACGTTGTGGCTGTCTTTTTCGACCTAGAAAAAGCCTATGACACAACGTGGCAGCAAGGCATCATGGAGGATCTTCATGCGATTGGCCTTCATGGCCACTTGCCAACTTTCATCAGGAACTTTCTAGCCTTCAGGCATTTCCGCGTCCGTGTCAAGACTACCTATTCCAGCCTACACTCATAGGAACTAGAGGAGTACCTCAAGGCAGCATACTAGCCGTGACCCTTTTCGGGGTCAAGGTCAATGGTATTGCTGCTGCTGTAAAGCAGGGGGGTCTCCTCTAGTCTTTTCGTGGATGACTTTGTTTTATATTACAGCGGTGCTAACATGAATGTCATAGAGAGACAGCTACAACCAAGTATAAATCGGATCCATCGATGGTCAGTTCTGAACGGCTTCAAATTTTCCAAGACCAAAACAGTCTGCATGCACTTCAGCCTGCTGCGTAGAATGCATGCGGAACCGGAGCTGACCCTGGATGGGGATCCCATTAAACTCGTTGAGAAAGCCAAATTTATGGGCCTCATTCTCGACGCAAAACTGTCTTTTGTGCCACATATAAAGTACCTGAAAATAAGATGCCTGAAAGTGCTGGATATTCTGAGGGTGCTGTCCAGCTCAGAGTGGGAAGCGGACAGAGATGTTCTGCTCTCCGTGTACAGAACCTTGGTTCGGTCATGAGTGGATTACGGCAGCATAGTATACGGTTCCACAAGGAAATCATATATTGGGCTGCTAGACACGATACGACAGAGGTATGCAGGTATTGCAGGTATAGCAATACCTCAGGGAGGTTAATGCCCCTGCCCTGCAGAGTTGTAAACCACTGCCTTGTGGTACAGGTTCTTGACAGAACCGAAGGCTAAGGGAGCAAACCCTAAACAGAAAACCATGTCACTGTGGCAGCATTAAGGGCGGTTGATGTATGGAACTCCCAACATCTCCTGACCAGCCTCTGCAGGGACAAATAGTTTGCGCTAAAACACCAACAAGCAAATGCCCTTCAACTCCCCCCCCCCTCTTCCCTTCTTTCTTTCCTCCATTAACCCCTCCCCCTTACACACCACCACCACACACACACCACAAACCACACACACACACCACCCACCACACACACACAAAACACCACCACCACCCACACACCACCACCAACCATACCCCCGCCCCCCTACACACTTAAACAAGCACAGGCACTTGACTTCTACTCCCATACCCCGTCACCCCAATCTCTCCCCCAAACTATAATAGAGCACGCCCACAAGTAAGGGTGACTTTTCCCAGTGCTTCTAACCTGACAGATAACCTGCTTTTTTACCTCGTTTTTAAATAAAAAATTCTTTAGTTGATATGTTATTCCTGAGAATACATTAATCG
>CM059186.1:133919355-133937638 GCA_030323885.1 Branchipolynoe longqiensis
AAAGACAAGATGCCGGCCAGAGAACGCCGTCGATTTCACTTTTAAATTGCATTAAAGTATATGTTTTATTATATTTTCCTACTCAAAAGTAGCGGGTAAACATGAAGACAAACACAAAGAATAAATGGTGCTTTGTAAATTGTGAAATTAGGCTCTCATGAAGACTCATTTCATTAGCCCGATTTCTCGACCGTTTTTTATATAAGGCTGGTTTTCACCCCTGTACTGGAAGTATGGGGTGAATTTTTTATCTAGCTGTTCACATACTATGTATAATGTCCATATTATACCGTAGTACTAGTAGTCCCCCTGTTTCCCTAACCAACCAGCCGTTGGCTTCATTCCTTCTGCCCTCACGTGACACCACACACCCACACACATTTCCACCCAGCGAGTGGCAACCGTGACAAGACGTTGCAGTCTTCGTGGAATTATATACCGCCGTTCATATAAATAGGTCAAATACCTCGTTTATACACCAATAAAAACATTTGCATTTGTTGTTTGATGAGGAAGGACTGAAGCTGCCATCTGGAGTGCTTACACACCACAGTGCGAAAGTTTGGGGAGTTTGAATCCCAGCCGAGTTAAACCCATGACTTAACACAACTGATACTTGTTATTTCCTAGCCTGGTGCTCGGCATTATTAGGATAGGGCAAGGACTGATTGGCTGAGTGTCAGGATAATGTGACTGAGTGGGATATCTGTTCATGGTGCTGGCAGTCTGGTCTTCCAATGGGGCAGCACTGTAAAGTCACCATGAGTGCACACTGTCACAAGTCGGTACCCATACTGATATGACCTTAGATGTTGCTAGGATGTAAAACAAAAACAAACAAACAAACAATCTTGACTTACATTAGTTTTGATTTAATTGGGCTTCAGTGAAGTCCTAATTACTAGTCCAGCTCCACACCTCCCACCCTCCACATCTCCCACACTCCACATCTCCCACACCCGCCACATCTCCCACCACCTCCAGCCACCCCTACACCTCCACCCACCTCCACCTCAACCCACCTACAACCACCTCCACCCACCTCCACCCACATCCACCCACCTCCACCCACCTCCACCCACCTCCACCCACCTACACCCACCTCCACCCACCTCCACCCACCTCCACCCACCTCCACCCACCTCCACCCACCTCCACCCACCTCCACCCACCTCCAACCACCTCCACCCACCTACACCACCCACCTCCACCCACCTCCACCCACCTCCACCACTCCACCCACCTCCACCACCTCCACCAACTCACCCACCTCCACCCACCACTCCTACACCCACCTCCACCCACCTCCACCACCTCCACCCCTCCAACCACCTACACCACCTCACCCACTACAACCACCTCACCCACCTCCAACCCACCTCAACCACCTCCAACACCTTCCAACCATTTCCAAGCGCCTCCGCCGCCTCCCGTCCGCTCCGCCGCCTCCCGCCGCCTCCCCCCGGGTGCCTCCCCCGCCTCGCCGCATCCGCCCCTCCCGCCGCCTCCCGCCGCCTCCCGCCGCCTCCCGCCGCCTCCCCCCCGCCTCCCGCCCGCCTCCCGCCGCCTCCCGCCGCTTCCCGCACTCCGCCGCCTCCGCCGCCTCCGCCGCTCCCGCCACCTCCCGCCGCCTCCCGCCGCCTCCCGCCGCCTCCCGCCACCTCACGCCACCTCACGCCACCTCACGCCACCTCACACCACTTCACACCACCTCACGCCACTTCACACCACCTCTGTGAAACCCCTCTCCCTCCCTTCCCTCCCCCCTCTCCCTCCCTCCTCTCCCCCTCCATCCCCTCCCCTACCCTCCCATCCCCTCCCATCCCCTCCTCTCCCCTACCCTCCCCTCCCTCCCCTCCCTCCCCTCTCTTCCCCTCTCTTCCCCTCCCCTACCCTCCCCCTTACTAAACGCCAACAAAAACAAAGGTGAGGAAAAGTTGTGGAATAAATAAGAACACACAAAAAAAGTGGTGTACCAGTCACAGCTTGTCACCCCGCAACTCTGTATGGCGAAGGAATCCACAGGTAAGCAGTAAGCAACCAACCAGCAAGCAGTACCAACCAACCAGCAGTTGTGTTACTACGCGTGCGTTACGTCTAAATAAGGTACGTCTGAACAACTTGTGTTGAGGTGCTTCATTGTCTTCATTGGATGTGTGCTAGGACGGGTTGGCTCGATGTTAGGATAATGTGGCTGAGTGGGATATCGGGTTAGGGTGCCACGATAATGGTATCCTAATGTGGCAGCACTGTAAAGCAGTCGTCGGTGCATTGTCGCAAGTTGGTAGCAGTCTTGATATGACCATAGATGTTGCTACAACGTAAAATCAGAAATAAATCAATCAATCCATCACTCAATCAATCAAAACTTCCTCATTGGCAATGTAGCTGATATAGGGCCGGGGGGTAGGGCGGGGCTAGGGCCGTGTAGGGCAATGGGTAGGGCCGGGGGTAGGGCCATGTAGAGGCGGGGTTAGGGCCGATGGTAGGGCCGGAAGTACGGCGGGGCTAGGGCGGTGTAGAGGCGGGGGTAGGTTCGGGGTAAGGTGTTGTAGGGCCGCGGGTAGGGCCGGGGGGAGGCCGGGGTTAAGGTCGGGGTAGGTCCGAGGTATGGGAGGAGGCTCGGGGGTGGGGGGTGGGGGGTGGTGGGAGGCTCGGGGAGTACGGTCTGGTGTAGGGCCGGGTGTAGGGCCGGGGGTAGGGCCGGGGGTAGGGCCGGGGGTAGGGCCGGGGGTAGGGCCCGTGGTAGGGCGGGTGGTACGGCCGTGGGTAGGGCTGGTAGTAGGGCCGGTAGTAGGGCCGGTAGTAGGGCCGGTGGTGGGGCCGGTACTATGGTGGTACTAGGGCCGATAGTAGGGCCGGTGGTAGGCCCGGTGGTAGGGATAGGAGAAGAGGGCTACCGTGCCGGAGGTAGGCCAGGGATAGGACTGCCACCGTATGCATGGGGCGGTGGTAGCGCTCCAAACCTTTGAGTAGAGGCGATCTCCGGGTTAGCGGCGAAAAGTCGGTATGCGTGTGGCGGGGGTATGCAAACCCCGGGAGTTAAAAGTCGGGTAAGCTAACCCCATTCCGTAGCAGGTATAAGGGTAGTGGTAGGGACCGACTCGGGCCAAATCTATTGAATGCAATCATATTTAACAGAATTACATATGCAATAAGTGAAATTTCATGAAATTAACCCTAAATTCGAAGCAATATTAACGCATCAGGTACAACGGCGGCGATATTAATAATATCAAATCGACGAATGTACACAAAGCAAATTGCAGCCGCTGCCGCATCGACGTCTCTATCCATACTGTCAAAGATCAACAGAACATCGCCGCCGCATGGGTGGCAATATATTAGGCCCAAATCTATTCAATGCGATCATATTTAACAGAATTACATACAGTACAAGTGATATTTTAGCAAATTAACCACAAAAACGAACCAAAAGTAATATTAATATTGTCAAATCGACGGATGTACACAAAACAAATCACCGCCACCGCATCGACATCGCTATCCATACTGTTGAATATCAACAAAACATCGCCGCCGCCGCTGCCGCTGCCGCCGCCGCTGTCACATAGGTGGCAATATATTAGGCTCAAATCTATTCAATGCGATCATATTTAACAGAATTACATACTCAAATCGTGAAATTTCATTAAAGTAACCCTAAATTCGAAACGCTGCATCGGCGGCAATATTAATATTGTCAATTCGACGAATGTAAACTAAACAAATCGCCACCGCCGATTCGGCGGCGGCGACATTGCCAAATAGGGTGTTCGCCGGCTACAGGCACAGAGGGATTTCCCAAATCTATAAATAATTGCAAGGGTAGCTAATGCCTCCGCGCTTTGGCTCCGCGCATACCCCATGACCCATTTCTTACCACCGGTGATAGCTACCCTGAACTCGGTCCTTACCACCAGGGCCGATAAATAATTCTTCATGCATACGAGCCAAAGCGTGGAGGCGTTAGCTACCCTAGCAGTTATTTATAAATTTGGGAAATCCCTCTGTGCCTGTTTACATTCGTCGATTCGACAATATGAATAATGCCACCAATGCAGTGGCGGCGTTAATAGCGGTTCGAATCTAGGGTTAATTTGATTAAATTTCACTTATTGCGTATGTAAGTCTGTTAAATATGGTCGCATTGAATAGATTTGAGCCTAAAACATTGCCGCTGGCATTATGCCAGTATGGATATCAACGTCGCTGTGGCGGCGGCGATTTGTTTACTTTACATTCATCAATTCGACAATATGGATAATGCCGCCGATGTAGCTACTACGTTAATATGGCTTCGAATTTAGGGTTAATTTAATGAAATTTCACGATTTGAGTATGTAATTCTGTTAAATATGATCGCATTCAATAGATTTGGGCCTAATATATTGGCGGCGGCGGTGGCGGCGGCAGCGATGTTTTGTTGATATTCGACAGTATGGATAGCGACGCCAATGTGGCGGCGGCGGCGGTGATTTGTTTTGTGTACATTCGTCGATTTGACAATATTAATATCGCCGCCGTTGTAGCGGAGGCGTTAATATCGGTTCGAATTTAGGGTTAATTTAATGTAGCTTACCCGACTTTTAACTCGCAGGGTTTCCATAACACTGTGCCATGCATACCGACGTTTTGCCGCTACCCCGGAGATCGCCTTTACCCACAGGTTTAGAGCGCTACCACCGCCCCATGCATACGGGCCCTGGTGTTGGACGGGGTAGGGGTGGGGTAGGGTGTGTCTCTTCAGGGCCTGTATGCATGAAGAATTATTTATCGGCCCCGATGGTAAGGACCAAGTTTGGGGTAGCTATCGCCGGTGGTGAGAAATGGGTCACAGGGTATGCACTGAGCCAAAGCGTGGAGGCGTTAGCTACCCTAGCAGTTATTTATCAATTTGGGAAATCCCTCTGTGCCTGTGTACATTCGTCGATTCATAAATATGGTCGCATTGAATAGATTTGGACCTAAAACATTGCCGCTGGCGTTATGCCAGTATGGATATCGACGTCGCTGCTGTGGCGGCGATTTGTTTAGTTTGCATTCATCAATTCGACAATATGAATAACGCTGCCGATGTAGCTGCTACGTTAATATGGCTTCGAATTTAGGGTTAATTTAATGAAATTTCACGATTTGAGTATGTAATTCTGTTAAATATGATCCCATTGAATAGATTTGGGCCTAATATATTGCCGCCGATGCGGCGGCGGCGGCGATGTTTTGTTGATATTCGACAGTATGGATAGCGACGTCGATGCGGCGGCGGTGGCGATTTGTTTTGTGTACATTCATCGATTTGACAATATTAATATCACCGCCGTTCTAGCGGAGGTGTAAATATCGGTTCGAATTTAGGGTTAATTAATTAAATTTCATGATTTGAGTGTGTAATTCTGTTAAATATGATCGCATTCAATAGATTTGGCCCGAGTCGGTCCCTACCACCACCCTTATATCTGCTACGGAGTGGGGGTAGCTTACCCGACTTTTAACTTGCAGGGTTTCCATAACACTGCGACAGGCATACCGACTTTTCGCCGCTACCCCGGAGATCGCCTCTACCCACAGGTTTAGAGCGCAACCCCCGCCTCATGCATAGGGGCCCTGGGCCCGTACACAAGAAGAATTATTTATCTCGGCCCCGTGGTAAAGGACCGAGTTTGGGGCGGCTATCGCTGGTGGTGAGAAATGGGTCACTGGTGTTGGACGGGGTAGGGGTGGGGTAGGGTGTGTCCCTTCTGTGTTGTTGCTATTATGTTAAAATGTACATTCTGAGTTAATGTCGATTCGTCTGGGCTTAGAATGTCGTCTCTTTGGGGCTTAGAATGTCGTCTGCTCTGGAGTTCAACTGTCATCTGCATTGCGTTCAAAAGGGCGTCTCGGTTGCGTTCAAAATGGCGTCACCGTTGCGTTCAAAATTGCGTCTCCGTTGCATTCAAAATGGTGTCTCCGTTGCATTCAAAATGGCGTCTCCGTTGCGTTCAAAATGGCATCTCCATTGTGTTCAAAATGGCATCTCCATTGTGTTCAAAATGGCATCTCCATTGCGTTCAAAATGGCTTCTCCATTGCGTTCAAAATGCCATCTCCGTTGCGTTCAAAATGGCGTCTCCGTTGCGTTCAAAATGGCGTCTGTTTCATTCAAAATGGCGTCTCCATTGCGTTCAAAATGGCATCTCCGGTGCGTTCAAAATGGCGTCTCCGTTGCGTTCAAAATGGCGTCTCCGTTGCGTTCAAAATGGCGTATCCATTGCGTTCAAAAATGGCGTCTCTGTTGCGTTCAAAATGGCGTCTCCATTACGTTCAAAATGGCGTCTCCGTTGCGTTCAGAATGGCGTCTCCGTTGCGTTCAGAATGGCATCTCCGTTGCGTTCAGAATGGCATCTCCGTTGCGTTCAGAATGGCGTCTCCGTTGTGTTCAGAATGGCGTCTCCGTTGAGTTCAAAATGGCGTCTCCATTGCGTTCAAAATGGCGTCTCCGTTGCATTCAAAATGGCGTCTCCTTTGCGTTCAGAATGGCGTCTCTGTTGCATTCAAAATTGTGTCTCCGTTGCGTTCAAAATGGCATCTCCGTTGCATTCAAAATGGCGTCTCCGTTGCGTTCAGAATGGCGTCTCTGATGCGTTCAAAATGGCGTCTCCATTGCGTTCAAAATGGCGTCTCCTTTGCGTTCAGAATGGCGTCTCTGTTGCATTCAAAATGGCGTCACCGTTGTGTTCAAAATGGTGTCTCCGTTGCGTTCAAAATGGCGTCTCCGTTGCATTCAAAATGGCGTCTCCATTGCATTCAGAATGGCGTCTCCGTTGCGTTCAAATTGCGTCTCCGTTGCATTCAAAATGGCGTCTCCATTGCATTCAAAATGGCTTCTGCGCTGGGTTTAAATGTGGTCGCTTAGAACGCACTTTAAAACTGTGTATAGCAGACGACATTTGGAGCTCCCAAGTGACGTTTCTTTTTTTGTAGAAGAGGTTTGGTTACGTCATACCCTGTGAACAACATTGCCTTTTTAAAGGATATATATGGATATGTATGGTTTCTTGCCTGAGAGATCAGTGCAGATTACTACACTCACCCGCCTGGAATTCTAAGTCTTTAAATGGTGTGCATTCACAAGTCAGTTAAATGCTTACCTACATAAGTACACAGGCTGGGTTCAACAACCATACAGTGTGGAGTTTGTACAGGACCTGGGCCATGGCACCGCTCCCGTTGGATGATGAATGTGGGAACCTCTTGCAGTCCGGGCAAGTGTGCTAACCATTACACCACATAGGCTCCCTGATGTCACCACCCTATCCTCACCTACCTGCCCCTGTGGCTCCTTGCGTGAGAGGTCAGTGCAGACTACTGCAGACATATCGACGTGGGCAGGTGATGTCACCCTGCAGCCTAGCTAACCTAATGGTCAGGACGCTCGCGCTGGGATGGCAGAAACCTGAGTTTGAAGCCCGCTCTAGGTGCAATGTTTATCAACGCCAGGTTCCGCTACCAGGATACTGACTTTATCGACTTTATAAGTCTTCGGTTTGACTCTGCCTGGGATCGTACCCACGACCTCCCACCCTCGCCGGAAGTGGACACTTGAAGGAGCATTGGTGAGGCAGCTATCCCATAATTACAGCTTGTTGGTTGGTTGTTGGAGTGTTATGTCCTGACAACATCTAAGGTCACATTAGGATGGGTACCGACTTGTGGCAGTGCACACTCATGGCGACCCTCATAGTGCTGCCCCACTGGGAAATCAGGCCACTGGCACCATGACCGGATATCCCACTCAGTCAGATTATCCTGACACTGAGCTATAACCAGTCCGGCCCTATCCTATTAATGCGGAGCATCTGGCTAGGAAGCGACAAGTATCAATTTAGTAAGTTATTGGTTTGACTCGACCTGGAATCGAACTCCCGACCTTCCGCATGCGAGGCCCGCGCTTTGCCGATTAGGCCACGACGCCGGGTGTAATTACAGCAGGTTGTGTAGCTGGGTTAGAGTAATGGGTCGAGCTGAACCAGGACTCGGGCGGCACACCATGGCATTCCGATGACTGAACACAGATGGGGGCGTTTCATTAACTATTTAAGTTTGTGTATAACTTACAGTGTCATCAAAGGCCAGTTGCTCTCATACCATGTCTATGTGGTGTGGGAGGTTAAAAATCCCTTGGGTCGGTAAAAGTGTAGGCTCGGGCTTTCTATCGACCAGCAGTGGAATGAGGAAGACCAGTCGTCTATGACTGAAATTTCCCCTGCTAATGGACAAAAAAATAAATTTAAAAAATGTAATTCCCTGAAACTAGAAACATCAAACACGTTCCAAATAATAGAATCCATGTTCATATGAAGGTTTGCATGTTGTGCATATGTGAGAGTTGAAAATGAACTATTTCACTCCTTGATTTAGATCTTTATAGAAATTGAGCAGTATCACTTGTGTAACATAGGAAATCGAACACACATCCAGAACATCGTTTTAGCATATGTAACAAAGTCAAACAAGATTTGATTTATTACAGTTAAGCAAACAAGATTAAGTTGAAATGTTGAAAAAAGTGGAAAGAAAGTTTGGATAAGTGCATGGTGTCGATGTGCAAATTTTCAGATTTTCACTTTCGCACAAAATCATAGAAGTGTACTTTTGATATCTTTTGTCGGGTAGATCAAATATATGTAGAATTGTTAACATAGGCAACAATAATTATTGGACTTGCTAATCAATAAAATAAAACTAATTATCAGCATCATAACATGGAAACCAAATATGTGGTGCCCAGTTTTAGAGAATGACCCATTTACCGACATAATTTGGATTGTTTTTGTTTGTTGAGGTTTTACATCCCGGCAACATCTAAGGTCATATCAGGGTGGGTACCTATTAACCTGCTTGGGATTCATTCCATGCACTGGTATGTATATATGGGCTATCTCAGTGTTCCTGGATTAGTTTGCTTTTTCGTTGTTTATGTCCTAGCAGCATCTCAGGTCATAACAGGACAAGGGGATAGATCTTCGCCGAAGTATCAGGATAATGTGACTGAGTGGGATATTAGGTCATTGTGCCGGGAACCTGGTCCCTCAGTGAGTGCGCACTGTTAAAAGTCGGTACCCATCCTGATGTGACCGTAGATGTTGCTAGGACTTAAACCCTAGCAACCAAACAATCTTCGTCGGACCCCAACAAGAAAAGTTACTCCTACATGCAGGTGGCGCCTCTTGCGGCTCAAACTGGCGAAATCGCATTTCACACGCGATCGGTGCAGATATTGGGGTGTTTAATGACGTCACTGTTCTCGGGGTAGCGTCTCCGTGACCTCAGGGTATGAGGTCAGGGAGCAGGAGCATGACCCGAACGGTGGGGCGTCGCTTTTTGAAACGGTCGTGGGTGCAGGGTGTGTGAGAGGACAGGGGTGTGTGGAGGGTGGGGATATGGTGTGGGGTGTGGGGTGGGGTGTGGGGTGTGGGGTCGGGTGTGGTGTGGAATAGGGTGTGGTGTAGGGTGGGGTGTGGGGGTCGGGTGTGGTGTGTGCGTGTTGTGTGCGTGCTGTGTGTGTTGCATGCGTGTTGAGTGCATGTTGTGTGTGTGGTGTGTGTGTGTTGTGTGTGTGTTGCATGTGTTTTGTGTGCATGTTGTGTGTGTGTTGTGCGCATGTTGTGTGCATGTGTTGTGCATGTGTTGCGCATGTTGTGTGCATGTTGGGTGCACATTGGGTGTGCGTGGTGTGTGTGGTGTGTGTGTGGTGTGTGTGGTGTGTGCGAGGTGTGTGCATGGTGTGTGCGTGGTGTGTGCATGTTGTGGGCATGGTGTGTGCATGGTGTGTGCGTGGTGTGCGCGTGTTGGGTGCATGGTGTGTGTGTGTTGTGTGCGTGGTGTGTGCGTGTTGTGTGTGCGTGTTGTGTGCGCGTGGTATGTGCGTGGTGTGTACGCGTTTTGTGTGCGTTGTGTGCATGGTTTGTGCATGGTGTGTACATGCTGTGTTCCTGGTGTGTGCACGTTGTGTGCGTGTGTGTTGGGTGTGTGTTGGGAGTGTGTTGTGTATGTGTTGCATGTGTGTTGTGTGCATGTTGTGTGTGGGGGTGTGCACGTTGTGTGTGTGTTGTGCGTGAGGGTGTGCATGGGGTGTGCGTGTTGTGTGCGTGGAGTGCGCGTGGTGTGTGCATGTTGTGTGAATGGTGTGTGTTGTGTGCATGCTGTGTGTGTGTTGTGTGCATTTTGTGTGTGTGTTGTGTGCGTGTTATGTGTGTGTTGTGTGCATGTTGTGTGCATGGTGTCTGCATGTGTGTGTTGTGTGCATGGTGCATGCATGTTGTGCGTGTTGTGTGTGGTGTGTGTGTGGTGTGCGCATGGTGTGTGCATGGTGTGTGCATGTTGTGGGTGTGTTGTGTGGGTGGTGTGTGCGTGTTGTGTGGGTGCTGTGTGTGTGTTGTGTGTGTGTGTGTTGTGGGCGTGTTGTGTGTGTGCGTGTTGCGTGCGAGTTATGTACATGTGAGTGAATACCTGAGCATTGTCCACCAAGCACACAACCTGAGCAACACGACCAATTCCCTTCAACCCAGCTTTACGTGAGTTCCCAATGATTGGCCCGGAGAGTGACAGGTGAGGCCGCTCAGTCTGAACTGCAGCATCTCCAAACAACATGGCGTCCTCCAACAGGTTGTAGAAGCCTCTTTGCACTGCACCTGTTCCACATCAACTGTTACCCAACGGTTGTGTGTGTGTGCGCATTGGTTGATTAAGTGAGGGAAATTTCAATCGCGTACAATTTGTCTTCCTGATTCCACCGCCCCTTGCCCTATCCTAGTAATGCCGAGTGCCTGGCTAGATAGCGACAAGTATCAATTTTGTTTAAGTCATGGCTTTGACTCGGCCTTGGTTCAAACCCATAAGTTTGAATTCCGCGACCTACCAGAAAGGGAGGCGGACGCTCAACTCATTCGACCATAGCATCTGGTTACACATTAGTGCTTGCCACAGCCACCAGAGGGAAGGATGTTGATGGAAATTCTTTCAGACTTTGTCCACAGCGCATGCTGCAGAGTGAGCTGTTACACGCATTAGTTCATGCCACTGCCACCAGAGGGCAGAGTGGTCGTGGAAATCCTTTCAGGCCTTTGCCACAGATCAGATTGCACACTGAGATGATCGTGGGGGGGGGGGGGGAGGTGGGGGGGGGGAGAGAGCTTGTTCCAATTCTCAAACAGAGGTTGGTAAAATTCCATACTGTATTGTTCGTTGTTGGAGGTTTACGTCCTGGAAAGATCTAACGTCATATCAGGATGGGTATCGACTTGTGACAGTGCGCACTCATGGCGACTTTATAGTGCTGCCTTTCGGTTTAGAATTATATAGTGGCAGGGAGCATCTTTATTAGTGCATGACAGAGGGGGACAAGGTTATGTAAACTAAAAAGCAATGATGCCTAATCACAGTATGATATGATAATAGACTATGTGAAATATATGTTCATGCATGCTGCCTAAGATTAAGAAGGAGCTGTGTTCTAGGGGAAACTGCCCAAGGGGTGGAAATTTCCTATGTGTAGTTCTAGGCATGTACCATCACCAAGGAGGGACGTTCTTGGTCTATATATATGGATATATATATATATGAATGTAACTGTATCCAACTGCTGGTTCACCCCTGTGACCATAAGGGAGGCCCAACCTCAGCCTCATTTGCATATACACACTTCGGGGTGGCAGCGGCAAACTGCGCTGAGTAGGGTGGTAGCCACCTCCACTGGGGGGTTGTTGGCTCCCACCCCAGCTGTGGGTCCGCTGAGTGCTGACGGTGGGACTGCTCAGTCACCTACACTGCCTTGACTAACTGACCACACTAAATATAGGAGATGCACCGCATTTATGTAAATGAAGGATCGATGCTCCAGGCATCCTGGGCACCGGCACTCTAGTCCTGGCTCTGGAGTGAAGCACACGTACTCTTGAGCAGGAACCCCAGACACTCTGTCTGATGCTACCTAAATTCACCTATTCAAATTGAGTGTATCCACAGCCATAGGACTCCTGTCCCATGGGCTGTGGGCACTGCTTTCAGTATACAGGCTAAGTGGTAATGAGAATTAGTGTGGACAGAAGGTGAGGAGTGAGGGTGCTAGGTCACATGTAGGGGAATGGACAGTAGTTGTTGCTCCAATAAAGCACAACTTATTCACTGTTCATTTGTGTGTCTAGTTTTCCTTCCTCTTTTCAGTACTGATTCATGAGTTGGTTTGATTAGGCTAATGGCATCACAGGTGATATGAAGGGGAGAGTTTTGTAGTCTCATGGGGTGCTCACAGCGGCAGAGCATCCGTGATTCTATAATTGGCGACCATGACGATGAGACTCTGAGATGATTCTCAGAGATGACTGAAGAACTCACGAGGACGAGAGATGCACCGCGGTGACGAGAGACCTGCTGCGATGAGGAGAGATGTGCTGCGTGATGCCCGTGAGATGTGCTGCGTGGCAGCCGTGCTGCGGGGGCGTGCTGCATGACGCCCGGGGGGACGTGCTGCGATGACAGCCGCGATGACAAATGACAGCCAAACCCATCACCGAGGTCCGGGTAAGGTCCGGTTGCCTTTATCACTTGTTTTGGGATGCTGGGGTGTCGACATGGGTGTGACACAGTGTACCGCCATGTGTGAATGTGTGAACGTTAATATATATGTGTTGATACTATTGTTGATATAAGTATGTATGTAACCAAGGCAACACAACCACATGGCATACACACCGCCTGCACTCATACAATACACAAAACACAAAGGAATGTGTGTTGGGATGTGTGTGTTGTGTGCATAAGTATGTCTGTAGGGGTGTGGGGGTATGGAGACCACAAGGATAAGATAGAGTGCTAGGATGTGCTGTGTCCGCTTTGCTTGTGCAGGTTCTGGTCGGGTGATGGGTATAAGTATCATTTAAGTAAGGCAGTTAGTCCGTTTTTCGTCCTGTTCTGGCCCGATATATAGAATTACATGAAAACTAATTGCAATCAGAAAGAATTAAATCGGGTGGGCGCGCGATGGTAACTTCATATCTAATCAAAAAGTGATTAGGGGAGTGCGACGCCGCCAGTTCGGATTGAAAGAACCATATAAATTTAGATATAGTGAAAGTCGGGAAGGCCGGTAGTAGGGGGTGCGGCGCCGACGGTTCGGGTATAAATTTATATATAGTTGAAGTTAGGAGTGTGCGCGCGCCGCCGCCAGAAGCGCACAAGGGTACGAGGCCAGTAGAAATTTATATATTGTTAAATTCGGCGCTCAGTCAGTTTTTGTCCGTTTCTCGTCCAGTTTTCGATTAAAATAATGTATTTAATAGCAAATTAACGTATTTTATTCTTAAAGTAACGTATTTAATGGTAAATTAACGTATTTTATTGGTGAAATAAAGCAGGAAAGGATAAAAGAACCAGGTAGCTAGTAAAGAGGAGTGGCGAGGGGGCAGTGACTAATAGAGTATTGGTAGTCGCACCCCTGTTTCTAGGATATTTTACCAGGATAAACTGACTGCAGAGTATAGTGTGTGTGTGGAGGGAGGCCGCACGCAGCAAGGCACACTCACCACTTGTAAACAACTCGCAGGGGTCTGTGTGTGTGTGTGGGTGTGGGTGAGCTGAGAGAGTGCACGCGGCAAGCATACCACCCACCGCCGTGTAGAGACGGCCAGCGGGACTCAAAAGGACTGTGTGTGTGTGTGTGTGTGTGAGCTGAGAGCCTGCATGTATCAATTACACCACCCACTGGCTGGTTCGGCCGGCAGGGGTGTGGGGGAGTGCGTGTGTGTGGGAGAGAGCTGGGGGGGCTGCATCCAGCAGCCAGGCGCACCCACTCTAGATTAAAGAGGCATAGTCAGAAAAGGGTTGGAGATGTGTCATTTCAGGGAGCAGGTCCTGTTAAATAGAGTGGATATTCAATTGCAGTTGATGATGAGGTGGTAAGGACACAGGTAGCTAACTTACACAGGTGAAATCAGACCAAAAATAGGGTGTTGGTTTTGACAAATTGTATGTTTCCCAAGTGAGTATGCACCCTTAACATAGTGGGGGTTGCACCCAGCACTGAAACCGACCCACCCTGACTAGACTGTGTGTAGGGGGGCCACATGCCACAGGCACCCACCCCTAGATGTAAACAAACCCTGTGTGTGTGTGTGTAGGGGAGTAGAAACTGGAAGCTGTCGGGTGTGTTGAATTAAATTGGTATCTATTGTTTTTGATATATATCAATAAGAAAGGTGGGAATTGAACGTTGGTATGTCGGTCTGTATAGTTGTGTGATATATATTGATAAATCGGCGCGAATTGAACGTCGGTGGGTCGATATATATTGGTTTTAATATACAGCGCTGCCTTACTGTACTTAAAGTAACCTTGAGTAAATAAAAGAAATAAACTGGATAGGTTCAGATCTTCCAGGGACAGCTTCCGAGCTTCCAGAGACAGTGACTTAGATAGAAGGAGGGGCATTGTGCCAGATAACAGCACCGCTATCACCATGGCAGAAGCAGCATTTAATAGGGGGTTTGCTGAATGGTTCGCAAATGGGGTAGCAGCAGGACAGATACCCGCAGATGGGGACCAGTTGCTATATTTAACCAAATATGCAGCAGGGCAGTTAGAATCCCAGTCTAAGTTGCTTAGAGAAACGAGGGAGTTTGGAGTCAGTCTCAAGCAAGAGAAGGCACAACTCCTGCGAGATAGGATAATGGGTGAAGAGCGGCTGGCCATGAAAAGAGATAGACTTAAAGAAGAAGAGCGAGCTGTAAGGGATCTCAGGGAGCAGGGAAGACAGATAGCCACTGTGGATGGGTCAGACCTGGGAGTGTTGAGGACCTGGGTAGAGCAGGTAGGCAGAGCAGGTAGAGTGGCTGGGGCAAGGGGAGTGGATGTAGTAAAGTTTGCACTCAGCCACTCCAAGGGCAACCTCCATGAGGTCATATACTCAGTATATGAGAATGATGCAGATAGCTCATGGGAGGAGGTCAGGGAGCGCCTGGTTGGACTGTTCTTGACAGCTAGGGAAGCCACTGCATTAGTTGATATAGTGTTCACACTAAAGCAGGAGAAAGGGGAGCTGATGTCGGCGTACTGTATGCGATACAGTACGGCGGTTCAGAGAGCTTGGCCAGAGAAAGGGTTGGTAAAAATGGGCGCAGTGCATGATATGGTGATTAAGAAGTTTGAGGACTCCTTGATTGAGCCAGTAGTCAGGTTGGCTGTGCGCCTGGCCAAGTCGGGTAGCCTAGAGGCTGCCATGAATGTAGCCAGGGAAAATGAAGAGGGCCTCTCAGGGCCAGGGGGCAGGCTGACCGGGGCCCATAGACTGGAGGAACCCATGGAGATAGGGGCTATAGAAGGGCATGCCAGGGTGGAACCAGGTGCCTCTAGTGCAGATAGTGCTGCATTAAAAATGATCCAGGGGGAGTTAAAAAGCCTCAGGAAATTTATAGCAGAACGCACTCAGCGGCCAGTCCAGGCCACCCAGTTGGCAGTTGCACCGGCACCACCTTCAACAGTGGTGGTGCAGACTGCACCAACCCTTCCCACAAATAATCAGGGGAATAGGGGTGAGAGATGGAGGGTGCCACGTCAAGTAAGGGGGCACACCCCTCAACAGTCTCACCAGGGCTCAGGGAGAGATACGGTCAGGTATGGTTATGGTGCACATAACTATCACCGTGATTATGTGCCTACCCATGAGGAGAAGGTGCAAGCAGGTATGGCCGACCATACAAGTGAAATCAGGTCCTGTGCAGTCGGGAAACTAGGCAAGGCAGCAGATCGAAGACCATGTATCCAGATGAAATTTGGCGGAATTTCATATTCAGGTCTAATTGATACTGGTGCCAGTAAAAGTATGATAAAAACTAAGGTATACAATGCTCTCAAATTAAGAGGATATGCCAGAGGTAAGCTCAGGCAGGGATTGAAGCTTCGGTCACTTTCAGGACATGTGATTCCTACAAGGGGAGTGGGGAAGGTCGCCCTGGGGGGAGTTGAGTGTGAGTTTTGTGTAGTGGGAGAATTGCAGCATGATATCCTGATAGGGACGGATGTCATGCAGCAGTGTAATGCCGTGCTGTCCTACACGGATAGGAGTATTATCCTGAATGGTGAGGAGCACATGTGGTTGGGTACAGAAGCTACATGTGCTAGTATGGCAGGGGTAGTCTACTATATGGCACCAGTTAATTGGCAGTTTGGCAAACATCCAAATAAACCACAGTCACAGTTAATATACAGACAGACTGGGGAAGTTTCATCAAATGCAGCCAGGCGAATTGATGAAGTGGCAGATTCACTCCCAAAGGCAGTGAGAAACAGGGCCATTGGCAAACAGTATAATACAGCCAGAGCAGTCAACAGGGCTAATGCAGTGCAGTTGAAGGTGGGAGATGCAGTATTATTGTTAGTTAATGAACCAGGGCCATTGGATAAACAGTTTGATCCAGGCTTTATAGTGACAGATGTAAGGGGAGCTGTGGTTACTGTGGTGGGCCCAGAAAGAAGAAAAAGAGTGGTCAATAGAGACCAAGTAAAATTAGCAGATGGTGAGATAGAATGGGATCTGATTAACTCTAGGTTGACCCAGGGTCAGAGGAAGAAGCACAGGCTGCAGCAGAGACATGCCCTGAATAAGTCACATACCAAAAGGGATGAGCAGTTTGACAGGGAGAGTAATGGCCAGTTGCCATATGGGCAGCTCCAAGGGCAATTACCAAGTATACTGACTCATCCCGGGGAGTGCATAGGGGTGAGAGAGATGCAGCATAGGAATAGACCCAGCAAATGCAGGTCAGGGCAACCCAACAGATAGCCAGAAAGTGCATGGGGAGTCAGGAGAGGACAAGGACAGCCAGAGGGCGTTCGCTCATACAAATGGTAATGCATGTGTGAGTGGGAGGAGTAATGGTGATTGCCTGGGTGAAACTGAAGGTTTGGCTGATGGTACTTGTGTGTTTCGCACGTGTTTGCTTACCCAGTATCCTGGACAGGTGTTGGGGCGGGACGGGCTTGGCCCGGTAATGGTCATGAACCCGGCTCAACCCATGAACCCGGCTCAACCCATGAATCCGGCCCAACCTGTGAACCCGAGCCACCAGGATAAGCCGGCCACCGATCCGCTGATGGCCATCAACCACCCACGGGGATGTAAAAGGAGCCACGCACCCTCCCCCCGCACGCCGGACACTGAGGCAAGGCCTAGGGAGGCGTGGCGGGAGGTAGAACGATATATGGTGACGGCGCCCCGGGCCAAGCCCACCGGGCACACGCGCACACAGCGTGAGGTCACGTGGGTCGATCAGCCGCCCCGGGACATAGATTCGCCTGACGGGACCCGGCTCGGCACTTCGCCTGATGCGACACAGCTGCCGACCTCGCCTGACACGACAGCGCTTCACACGACGCCCGGTACATCAGACCGTGAGTCACTGGATGCAGCCGGAGAGTTGGGTTACCGCCGGACTATCACCAGGGGGGTGGGACGCCCATCCCCCACCCACCCACTCACCCCACGCCGGCCTCTGACTGGCCGACCGGTGGTGCGTGGGGGTGGGAAAAAGGGGGGCCACAACACCCGAGTGTTGCGATCACACACCCGAGAGAAGACTAGGCTGCTTGAAATCATCCCAGATCCACAGGAGCAAGAGTTAGCAAAACGCACCTGCTTGGCGTGTGTGGAGGTGTTCTGTGGAGGTTTCAGGCGAAAGCAGTAGACTGTGAATAAACAATTTTTTGTGGTGGAATGTTATATATATATGCAGGAGATCGTGCATATTTGACAATTTTTTTTTTATGGCCAAATGCACTAAATCTTTGAACTTTGAGATTTTTGTTTGCTTTTAGCAGGGTGTCGTTATATACATAGGCAGGTTGTAACAGTTCGGAGGTGAGTCCCACAGACAGCGAGTGTAACCAGCTCACATAGATCACCTACTTGGGCTGTACACGGATATTGTGTGGGTTGCCGCCCGACACAGAGGAAGTTGAATAAATTTTGTATTTATTCGGGTGATGGGTTCGAGCACAGCAGGTGTGCCTGGGTCGGAAAACCCCAAGAAGCAACCACCGTAGGCCGACGACCTGATACCAACGGTAAAACACAACACGAATATTGTGTGAATTCCCTCCAGAGACGGATGTGGGGGCGACGGAGTTGTGTGTTTTATCGTTGATTCAGGGTTCTCAGTGCCTGCAGCGTGGCTAGGAGAGGAAACCCCAGCAGGGAGCCAGCGACCGACGATGATAGAGACGGCCCGAACATTGAATGGTTGACCGTG